>CM026283.1:14282319-14602377 GCA_014851415.1 Cnaphalocrocis medinalis
TTGACTTGACTTGACTGGTAATGGCGACTAATTTCAACGAGAGCCAACGACTTTCGGTCTGGCACTGATGCCAGCCCGAAGTCTGGAAGATGGCGGTCTTGTAACCCGTGCCTCGTAAAACACGGTATGCCGTTTGCCATTCACCTGATACCTCTGCGGTCGTGTCACACTGGTGTTCCATCAAAATATTACGGTAAGGGCATCGAGACTGTGTTGCGCACACACTTGTATACTATAAATGTCGTCGTTAGTCATCGTTGAAATAGTCGCCATAGACATTGTTAGGAGGACATTATTCCACTAAAACTAATCAGGAATATAAAGCGAATTACTACAAAACACTACCAATACTTTCCTCTTCATTTAACCATCATCGCTATCGCTTTGGGAATTCAGGAATTACTATCACCTACCTACAAGTATTAGGGTTGACTGTAGAAATTGCTACTGGGGTTATTTCATAATATACGGATAAGTTCTACGTAAGATATAGTAGGTAGGTAATACAATATAATCTTTCATTTTGTCTGGTTTATTTAAATGTCGCTTCATACAAAAATATTATATTTCAGGCAGACGCAGTCCAGACGCAAGAGACAGGTGGCGGTGAAGGTTCCGCCCCTGCCCCCGTCCCCCCACAAGAGACCAAACCTGCCCCCCCACAAGAATCTAAACCTGTAAGTTTATTAAACATCATCACACACCCGTCCGTGTACAGTCGCGATCACTAGTAAGTATACAACCTCATTCAAATATGAGCCTTATAAACTTGGCATAAGAGTGGAGTTGTGTACATTTTATTGCAGGCGACTGTACAGTATGCTACCCGGCACACTGGTAGTTGTCACGTCCTCAACAACCTGCCTATCGCGACCTATATCTCGAAAGTATTTCGTCTTTTCGGATCACATATCTCGTCGTTGTCAATACCTAGAAGTTATCTCTTTATAATTGGTATAGGATTAGGTTACGCCCGCTAGCGTGAAATTAGGTATGCCACTAAAACCACTAAAAGGTTTTTTTTATTAAGTATGTCTTTTACCAGGGTATACACCAAAAAGCTTGTTTGGAAAATTTGTCAGCAAAAATAGTCGCGATCCAATACATATTTTTTTCCCAAAGTTAACAAAAGTACTTAAGCAGTGCTAAGACACCCCATCGATAAGTACTGCGTATTAACAGTAGGTATTATGCACAAGTATTAACTTAAACGGTCCCTTAGTACGAAATGTAATGTTTAATGACAAGAAATACTTCTACTACAAGAAAGCCCAGACTTTAAGGTCAGTAAATTTTATCGACAATTTAGTACCTAGGTAAATTACTTGCTAATGACTAAAACTAAGAAAATTCTGAGCCGAGATTGGCCTGTCCTGTGAACGCAAAATGTCCAGATTTTCCGTTAATTTATCCCCTTTCAAGTTTCACTAATTACCGAGAAGATAGTTGTCTCAGACCTAATTACTTATCTGTTAAAGTTTGTAACACTAAGGGTCCATTTATAGATTACGTCACATGTTAAGGGGGTGGGGGGATCGACGAGGTGCGACATTGTATGGCAAGGGGAGGGGTCCTAAACTTCGTCACGTGATTTTTAATTAATTTCTTTGTTTCTTGTTTTATTCATTTCTTGAAATGTTTGATTGAATCTTTGAATGAAATTTTGTTATAAATGATATTAATGGAAACATAATTAACTTCTGAACTGCTGTTTTCATTCCAATAATATCTAAATGTGAAATTGCAAAATACGTGACGTCATACTAGGGAGTGATGGAGAGAATTCGTGTGACGTAACGTATTAAACAGGGGTTAAAAGGTTAGCGCGCACATGACTCACTCGTTTACATCTCAGCTGATCCGTCCGCTCTTCAGCAACCTATCACATAGTAAAACTTAGTTTATGAATGGCCCTTAACTTGTACTTTATATAGGCTATGTAGTGTTTCAGCTTTTGCTAGACTTATTATGAGTTTGTTACGAGTCGGATTCGAAGCTGAGAACTAAAATGAACAATGGCCGGCTGTATTTCAGTTGTGAAAGTTTTAATGACTTATTTTCATATCGTATTCCGCTGAGATGAAGCGACGGTAGATTTATTTGTAAGATATTTTGTACGACGGCCAAATATTGAGTTTTTAAACTGCTTGTTAATGAACTTCAAGGAGGGAACGGACATGATTTAGGTGGCTTTTATTTTAATAAATAATATTAATAGCCACTTCTCTGAAATAGCTCTACATAACTCTCTTAGAGTCTCAATTGAAACCATTGCGTCCCGGCGAGGGGTAGGCATGCATAAGATTTCAAGAGTCAGACTGTCAGAAGATTAATCCGCATAAAATAAAATAAAAATCCCGACTTTCCGATGGCGGCGGCCATTTTAAACCGGTAGCCATCAAACATAGTTAACACGACTAAATAAACTTAAGAATATCAATTCAAATCGTTTTACCTGTTTGAGAGCTACGACCACAGACAGCCAAATAAAGAGACAGACAGACAGACAGACATACACGTCAAACTTATCCGTCGTTTAATGCGTCGAGGATTAATAAGAATACTCCAATGACAATCTGATCACTTACAGGCTGACCCAGCAAAACCTGCAGAACAAAATGAAGCGAAGAAGGAAGCAGAAACAGCTGCAGCTCCTGAACAGATCAAAACAGAGGAAGTGAAAGCCAGTTCAGAAACTAGCGCTGCAGTGGCACCTGTTACAAGCACTGTTGCTCCACCAGTGTCGGAACCAGTTCCTGTTGTTACTGCTGAATCATCAGCTTCTGCGGACCCTGTTAATCCAGCGTCTGTTGATGCAAACCCTACTTCAGCGGTACCTGTTGATGCGGCACCTGTTGTTGCGGCACCAATTACTGCGGAACCTGTTTCTACGGCACCTATTTCTGCGGCACCTGTTTCTGCGGCACCTGTTTCTGAAGCACCTGTATCTGCGGCACCTGTTGCTGCGGCACCTATTGCTGCAGCACCTGTTGTTGAACCATCTCCTGCGGCCCCTGCTGCGGCTACTTCTTCTGCCACGACCGACCAAAACGCGAACAATGTTCAACAGAAAACGCCTACCACAGATGCTGTAAGTATTATTAAAGTATTTTTCCTAATTAATTATTACGGTTATGAATTGGTGTAACAATAAAAAAATGTTATCGTGTACTCAAAAAATGCTTTTTGTACACCAAAGCATTAGCATTTGTTGCACGAATAGTACCTAATATTGGTGTGCAGTTGGTAATTTTTGTGGATAAACATCAGTTTAGCGACCAGTTACATAAATATTAGCCATTTAATAGATCGTTCTCTAGATAGCCTCCAGCTAAGTAAAAAGCGGTATTTATTTAGCTTTTAAGTATTTCTACGAATCCCTAATACGTTTGTCGAAATCGAATAAAAATATTATATGAAAAAGTTTGTTAACAAGGGCGGTTCGACGCGGAGATTAATTATCTTATTCTTTAAATTTCAGAACTGGCAACAAAGAGAATTGGAGCTCCTGAACAAAATTGGTGAATTAGAAAAAGTTAAGAATGAAATGAGCGAAGATGGATTGAAATTGGAGTTGAAGGTACTAATAATAATAATGTGGCAACTCGCTTGTATAAATGGGAACCATTATCTGCGCCATTATTATCAAAGACAGGCCTATGGATCACATCGGCTGTTCTAGGGTTCGACGGAATTTCATCTCAATATTAAAATTGGATTTTTACAAGTAACTTAGGTCCTCTAAAAGTCTGGCTCAAATCCTCGTTCCTTCTCTTGTGATATAATTTGATTGAGTTTACATGTAGTGTTAAATATATCATTGCATCGTCATCATCATCCTAGCGTGTTATTCCCAGTAGCGTCAAATGTTGTCGCTTCGGAGCCCAGGTTGAGCTTGGGAAGTCTTGTCTGATAAAACGTCTGCCACCTGACCTCTGCAACCCTTTGGCAGGCCAACCAGATTTGGCAGGACAACATACAGTTACAGATTACACATTCAGAATAATCAGAGGAATTACTGAAACGTGCATCTACACGCTCGACAGTGAGGTAAAGGATGTTTTCCCTCACTGTCGATCTAGAAGGCGATGAATTTACCTGTATCTGCGGCACCGGTTGCTGCGGCACCTATTGCTGCAGCACCTATTGCTGAACCATCTCCTGCGGCCCCTGCTGCGGCTACCTCTTTGACGACCCGGTTGGTTCAGTGGTAGTGAATGCTGCGTCTGAGCCAAGGGTTGCGGGTTCGATCCCCGCACAGTGCAAACATTTGTGTGCATGAACATGTCTGTTTGTATTGGTCTGGGTGTTTTCTATGTATTATAAGTATGTATTTACAAAAGAAAAGTATTATTATGTATATATTTGTAATTCCACTGTTGGTTCTGATTTCTGTAACACAGGTGCTTGAGCTACCTATCTCAGAGTCAGATCAATGTATGTGATGTAGTGAAAATATTATTAAATATTATTAATTTAGTACTTTGATTCGATACGCACACGTATTTGAAAAATCTATAGGTGCATTTGAGCTCCCGCTCCAAGCCGTTAATTTTACTCACTGAGTTACCATCGATCTAATAGAGCAGAAGATATTATGTTAATGGTAACCGAGTTATTTTTGAATTAATAAGTACCCAATTATTATATCGTACCTCTAGGAAATACGATATTGTGAAATTAGGTGTTCATTATACCATAGAATACTTAATTGGTCCCTGATAATTCTCAGTTGAGAATTGTAGTACGCTACGCGTAGGTAAATTAATTAATATTAGTTTGTGAGTTATGATAACGGAACGCTTTGACCTATATAATAAATTAACATAATTTTATTATGATGACCTAAACTTTGATAAGTATACATTTTAACACTAGGTATAATGGTTTTCAGTGTAGTTAAGCCTGGTTGCCGCAATCAAAGTCTCAATGAATTGTCACCTAAAAAAAATATATTATCTTTTATACAAAAGTGCCGCGCACCTTATATTGTAATTTACATGAATATTTAATCCTTTAGTACGTATTTTTTTAGGTTCGCGAAGAAGAAATCGATCTTCTAAAAGCCAGAGTCAGGAACTTGGAGACGGAACTTCACGCCGCACTCTCGAAGCCCAATGGAAAGAACCATGAAATGATTGAAAACATCAAGCAGCAGCACGAAGAGGTATGACTTATTCAATCAATAGATAGATCTCAAGACCCCATGTAATCGCTTGAGTACATAACTATTCACTTAGAAGTTACTCACTCGATGGTGTTCACATAAAAAAACAATCTGGGAGGGAAAAATTTCACAAAGAATTCTTAGGTCATTAACCTTAACACTCGTCTGTTGTACGAGTAAACTTAAGGTTTTTCCATAATCCGCAACGTAAATGCACACAATACCGGATCGTTTAGCATACTAAATAGTATTATGCATCTTTCACAACAGACAAGTTTAAGACCTAAAGTTTTTGCAGAAAATTACAGAAAATATATTTATATCTATTGGTGACAAGACTAAAATACCTACTTATTCGATTTGCCTCTGAATCTATGAAGGATGTTTGTTCAGTTTGTCACTGCAGTGCCGCTATTTGATTTTTATTGATTCAGGTGAAATTTCTTTAAAGTTAAAGTAAACAACATCTTCATAGCGTAATTTATGGAAGCCTTTACATTTTTCAAACATTAATATTCCTGATTGGCTACTTAAAATATCATTATTATAGTTTTAAATATTATTTACAGTTGCTAAGTAAAGCCCGAGGCATGATCTTCGACAAAACAAAGATGGTGAAGAACCAAGAGCTGCAGATCGAAGCCTTGACGACTCAAGTGCAGTCGCTCAAGGACATCAACCAGATTACAAAAGATTTACTTGAGATCAGAAACTCTGAAGTGAAAGCTATGGAAGTAAGTTATTGTAATGCGACTATAATTGTAAGTACATGTTAATTGAGGCATTAATTCAAAGATCCAGTAACCAAGTGAAAGATGATGATGATGAGTCTGAATATAAGTGGATGGAGAAACAGAGGATAACCGAATAAGGATGGATGGATTGTGAAAATAATGACATGATAGAAATAAGGTTGATGATTCAAAAACAAATTATAATAACCAGGGTAGAAAGATCATCAAATCATTCAACGTCCAGTGTATACTTAAGATTATATAAATGTGACTTTTTAGAATTTAAAAACTTGAAATAGTTGTTTTCAACCATGGTTCTTGATTTGTTAGAATTGTCTCCGCCCGAATAGCAGAATACCAATGTCAAATTGTCAATATCAATATTTTATATATTGATAAAAAAACGATAAATCACTTGGAGCCTAGTTTATATATAAATACTTAGATCTAAAAAGCAAAAAAACATTTTTGTCGTGTTTTGATTGTTACACAAGGTTATAACCAGATTGCATTTATCTAGGATCGCCTGCAAGCCATGGAGGCTCGCTTCAAAGCGGAGAAGGAGCGCTACGGCCTGGTGCTGCAGCGGGCACAGACCAGCAACACACTCAATGACGACCTCAAGAAAGAGTATGAAGACGCAACTGAATATATTCAAGGTGAGCGGAGGAATTACTTAGATGATGTTGTTACACTTACATAAGTTGTTAGTTAACACTTCTACTTAGTTTGAAAGGATTTTTTTCTGGACAATTCAAACACGAGCATACAAACGCTGTTTTATTATTAGGGCTGTATTTTCCCATGGAAATGCAAAGGTCTCCCGTTTTCGATCATGAGCCAAACGGTCGTCCAATCTTTTAGATAGGCGTCGAATTCGGCCCTTCATCGGTATCGCGGTCTGCCGCTCTGCCTCGTTTTCATTTTAGGCACCCATTGTAACCTTTGCTCGAAGATATCCGGCATCATTACGCTAACGTTGTTAATTAGAACAAGTTAGATGTTTGTTAATATTGTGCGTTATTAATTTTGCGAAACTAAGCTAGCGTAGCTCGCGGTTCGCAACCATTATTGGAGTCGTTGCATTCTACTTCTCGTCACAAGTTAAGGCGTTGATCGTCATAAACGCCTTGTAACTGGATCTACTGAGATTGATTACTGCCAGTAATCTCGTCATGTACATATTACAGGTAACCATTGGATAAGAAGTTTCAATCCGATTTTGCTGCCGAGTGTAGCAAAAAACCAATTAATAATCAAAGATAACACAATTTCACACATTTGTAGGGCAAATACAAAGCTTACCTACACAAAAATATTTACGAAAGCAGTAAAACGATTGTACGATGTTGCTGGCTCATTAATTCACGTAATTGAATTAAAAGGGTTTTTATGTTTTGTTTATAGGAACTCAGGGTGAAATACGATCTCAGGGTCCAAGCTTTAGTCGCCGAGAACGAAAAGCTCAAAGCGTCCATCGGCGCCGGATCCGGACCGTCTGCGCAGTGAAGAGATCAACCGGATGATAAAAGACTGTATTTTTGTACTAAACTGCGTTAAATGACTTATGAGTTCGTGAAAACTGTTGTTCAAATAAAAAAAAAGTTTTTTTTTACTTTTATAGTACTTATTTAATTTAACTTAATACATTTTGTAGGAAATTATAAATGTTATTTTATTTAATAACTAAAATAGCAAAACAGTCTCCGTACCTATGACTGAGAGTTTTTGCAAATGAACAATCCGATAGATGGCGATGTTCAACTTTGACGACATTGGTTGATTTGTATAATTTTGACATAATCCGTCAAAATGTAGCCAATCCACTCGTTGGATCAGTCGTCTCGTCTACTAACGCTATCTAACGGATTTTTTATTTGCAAAATCCTCATATCAATAAAGTCGAAGTGTCAAAGCGTCAGTTGGGTGACGATGAGCTAAGCAGATGACTTTAATTATTTATTTTTAAAGGAATTGTATTAAATTAATGGGATACAATATACACATTTCTAATAAATGTTAAGGATGGCATTGTTGTACCTAAATACCTATTTACTCAACTTTTTTTCTTCGGAAAGAAGATTAGACGAGAAAATTTTCAAAGGCCAGGGAGCAAGAAAAACATTAAAGTAAAATGTGCGATACGAGTCTAAAGTGCTCCCGATTCATAAAAATGCCCGTTCACGATGATCCGCCATCTTGTGGAGCGACACCATTTTGCGAACGTCGGGCTATTTATTGCATGATAACGCGTTCCGTTTGACGCTCCTTGAGAGCAAGTATTGTCCCCGCGAAATTAATCTGCGCACAGAGTGATTAATGACGTGAAACGAAACAGCACGTGTCGGGAACCTGGGACAATAAAGGAAGGTTGGAGGTATTTAAAAGCGAAAATCAGGTGTCGAGAAGGTGCTTGTAAGGATTCCTCTAGCTTTTACTGTTATTTTAAGGCTAGAAATGTGAACCGTAATGGCGTTAAAAAGTCACAAAGTTTCGAAACGATTTATTCTCTGACTGACCCTACATAGGTATCTCTATAGTCTAACTAGTGGCCCGCCCTCACTTTATTTCGTTACTTAACTTAGACCAGAATCAAGAGATGGCGCTGGGAGTCTATTACAACGCGCAAGGTTTTAGTGTTTTCGCTTTACCAAAAAGCTTTGACGTGGACTATGAGATTAACCTTTTTATAATTATTATAGATTAAATTTTCTTTTGAAGCCAAGATTTTGATAGCTTACGTGATCAATATATTTTTGGCGCTGCTGTAGGTCCCACCTACCCTTGGAGCCCTTCCCAAAAATAAGTAGGCTAAACTTTAGAGACCTTCCCACTCCACAATTAAGTAGAAGTTCGTACACCTATCGCAAACATTTATCATCAACAAATTTTATATTACAAAGTAATTTTGGAATCAGTCTACATAGTCACTCTTATAACTAATTGTATTGTTGAAATTCTACTATTAATAATCGTAAGTAATATTAACTTGGAAGGTTAAAAACTCAAATATGAAATTTGTGAAGTTTGTCAGAATCGGTTCACTTTGGGATAATACCCCCTTTTTGTAACAACCTGTATAAAAAAAACCTTATTAGACCGTGACTGTTTGGATTAAAAATCTCAAACCATTAGATTCCGCCCACAATAAACGTAATCCATCTAAACGGTTTATCCACGACCTTGGCGTATGGAGGCACTCCGGTAGTTTCAAAGTCATCGGCGCCCCAAGGGAACCCCGAAGTTTATAGTTGTAATTAAGTGCCCAGGATGGCTCCCTGATTGATGTTTAAGTAATTCGCCTTGGATAAGCCGGGAGTCGGTAATTTTGTCATAGCCTATAGTTCGGCCATCTAGAAACTCCAAATCGACATTGAAGTTCCGAGAGGAAACGTTATTGCATATTAGTTGAACTGTGTATAATTTATTGACTGTGCAATTTATTCAAAGGGCGTAATTTGGGAAGTGCCGAGCTATAATTGGTTGAGTTGATACTATTTTCATTCACTGAGCAATGGTGGCTCAGTACCAACTGGGAATAACACGATGATCTTATTTTCATTAACACAAGTATAATTGCTGCCTCTTAATCACTACCAGCTGACCTAGTTGGTGACCAGAATTTGAACCTATAAATATAGGTGTTTCTCCAGAGATTCAAAGATCTGGATTCGACAATTTAGTCCAACTTATCATATTAAATACAACTGCATCTACTGTTGCGTGAAAAGAGCACTTAACTCTCACCAACAGATGAATATTAATCAATATAAACGAGGGGGAAAATTTGCATTTTCACTGTATCATCCATCATTCATCCACTAATTACTCTTGCGATGAATTAACCAATAAAAGTAAATAAGCTCATCCAAATTAATGAGAACTGGAGGTGAAACCTATTTTATTATGCACGTCCAATGACATGGAATGTCATTGTGCACGTCGTTAGAAGTAGCTTTAGTTGAACATCGATGTTACCGTTAATAGTTCGAACAGTATAGGTAGTTGATCAAGTTCTGGAAAAAACAAATAAAACGAGCGAGAAGTGACCGCGCTGCGTGCCACACAACATCGCCCTTAAGGCGGTTCATCACAATTTCCTCTATTGTACCTACCTAGGGCTTGGCTTGCATAGCTACGATCCGAAGTGGAGGCCATTGGCTATAAAAGTGCACTTAGTTGAAGTTTTCATGGCTCTGGCTGTTGCCTGCAAGATTGTTGCTAATCTTTATGCCTTTCTGTAGCGCCTTCAATGTTGGGGCATTGAATCCATTATGTGCAGGTACAGCATAGGTACTTTAGCTTTATATCCTGAAAGTTGATCCTGAAAAATCACGAAAGTACACAGAAAAGGATTGGCCATTTAAGGAGCCATTCAAGTGCAAGAGTGGCAGAATGGAATGGTGGTGTTTTCTTTGTGGAATGATAATATCTATATCACGAGTAAATTTCTGACATTAATTTTATGCGTCAAGTAAGTATTTAGATGAATTCTGTAGAACGCCTTAAAAATATACCACGGTGGGCGCCAATGTCAGGAAATTGGCGCCCACCGTGGTTTTATTTTGATAACTCTCTCTCGTCTATTATTTACAAAGGCGATTCGCACGTTTGTTTGCCACAAGCGTGCGGATCGTCTGACGGTAAATAAGGATGATTTTCAAGGATTCATGTAGAAACTCATGCTTCATGTCCTTACGAACTTCCTGCCGACGGCGAGCGGTGCGATGTGGTAGTAAAATGGATGTTAACAATAACGCTGATAGTTCCTGAACGCACAAACCTTATACTAACTTAATAATTTATTGCATTTTGCCCTAAAAAACATATTTAAAAATATGCTACATTCGCAACCATAGATTTCACTTCATTCTAGTGGAAAGTCAGTCAGCATAACTCCCTATGAATAACATTGTTACATACATGACTTGGCCCCGAATCACAAAACGAGAAAACTCACTGAGCTGGAAACTGAGAGGTAAAGATAACGGTCCCGTCCACTATTGATCAATATTCCAACATTTCCAGCTGCCCTCTCACAGGATTGGACGATAGTTCTTCGATGCGATAGATCAATTTAGTTCACATGTTTGAATTCTTTTACTTACTGGTACATAATTTCAGCGAAAAGAGCCAATAGATGTTCTCTGCTGGACATAGGCATAGAGAACATTGGATAGGTGTGGAGAACATTGGAGGAGTCCAATGTTCTCCACACAGATCAGTTTTAGCCACCCACATCCAATGAACTCCCGCGACCTTCACTAGATCGTCGATCCATCTTATCCCCACAAGGCCTGCCATGGCTGCGACTTCCTGTATGCTACCTCCATTCAAGGACCTTTCCGCCCCAAAGGTTGTCTGTTCTCCTCGCAATGTGCCGTGCCCATTGCTACATGAGCCATGCAATTCTTTGGCCTATGTCTGCGGCCTTAGATCTTCTGCGGATCTCATCATTTCTGACGCGATCACCGAAAGAGATACTGGTTTACATAATGCGATCTAGCGTAAGAACTTGTCGAGTAGCTGCGCTGCAGTAAATCACCATGTCTGGACGTCATTAACTAATAACGACTTTTAAATAAATGAGTCTTTGCGTCCTGTGTGGGATATGTCCCGAACTAATCAAAGGGTATATCCCGTACTAAGCTGGACATTTGGTCATGTGACGTTATTAAATAAATGAATTATTGATTTATTGGAACTAAACTTCCTAGAATTTGCGTCATCTCAAGATATGGGTAATTTTTCCGTGCTGTGATATTTGGGACATGTCTCAAACTAAGTACCTAACGAATAACGGTGCTGTCTCGTTCAAACCGAGACGTCAAGTCACGTTAACTATAACCAATCAACTTGTTATTGATTGCTCGATAATTATCTGCCGACGTCAGCTGCCACCGATTCGATCTGTCCCTGCCATCTGCCATCAATCCTAGTTTTCCCGTGACGCCATCATCGTGAAACAATATAACTTTCCCGAACTTAATCCGCTTATTGGCTGAGGATTAGACCTCAGGATTCGCTTTGTGATTTTGGAATCTAGAACTGGCAGGATTATTAATATTTATATTTGAAAAACGATTAAAATACCGCATAATAATTAATATATAATATGTTTTATAGTTTGCGTGCACATTGGACATATTTTATGGCATTGAGTAGTGTTTTTTGTCAGAAATTCCGAGCTTTCTTGCGGCCTACTAAATGTAGGCACAGATGTAGGTTGGTTCCCAAAATAGTTGGTCGCAATATACTCGTTTCCACACGACAAGATAAGCTGATCCCAAACAAACACGTCTTAAAGCTTACATATTTCTTACAACAGTTTGTAGATGATTTATGATAGTTGTCTCCGAGGTACCTACCGTACCAACTGAATGCGATGCCCGATCGGGCAGAAGTAGGGTTGTCAGGTCTTGTAAATGGAAAGCTAGACTAACCAATTTAGCCAGACCCAGACCTAGTGGGGTAAAAAGGCCGACGGCTTGCTGTATTGTCTACGACGGATCCGCCAGGGGCTTTGTCTTATTGACTACGACGAGGGACTACAGACTCCCCAAATCCTGAATCATGGTCTAAGCGTACCCCGGGCTGCAGAGCGACAGCTATGGACGCAACTGGGAATTACAAGCTTATAAGATAGAGGAATATACCTACAACTATTATAATATATAATAATATAGTTTCTAGACTTTCTAGTACTAATAATGAACAAGTCTAAATAAATCATCCTTTAAGTTCTGTCTAGCCGCCATTGTATTTCACCGGAATGAACCTACCCTAAGTCCTCCACACCCTCAAAGACGGTATTACTTTTTTAATAACAATTCTTTGAAGTGCCGGCGCCAGCTTATATTGTAACTTTAGTGTACGGAACTCCCATCTAATTTTAGTTGCGAAACAAGTCAGTCCTCTTATAAGTGCTCGTGGAAACTCAACAGGACACTTATAGAGGCATTATCCGCAAGTTGCGGCAACTTGTCGCAACTCCTTGTTGACTCCGCAACTGCGGCAACTCACCGCAGCTACGGGTCCGCAATTAGCGTGGCTTCAAACTTAACACTTATTGGATGCTCCTATTGCAATTTTGGCCTGATAGGAAGTCGATTGGCGCCTCCATTGGTTCCCTATCGGATTGGTTCCGAGCATAGACTTAGGCTGCCCGAGTGTTGACTTTTGAAGTAATGCAAATGGTTCCGCAGTTAGGCGTATATTTCCCAAGCTGTTGCTTTGGAGCCCGGAGTTTGCTTAGACTATGATTAAGGTTTCTAGGGGTCTGCTAATTACAATGAAGTGACTTCATGTGACTAATGAAGTGACTAATCAAATGGCGGTCATGTACACCTAAGATGATAGATAAAAAGAGATGTTTGAGAGGCTGCTGATTACAGCGATGTCATTCGTTAAATTGACAAATATTAAAAAAAAATTGTTGGTATGGTAATAATAATATTATCAGAAGAAAGAAGTTTGCCATTACAATACCATCCAACCAACTTTCCACAAAATATTCATACAATTCTACATCGCGAAAGCTAAGTTCGCATGTTTACTTGGAAGATATACCTACAACCACTTAAGATTGGAATTGGCACACCGGACCATAGTCCTTGTGCTTGGCTTGTCTAATGTACAAATAGAACATATGAGAAAAAAAAGTTTTTTTCAGCAAGGTTTCCATGGAAAAGTTTGTGAGAATTAAAACGGTTAAAAACTATGACGGACAGATGGTGAACTGGTCGGGAGGTCTGGATACAAAATATACTATAAGCTCAGGGTGGTATTTAGGAGGGGGCCATACATTTTAGTAGGTATATCTACCTAATAAATCTTCACGGTTGGTCCTTCCGCAAATTGTGGATAGCCCAGGGACGGCATCTTTACATCCGCCTCTCGGGACAGGCAACCAATAAAATAAAAATAACTTGTATTCCCTAAAGGATGTCTTTATGTGAGAGACCGACCTTAAGCCAATATTAACTGGTAAATATAATTTCGGTATTTAATTATAAAATATCAAAACAGTTACTTGTAAGATTATTCTGATTTCCACTTAGTAGCCAATTAATTTCTACCTTGAACTGATTCCAGAGAAGGTTCAGATTCAGAACGTTTCCTGATCCCCAGTCCCCATTCAAGGCTGTGGAACAACAGCAGGACACCCGCCATGCATAATAATTAGACAGAAAATTAATTAGAGGTGAGCTCAATACGGCAAGTCGAGTAAGCGAGAGAATTTGCAATCGAGAGGGTTTTACCAGGAAATCTGCTTTTCTTAGTTCAGGTGTTGTTTTAGTAATTAACACCTTTTCTAGATTATCTTTTAGAAAAAAAAACCTCACCTGAAATACCTACTAAAAAACGAAAATAGATCCTATGTAACAAGAGTTACTAATTACAAAATACACTATACCGAGAGAGAGCCACATTTCGGCGTGAATGGGACGGCTCGACTGGATTGATGTAACCACGATCTGACAGAAGAAGAAGAAGCAGCACCTGCGCTGTTTGAGTGAGGGTACTAGAGTCCCAAAACGGGGGGAAAGGAGGTTAAAATTATTGCCTTTACCGAGTCTTCATTGACTGCTTCACTTTTTACGCTGTATCTACAGTTTCTTTGATCGCAAATTCGATTGCAATTTGCCGAAACTGTTCAAAATGTATGCCTCGTTTTTACGACACTTTGGAAAATTTTATATTGAAAGTGGCGAATGGAGTTGTGTAAGCGGCTGGCCGTAAATCCGACGGTTCAAGAGAAACGGCCAAGAGCGAAATGCAGGTGGTAGAACAGAAGCCTGCAGCATGAAAGTTTGGCTATTTTGAATCTTATTTTTTTAAACTATCATTCTTTAACGCCCCGTTGGCCACTGACGCACGCAACAACTGATGTTACTACTCGACCAAAACAATTAGGCGCATGACAGTAATGCGGTTACCGCGCCTCGTACCCCGCACTTCGTCCCGCACATCCCGTAGTGACGCGCATAATTACTTTTTGCGGAACTTGTTGCGAGACTTGGTTTTTTTCAATAGTATTGTTTTTGATGGGATCATTCCTTTTTGTAGAAAATTATTAACAACTATTGGACTGCAAATGTAACGTGGTAATCCTATATATCGGTATGGTATTTGTATAGGATTAAAAAGTTATTTTGAAGTTAATGTATCTAGAAAACTGGATCAAAATTTAAAAATATTTGAGTTTTTCCTTGATTCATACCCCAAACACTACTTATAGTGTAACTTTGAAGGTTCTAGGTTGAAGTTACAGGGGGTTGATTTACATTTTATTATTTATACTAAGTACTCAATACATAAAACTACTATGCAGTTGAATCAGAAGTCAAATAAATAAATTCAGTTAAGTTAAATAACTAGTATAACTAGCACTCATACTATTGTATCACTGGTATAATACAGATGATCCCATCACTAGTCCTCAGCCGCCATGTTCAGAATGCGCCTAATTGTTTTGGTTGAGTAATAGGCCATTGCCGCCGCCCATAGATAGGTACCCACATCCCTTCCCTCGGATTGGGCCATTCGGTAAAACACAGCACAAACGCTGCTTCACGCAGTTTTCTGTGAGGCCGTGGTATCAATCTGGTTGAGCCTGTCCTTTCATGCTGAAGCGTGGCTCTTCCATTTGCAATTTTAGTTTTGAATCTTCTATAAGTAATAATTTTAAAGAGATACATTCTATAGACATCGACAAACCTTCATTTTAAAAATCGAAAAGGCAAAACAATAGTGCGATGTAGCCAACGCCTAGCGTCATCTATGGGTAGATATGCAGTGGAAAGACTGTCCCGAAACGAAGTGAGGGCGGGCCACTAGTAAATAAATAAAATTGTTTACGTAAATAGTAATCACTACTTTACCTAAAGCGGACAAACCCGAGCTATGTTCTAAAAATTCGAAACATTTTACTATTATTTATATATATTTTTCTTGACCCGAGAATCGCATCCGGGACCCCAAGATTGAAATAAATATTCTACCACCTGCCCCAAGTCTATAATACAGTTTAATAATATCAAGGAACCCTTGCATTTCGCATCGTAAAATGGAGGAAAATGCACTATTCTTTTACGTTCGTAAACCAGCCGACTTTATGAAGTTTATCTGCATTGGCTGGCAAGTTATTGACTTTCAATCTTTTCATTTGCTTATGCTTGGCCAGCCAACCGACGTTACTGCCATTGCTGAAGTCGTATTTTATTTTACTACTAAGTACTTTTTCCCGTTCCCCACCTTTCTGTTCACAAAGAGATCTTAGAACTATTGAACCATGAGAATTTTGGTTAGTGACTTTTAATGTCTTTTTACCCGACTACGGCAAAGCAAAAGGAGGGTTATTCCTACTAGAATATACTCTCGCAAGGCAAAAATCTGAATCAGAGGGACAATTCTCATGCACTCGACATTGAAGTCGAATTTAGAGATTTCATACATTCGTCCATTTAAATTTCGACTTCAATGTCGAATGCAGTAAAATTGGTCCCCATGGTATAAACTTTGTTCGAGGCCTGCAAATAACCCTATTAATTTGGTATCGTTAAATAGGTCGCTTTATACTAGACGCGACCAACGAGCAAGTGGGTTACCTGTTGGTAAGTAATCATCGCTGCACTGCCCGATTAGAGAGGTCGCTGATGCGTTGCCGGCCTTTTAGAAAGGAGTAAGTGAAGTATTATGGCTTTGCGAAAACAATAATTTCGAATGAGGATTTCGTTTCTAAATGAAAATTTTAGTTGCAGATAAGTAACCAAAGCGTCCGATAATAATAGTTCCTATAGTTAGAAAAAAGTGTGTGATAAACGGACGGACAAACAGACAGATATAACTAATCTATAAGGGTTCAGTTTTTTGTGACTGGGTTTGGCTAAAATGATGTATTTGATGTTCTGCAATAGACCAACATAGGTAAACTAAAACTATGAACCAACGCAACTCGTACTAGGGTAAAATTTTCCCTTTTACAAACACTCAACTCAACTTTGTTTGGCTTTAATCCCACTATGTAGCCTCCGGCGCTTGTCGGCGAAGTGGGCCCGTAACATCGTCCATAAGTCAGGAACATATTGTTGTCCTTGTGAACCCTTCCCCTTAACCCTCATGAGGGACAAGCTTGATAAGCGGGATATTACCTTTGTACTGAGGATTTAGGTTCTGGCGATGACTAACCTGAACTTTACTGTCACATCCTACTATAATTATAAAGGCGAAAGTTTGTATGGATGTATGGATGTTTGTTACTCTTTCACGTAAAAACTACTGAATGGATTTGAATGAAACTTTACCACAATATAGCTTATACATCAGAATAACACATAGGCTACAATTTATAAAAATATATTGTGTGGATTGTCCAAAATATGACGGTAAGTGTCAATAATTAACTCCACGCGTACGAAGTCGCGGGCGGCCGCTAGTAATATCTAATACTCCCTGTTTGTGATTAAAAGGCTTTTCGATGGCAACTGATTTTATTTTCTTTTTAAATAATTGTAAAGTTAAAAATAATAGACAATTAGATTGCTGATCGCCAACACTCCCCAATCAACGTCAGAGGAGCTATGGAACGCAGAAGATATGTTAGGAACCAAAATACCACACCGAATCAGAAACACTACTCTGCGCTCCAGAACACTTATAACCGATGTTTCTAGAACGACTTCGCGGTAGACCGAGGCGACGATGGCGTGATGAGCTCGACCGTAGCCCAGGACCGGAGTAGATGGAAAAAGTGTAGGGAGGCCTTTGCTCTGCAGTGGGACATTACGGGCTCATAATAAAATTTCGGGGTCGTGATCTCGGAGTCGAGGACGAGCAAAAGTACCTACGTTTCGAATTTTTCGAACATTAGCTCGGGACTGTGATCTCCAACCCGCATTAGGTAAGCGTGGTGATTAAGAGGAAACACATTTTGAGTTTTTAGGGATTAAAATTCGGTTCTATCTTATGTCCTATCGATTTTTAGTAGGCAACAGCAAGTGGAGTGGAGACCGCGGCTCGGTAAGCATAGTGTTGGTGCCCTGCGACAGATGGGATGGTGACATTCGAAGGCCGAAAATCGGGAGCGGTGGCGTGCATTAGGGGAGACCTATGTCCAGCGGTGGACGAGTGTGGGTTGCTGATGATGATGATGAAGCAAACAAAATACAGTCTCTCATTTCCCTGGCTATCTGGTAAATTAGGTGTAGAGTAGTCCTCTAGTTAGTTTACGGGTGAGTGAAGGCTCATTTTTCAACTACAACAAATGTTAAAGTAGCCAGGTTGATTCTCCTTAACTACAACAATAACATTTCGAGATAACATCAGTCAATTAATCTTATCCTCCCACCAGTTCTTAAATAAATGTTACGACTTACTTTAAGTACATTTATCTTGGCAAAAGATATTATTCTTAACGTAAACTGTCTAACTTCGGACTAACGACTATACTTCTCGTTTTTGATACTCACTCCTAGTTTTTGTATTTCATAGGTGGCAGACGAGCAGACGGATCACTTGATGATAAGCGATTGCCGCCGCCCATAGACATCTGGAACACCAGTAGAGTCACAAGTGCACCGATATCCTTTAACCCGCTTTCCCCCCTATTGGGCCTCCGATATCCTCAGTCACTCGACGAAACACAGAGCGGTCTTCTGGGTATCATTCCGGTCGAGTCGGCCCACTCATGCCGAAGCATGAGTTTCCGACGGTTAGTTGTATACGGTAGTTTATTGATAAAGTTAAGTACTCTTCTTTTAACAAAATGTGGTATAAGTTAGTCTTGGTCTAAAATTGATGCGGTCACTTTTATTAATGACTTTTACAACATCCCCCATATGGAGATAGTTTTCTTATCTACTAAGCTACTATCGATCCACATAGAAAAGCTAGTGATAGAACATCACATAGCTAAAAGTAAAAAGTAAAGTATCAGCCGATATACTGTCCCACTGCAGGGCAAAGGCCTCCATCATAGAAATCAAATCAATCAAAGGTTAAGCGCGAAAGGTCCCGGGTTCGATATCCGATCAAGTCAATTTAGGAAACTACATTTTCTAAGTTTTCTCGGGTCTGGGTGATCTGAGTAGATGCCTCCAGTTAATTATCGTCATCTGGTACTCATAGTCGGTATAGGGGTTGCTGCCCTAGTTTGAGACCAGGTTGATTGGTGTGATTGTCTGGCGCATTTATTTACCTATTTATTTGTAGTAAGTACCTATATTGAGCTGCTAATATCTTCCATCATCAATATTGCTCCATTTCCATCTCGGACAAAGCGTTGACACTGATTTAAAAAATAACAAAGAGACCCTGTAATTGCCTACCAATTTTCATATCACAGAGAAGTTTATTTTCTTATTATTTTCTCAGGGTCTAGATCATCTGTATACCAAATTTCATTTAAATCCGTTCAGTAGTTTTGGCGTGAAAGAGTAACAGACAGACAGACAGACAGACAGACAGAGTTACTTTCGCATTTATAATATTAGTATGGATTATGGATTATGGATTATGCCTAATCCAAGTCAAGGAAAACATAGGAACTGAAATATAACTCTTCTTCTTTTCATTGTTCTCAAGACAAAAGCGGCCAAGCGTAAGTCGGGCTTGTTCACGATGGGTTCCAAAGCAGCAAGATTTATTATTTTTATAATTGAGTTTATAGGAAAAATCTAGTTTGCCATTTATGACGTATTAAAAAAACTACTTACTAGACTTAGTTCAAACCAATTTTCGTTGGGAATTCTTATGTTAACATACCTATATCTTTTTTTTTAGTTTTAACACTCTCTTATTTTAGAAATAAAAAGGTGGAATGACTAATTTTCCCACTTTAGAAGAGTTTGTCAGGCACAATGCGTTTAACATACTGGAAAATGTTCGATGAACTCTTTGCAAAAAAGTCCGTTGTATTTTCCTACAAAAAATATAGATGATAGCATTATTGGGATCACTTTTTGAAACACTTCCAGTATGGAATTATATATTTAGAAATCATCGAAAATCCCCACTAAACGAATCTTCTGGTATACATTAATTTGGCTTAGAAACCGAAGTTACAGTGTAATGGAGTTATCCGAAGTAGGAACTATGTGGAGACTTGGTCGGTAAGACGCTGGTCGCTTCTAACGCTATTACCATGCAGATATGCAAGTTTCTCATATCTTGGATCATGCTTCACATTTAGTGTTGCCATGTCGGTTTTGTAAGTATGTAGGTAGTCTTGAGTTCAAGTGAGGCAAGACTAACTTATAATCAATACTATTTATAAAACACAGCTTCTACAGACAACCTTATGGTTTATATGTAACCTGAAAACGCGAAAAATTTGCGTGGTGTATTCGAAAACTAGCGGCATCATTGACAAAAATTGGAACTAATAGAAAACCAAGTTCCGAAACAAACATCCAATAAAGTCGAGAACTGAATTGATGGCGCCTTCGCCACTTATGTCAACAGGGTATGCTAACGCCATTGGTTACCTTACCTATACCTAAAACATGAGAACTTAGTTCCCCAAAAACCCGTTTTCTAGACTGTCTTGACGCACTATATGAGCAGTTGTCGTATTTAGTAGAGCAATTTCCAAGATTTCAATGTTTCAAACATTGACCCTTAATGTTTCAAAACATTCCATTTGTATGGATACGCCGTTTACGAAATTCAGGAAGTTGAGAGAGAAACAGAACTATATTGTTCGAGTAAGAGTAGCCTAAAATGAATCTGCGAATTCCTCTTCTTACATTTGACCAAGTTTAAGCGTAATGGTAAATAGCTAAGGTAGTCTTGCATCTAAGCAACAGCCCTTAGTTCCTTAGTTAGTACTAATACTACCCGGCATCGTTTCCCGTTTAATTATAGCCAAGAATTTCAGCCGAAACCACTTAAAACTTTCTGATTATAATGCTGTACTGAAGAATTTTGTATAACCCCTACAGAATTATTGTATTAAATTTTGCCGCAGATTTTCTAAAGTAGGGCGCTTATTGTTTAAAATTTCATAGCTTCAATATCTGGAAACTTCTCTTTGATACCGTATTATTCATTTTACCAGTTTCTGTCATTGGATTTACCAATTGTCCATTTTACCAGCGTTATTAAGGTTTCAACTTTAACAATGTAGCTATTAATTTAGGCAAAACAGAAAGTGTTTACTTTTGGCAATAGCTGTAGTAGATAGTGACTTTCTTAATATAGAACAAAGTAATAGGATACCAGCTACACACGGCATTATATAGAGTTACCCTTTTTGGACCGTGCTTATGTCTGAGTAGGGATTGTATAGGTAATCTCGCGAGTTCTGGGCAAATTTTGTGAGATCCATCCCGAAGTCCTTAGGTGCGTCTGAAAATAGCGAACTTTGACGTCGGAGACCAAGTTCCACCTTGGATGCTGAGCCAGCGTAATAAGTAAGTTACGCTGGCTCAGCGATCCAAGCCTGACTATCCGTTCGGGTCCCGGGTTCGCTTCTTGTGGCATATTGTTTAAAACAAATTGTTATCGATTTATGCAATAATTTCTTCTCTGGATTAAGTACATTAATTTCCATATTTGTCAATTAGCATCTACTAGTGGCCCGCCCTCACTTGTGTCGGAAGGTTTCGAAACATAGTTGTGTTATTAGCCTTTCCAGTTCCAGTCTTTGCCAATAAATAGCGCTGGGTGTCGATTACATAGCGCAACTGTTTCGTCTTTTTAGTTTGCACATAAGCCTCGAGGTTATCTGTAGGAGATGTCTCTTTATAAATAGTATAGATTTACTCTGTACAAGTTAAAAACTAACGTAAGACAGCGTACCTACACGAAAGTCGATTGTCCCTCTAATCCTAAAGTCGCAAGAAACTTAGCAAACTGAAGTTGTTTCGCACCTGCCCCGGCAAGCGCCGGGATTCGATTAGCATCAGCTTGCATCGGTATTGCATTATCCCTCGCGTTGCCCCTTAATCTGTTTTGACGTCTATTGATACAATCCTAAGAGAGCTTACATACGTAAATCAATTTACCATCGACGTATACTATCTCGCAGCCCTCATAATTTAAACGTTAGCATGTTCCTCGTTCCTGCCCTGAGCCCTCAAGTCATACTTACTTACTTACTCCGAGGGCTCAACGACCCAAAATGAATCTTAGCATGGCTCGGTCTTTTGCAGCTTGTCGCCAATCTCCTGCTTGCAATTCTTGCAGGTCTGCGTTTACTACTTACGACCAGTAGTTTCCCCAAGATATTTTGGCGCCCCGATCTGATACCATTCTCTCAACGTGGCCGAGCCATTGGAGTCTATGTGCCTCCCCCTTATGCCAAGTCATGGAAGCCCAGTTTTTGTAATTCCTGCTTCATACAACCCTGGGTTTTTAGGCGGGGCGTGAATGGGCCGGCTCGACCAACTATGTCCTCACAGAGACCGGCGTGAAGCAGCGCCCTGCGCAATGTTATGTCGAGTGAGTGAGGGTACCGGAATAACCATTGGGGGAAAGGTGGTTAAAGGTGGCAGTGCATTTGTGACTCTCTGGTACTGCAGGTGTCTACATACCACTGCCGACCGATGGGCCGACGCCTGTTGGCCGACCCAGGTATCGCTGGAAATAGGTCTTTCCATTACCACTTAAAAAATAATTTAGGATATATACAATTAAGTTGTGGGTAAACAAGGACATGGTACAATGTAATAGATGGAGTCTCTTAATCGCATTACTCACTCCTTCGCTTAGTAGAGCACCATGCAAGTTTAGAGGGAGGTAAATGTTTACCGATATACCATGTATGTGTATTATGTAACAGTTGAGATATTAATTTCTCGGATGAGCAACCAATCCGTATTATTACGTTAATTATGCATGGTTCATAGTACCGGTTAGTTAAACATACATAATTAATAGAAGTGGAATATTTTAACATTGAAAAGACTACAAACACTTTTTATAATTAATCAATCACTAATTTCATCATCCGAATTATTTCTGACTAGCTGTTACCCTCGACGTCGTCCGCGTGTAATAGTAACTTTGGATAACATTTATAATTATTTAATACTTTTCAACCCCCCTTTTAACCCCTTACAACCTCTTTTTCGCAATAAAAAGTAGCCTATGTCTTTTCTCAGTGTCTAGACCATCTGTATACCAAATTACATTCAAGTCCGTTCAGAAGTTTTGGCGTGAAAGAGTAGCAGACATACAGACACGACCCCTGATAAACCGGTCTTGCCACAATGTTATCCTACAGACATATCAAAAGAAGCAATAGAGAGTGCACTTTTGTCTGCGCACACACTTGTGTTCT
This sequence comes from Cnaphalocrocis medinalis, assembly GCA_014851415.1. NCBI lineage: Eukaryota > Metazoa > Arthropoda > Insecta > Lepidoptera > Crambidae > Cnaphalocrocis > Cnaphalocrocis medinalis. Next base: position 14,305,505 of record CM026283.1, read on the forward strand.
AATTGTCTTGCCGAAGGTCGAACGCTGAATTGTCCGATTGCCAAAATATCGGCACAGGATTATTATTTAGAGCCTTTCTTACCATCATACCATAATCTTTATTCTCCCATCCATAAACGGCAGTCAAAAGTAAGAAAGAAGAAAGAAAGAAAATACATTTATTGACCATCACAAAATACAAAACATAACACATACAGTGAGAATGAATATACAAGGGGAAAGAACAATTAGGTAGTAGTATATATAATATGTTTGTGTGAGGTCAATCAGGTCCCGACCTCAGCATTTGCTGCTACGGCATTATCTGCGGTGCCGCAGCAGCGCTGGTATTCTGGTGGGACCAGTAATGTCACTTTTAACAAGCCTTAATGAAGAACGGGTTATGTTTACGCGAATCATAACGCGTTTACCCGCGACCTTTGGCCCCGCGGGGCTGAGGCGTGTTCGCCCCTACGGCCCTTATCTCCCGCGGCTCATTAGTCCGAAACTACCCTCCAATGGAGACGCTGCCCGCAGTTTGGGTAGGGTTGATCAATCTAAGTATTGTTTATTTTGGTCTAATTTTGTTGAATTTGCTGGCCAATGTAATATTTATATTTTTTCTTAAGTGCACTTAAAACTCATCAACGGGTTCAGGTGGGACTTGAACCCACAACTTTCTATGAACCGGATGTCTATTCTACCAATTAAACTGACCAAACCCGACTATGCTGACCAATTTTTTTTGTTTTTATATTGAGGACAATCAACATGACCTCACTCCGCCTGATGGTAAGCGGCCGTGAGATCCAAATATGAGGTTGACAGGCACAAAAGAACAAACTACTTAAGTATCAATTAAGTTGAGTGAATTTAATTAAAAATATGGCAATATTTACGGATGGCGCCATACTTTCGCTTCCATTGTGCAACTATGTGTTGACCAGCAGCGCTACCATGAGTTGACATCTAAAACTGACTTAACGTAAACTATTGCTCTGTCTCTTTCAAATGCATCACAATGAAAGAGACAAAGCGATAGCTTTCGATAGCGAGGATAGTATTTCAAACTCATGGTAAGGCTACAATTATAACATGTCACTGTATAAATAAAGTATGTCTATTCTCTTTTACTGTTACAAATTGGCTTAAAAGTTTTATAACTTTTCTACGTTCTGAAGTTCCCATCAACAAAGTAAGTAATTTGAATAAAGGGACCATATACCCTTACAGTCCACTGCTGGCGCGCCAAGTTGGTGAAATTTAGGACAGTTGGCCAGCAGTCCTTCTGAGAAATATTTTATGTAAAGGTAGCCATTCTGACATATAGGTACCAACTCGTGCTTACGAGTGCTCTATTTAATGCAATTAAGGTTCACTTTGGTTTAAATTTTATATGACTTGTGCCATGTTAGTACAATTCAAATTCAACGTAGATAGCATTTGTCGACGACACAAGTCTTGTCAACGTTCATTATCTAAGGCTAGAACTAGTATAGGTTGTCTAAAAGACATCCAAATCAAAACTTTTATTTCCATTCTAAAACTACTACCTAAGTCTTTGTAAAATTACTAAGGCTAATTTAATTTGTATTAATAAAAGTGAAACAACCGAAACGTCAAACAGTATAGACAAAGGTTTTTTTATTTGGGACAATCAACCTCACTTCGCCTCATGGCACAGAACTTAATCTGATGGTAAGCGGCCGTGAGATTTAAATATGAGGTTGACAGGCAAAAAATAACAAACTTTCTATGTATTTATTAAAATTCAGCTCGTTTAATCCCGGTTATGCCTGTTATAAATAAAAACTAGGTAGGATACGCCATTAGCAATAATTTAAAGGTTTCATCCGGACCAGTTCTGCCGGTTGACAGCCCTGGATATAAGCATCCACGCTACATAAATCAGACAGCCCTTACACGCGTCGTCTCCGCCGAACGTTATGATTTGTTACTGGGTCTGCTCCACATGAGCCATGTCGCTTGATGCCTCTATATGCTTTAGAAGGTCTACGAAGGTCATTGTTGCAATATTTCTTCCGTTTGATTCTAGTAATTTTTCGAGGATTCCTCTATTTTTCCGTACCGAACGTTATGATTTGTTACTGGGTCTACTCCACATGAGCCATGTCGCTTGATGCCTCTATATGCTTTAGAAGGTCTACGAAGGTCATTGTTGCAATATTTTTTTCGTTTGATTCTAGCAATTTTTCAAGGATTCCTCTATTTTTCTGTACCGAACGTTATGATTTGTTACTGGGTCTACTCCACATGAGCCATGTCGCTTGATGCCTCTATATGCTTTAGAAGGTCTACGAAGGTCATTGTCGCAATAATTTTTCCGTTTGATTCTAGTAATTTTTCAAGGATCCATCCTCCATTTTTCAGTGATCGCGATGGGGAAGCACGGTAGGATAAGGGACATAAAATTGTTCTACGACTATTGAAAATTCGAAGAAATTTTTTTCGGCTCCTCATACATAATGACCAACAAGACACGTGACCGACTTTGGGTGAAAAGTTAGATTGTTTTATGCGAATTTCCAAAAGTCATAGAACAAATGTTGTTCAAAATGAGTAAGTACAAGACGTGGTTAGAGGAATGTAAATGTTCACAGATACACATACCCAGATTAAAAAATTCAAGATTCCCGGGTTGACCTCCGTTAAAAAATGGCGCATGTTCTTATTTATTAGATTGCTCGAGGTTAGCTTATAATAAAAATATGTTATGGAATTGAAAAAATATGAGATGGGTTGCGGTTTAATTAGTTAAATGAGCCCGGCATTGCGTCCCCCGGGGCGCGTTGGAGCTTCGCATCCCTGCCGGCATCTCGCTTGGATTCATATCAAAGGCGTTACATCCGCTGATATTATCTTAAGTAACTGTAAATGAAATGTATATGTTATTTGAAATATTAAGATCATGAAATGGGCTGTGGTTTAATTTGTTAAATGCGACTAACCTTGTGGTTGGCTATAGGTAGACACCCAGCGCCGGGCGTAGCAGACGACGTCGTGCGTGTCCAGTCCGCTTGTGACCACGGCCGTTGTAACGCGGTCGAAACGCCAAGCAGTAAGTATACAAACTGTCAAATTTCTTCAATCGACTCTCATCTGACTGTCATATACATTAGGTTGAATATCAATTGAGGACATTTTACAGATTGTGGTAACCTGATGTGTGGCTGTCTGTACTATAATACTTTTACATCTTCGCGTTTAGTCCCGTTTAAATCAAGTAATCATATAGATAGGTACATTGTCCTGGTCCCAGACTAAGGTTTTCTCATTTACCACGAAAACTAATAACAACGAAGGTATATGAAAGATAGGATACATAAACATCAATTAAAAACTAGTTGATGACTGTCCTCAGTGATTAGTTACAGTAAACGATCGCTTTGATGCCCAGACAAACCCCTACAGGGACGTGCTCAGCCAATTAAACAAACACGCGTGTCATATAACCTTGTTACTTGTATCATTTTAGTTTGTTTCCGCTTGTGTAATTTTTGGGGAGGCAAATGAAGCGAATTAGGACCAGGGCCACGTCACGGACACTACAGTTGTTGGAGGAAACATGTCTTCTAGGAGTAGGTCGGACTTCATTGAGGCTGTGGTATCACTCAGGCTAAGCCGGCCCGTTCGTGCGGAAGCGAGGCTCTGCTACGTTAAATCACCGTATTCTTTGGCTTACCTAAAGCCTTGTCTTGTCTCTATAAATATAATAGTATATTAGTTTAATGTTACATATCGATAGTGAAGCAATACAAAGAAGCAACAAAGTCCAAACTATAACATTGATCTTTATTAGCAAGTTCAGCCAGGATCACTGACCTCAGTTTCAAGAGAACTATTTGGTAGCGCTGACCCTTTGCAAGTTGAATTGTTCTATATTATTTGTAAAGCTCTCCTCCACGTCTTCATCGTTAGTTTATTACAAAGGTAATATTACCATAGAGTTGCGTAGAAGATTTAAAAGTAATATGGAATAAACTGAAGTGGATTTGAGCTAGCCACACGATAAGTTTGGCTGTATTAGTCATAGAATGGAAGATAGTCTCTTATCACGTAGTCGAAAAGCAGTCACGCAGTCGAGAAGCAGTCACGCAGTCGAGAAGCAGTCACGCAGTCGAGAAGCAGTCGAGAACCAGTCACGCAGTCAAGAAGCGTTTTTCGAGGAATTTTCTCCCGCGAACCTCAGTCTTGTGGAATAGTTTAGCTGCGGCAGTATTTCCTGACGGCTATGACTTAGGGAGCTTCAAGAAACGAGCGTACTCCTTCTTAAAAGGCCGGCAACGCATCAGCGACCTCTTTGATCTCGCAGATGTTCATGGGGAGCGGTGATTACTTACCAGCAGGTGACCCGCTTGCTCGTTTGCCGCCTCTAGTATAAAAAAAAGTGTAGTCGACAAAATAAATTGACCTAGTACCTAAGACTCTTAACGACGAACATTGGGAGAGACGTTTACTCTTATTTCACCACGACGACAAATGTCGGTGACTAATATGAGTTTCACTATTACTCGCATGGCGGGTAATTTTGAACTACGTACCTACTCTGTAACAAGAGAACCAGACCAACTAAATCATGATTACGTTTCTGAAGCTATACGAAACGTGTAGGTGTTCTGAGATTTCTCATATCGCCTAGTGTATTGTAGAAATACGAACATAGATTGAAAAATTCAGATGATAATGTGTAGAGATGCGAATCACGACCTTCCGTACGAATGATAGTATGAAAGGCGTGCATCGTCCAGATAGATTCATCAAAACATTCAGTTACCAAATTATAAAAATCTCTGTGGCGACCCAATGCTATTCCCAACTTGTTCGTAGGTACCTTGGTAGTTGGTAGTTCGACCTGCGATTTTTCCACTTTCTTTTTGTTTCAAACCTTGGACCCTTCATAGTTTCAGCCCGGTCGAATTTCGCAGGAAAATAGGTATAAGTAAAACGGTAGTATTTACCTTTTGCGATAAAAATGTTCGCTATAGGGTCTGTTTAGACTTAACGTAAAGGTACAGAGGGTCTTACTTTACCGTGGGAGAGCTACTTCAAACGTTGAATGAAAAAAAAAAAGAATTTTAGTTCTAAATATGGGAAGCCCCCGAAATGATTTTTTTTTTGCGGTTCACAAAATGCATTATTTACCAAGTTTCAACAATAAAGTTTCGGATAAAGTGGCTGTGACATACCGACAAACAGATAGATATGAGTATCATCATACTCATATCTGTCTGTTTAATTGAACTCTATAGATTCATCAATCTATAGAGTTCCGTTTTTTGCCATTTGGCTCTGGAATCCTAAGAAGGCGCCAAAATCCGGCATTAATTAGCTTTTCTCACTCTGATTCTCGTACAATCGACACTGAGGTCGAATATAGAGATTTTATACATTCGTCTATTCAAATCTCTAATCCGATTTCAATTTAACTGCACGAAAATTGCCCCCCAATCTTTTTATTATCTTACACGACCAATTGTATGCTTATTTTACCTTTTTTGTGATGAAATAATAAAATTATATTCTATTCCATTCTAAACGACAGCCGCGGTCTGCATTCCAAGACACTAAACCCTTCTCTTGCTTTAGACGAATTACGAAATAAACCCTTCTAGCTATTCAGAAGAAAGTATAGTTTATTACATTTTCTGACTAGACTAAGACTAATAAAGCTGTCTTGGATAAGGAAAAAAGCACTTTAGCGAAATATTTCGTGTAGGAAATCTAGCTATTATCTCGTAAACTAGTTTTCCTCGCTTATTTAACCTCTAGATATACGTTTTCACACTGAAAGCGTTTAAAAACAGCTCTGTCATTAGTAGTACAGATATCATCAATAGACGTCCACTGTTGGACATAGGCCTTCCCCAATGTTCTCCACACAGATAGGTCCTGTGCCGCCCGCATCCAAGGAATTCCCGCGACCTTCACCAACTTGTCGGTCCACCTTGTGGGGGTCCTGTCATCCTACTCATAGACATAGATATTTAAAATTACAGAAATGCCGTCCCTACATTTTGTAATCGTCCTTAAACCACAGCAATTTTTCAGCAGGCGGATCACCTGATGGTAAGCAATTGCCGCCGCTCATGGACACTTGCAACACCAGTGGAGATACAGGTGCGCTGCCAACCTTGTATCCCCTTCCCCCCCCGGGTGGGCCTTCGGTACCCTCACTCACTCAGCGAAACACAGCACAGCAATTGGTTTTAATTTCCGAAAATACCAAATAAATAATTTCACACAGCATCTCATACATTGACGACTTCGTGCTAAGTGACTTAAGCACTTATGACATACAACGGTCTTTTGCAAATGGAGCCTTCAATGGCAGCGATACTTTTAGTTCACGCTGTATCTATATGATCGAAGCTAATTTCAAAGCCGAAGAGACGAAATAGGCTACCTAAAATGCTGGGCATTTAAGTTGGAACATTGTTTTTTGATTTATAACCCGGTGAATGGCTTGGCCTGAATTAATGGTTTCAGTTTTACTTTGTCATTCATTAGTAAGAGAATATTGTTATAAAAGTTGCTATAATGCCTGGCAGTGGCCAATCGTAGCCTTTAAAATTCAAATTAATTTAAATAATGGAGTTGAACTGTGCTGTGCTGTGTGATATTAGTAAGAAAAATACATCCTGATTTCTACGGTGGAGGCCTGTGCGTTGCCATGCAATTGAACGGTATTAAAAGGTTATTTTTTTACTTATCTCTTTTAATATTTTTTAAGCCAGACGGGTAGTCCTCGAGTGGAAGCCGCGTACAGGAAGTGGCAGCCGAGGTAGACCTTGCACGATTTGGTGGGAAGTAATGAATTGGATGCGTGCGGCACAGGAGCTATCTGTGTGGAGAACATTAGAGGAGACCTATATCCAACAGTGGACGTCTATTGTCCTGAATGTTGAATTTGTAGGTATTTACTTTTTGTGCCTATGTATACTCGTATAAGATTTTTTTGTAACTGTCGCGCTCTATATGATCAATGTAATTTTGATCTACGCATGTATGTATATTACATAAAAAACAAAAACCCAAGGGTTTTGCATTTATCGGGCCATGCGAGGATTCATAAGAGTCAGCCAGCTGTGACGATATCGCAGCGGGTTCCGTATGAGGCCGGATCCTTTAAAACCTTGGCAAAAAATGGGACATCAAAAGAGTAACTTGCTATATACAGGCTGTATCGGTAAACAGTTGTGTCGGAAAAACTTATTATATTAATTATGTATTTGGAAAATCTTTTTAGAACTTGTTAACGGGCTAAACCGTAAGATGTTGATTTGGATTGATCCAAAAAAAGAATCAAATACGTAAAAAAAAATATTCAAAACTCGCCTGACTCGTTCTGTCATTTATTGCACAGGTCCAATGGCGTTTTTGATAGTAAACTTGCTTCATACGCCAAAGGCCGGGGGATCAGCAACAGAGAAATTTATGAATGAATGAAATATATGGTTGATGGTACATATTTAGTACGCAATCAGGTATAATGAGATGTTTTATGCATTGGTTATTATTTTTTATGGAGAAAGAAAAAACAATTTAAAAATGTATTTATCGTATCATCAATTTCCATGGGATAGGCTTTGCCTAGTGTGGGGTCAGTATCATGTATGCTGTGTAAATTCTAGTAATTATATTTCATTAAATTTTTTCAAATTAAAAATTATTACCACAATAAGTGTTCGGAAGTTTACCGATTACCGAAACATCCTGTATAATAAAGAAATCAGAAGACTGGCCAAAGATAACGTGGCGTACAATTAATATTTTTCATCTACGTATGAAAAATCCCAAGGGTTTGTCAGCTACCCGGGGCGCACACTCGTTATTCATAAGAGGCAGTCAACCGTGACGATGCGGTACCCGGGGTGTGCCCCGGGTTCCGTACAAAGGTTTTAGGATAGGGTGACCTCCGGAAAAAATGGCGACATTCAAAAGAGTTAAGTGTCAAGGCACATGATGACGGAGTGGAAGCAAGAGGAATTTTAGGTTATACACGTCGTTGAATTAATTTTTATTTCGAAGCCCTTATAATAAGTAACACGAAAAAAGTCACTTTAGCATTCTAGACCGTCAAAATAAGCATGATAAAAATCAGCTGTACATACAAAAAAATATATTCACCAGGCAATAGGGTGTACCTCTATGTTAGTCGAATTTTTTTTCGAGTCACGTGATCGACTGTATGAAAAGTTGTTTTTTTTATGGGAACTTCCAATATTTTGATCAAAGATTCCATATTATGTTGATGTTGATAGATTTATTAGCTATTATAATGGCTCGTCCTCACTTCGTTTCGGGACTTAATTTTGCTAATCTTTGTCAATAGACGGGTGTCGATTACACCGCGCAAGCGTTACATCTTTTCGGGTTGGCATATAAACTTTGTGGTGGCGTGTAGAAATTACCTTATTTATTAATGGTATAAAAGACAAATACTCGGTGTATAGGTAACCTAACCTACCGTTGGTTGAATATCGTTTAATGTCAGCTATATATTTTTACCATCGAGTGATATCAACGATCAACGATCGATTAACAGCTCTGGGAGCTATAATAATGGCTCGTCCTCACTTCGTTTCGGGACTTAATTTTGCTAATCTTTGCCAATAGACGGGTGTCGATTACACCGCGCAAGCGTTTCATCTTTTCCGGTTGGCATATAAACTTTGTGGTGGCGTGTAGAAATTACCTATTTATTAATGGTATAAAAGATAAATATTTGGTGTATAGGTAACCTAACCTACCGTTGGTGGAATATCGTTTAATGTCAGCTATATAATTTTACCATCGAGTGATATCAACGATCAACGATCGATTAACTGGGAGAAACTATCAATCGACATCGACTTATCTTTTGTACATCAAAATCTTCGAGAAACGAACCTTCCTAATGGGCCGGCAACACATCCATCCGCACGCACTCCTTCTGGTGTAGCTGACGTTTATGGACGGCGGTGTTCACTTACCATCAGGTAACCCGCTTGCTCGTTTGTCTTCCTATATTATAAAAAGAACCGTCGAATGCCCTCGATAGATCGTTCATGGATACGACCTCATTAAAAAAATCTTAAACGGTACCCAAGAAACGTAGTAATGTAGCCGACGAGGCGTGCGCCTGCTCAGCGCACCTCAGCAGACATCTGTGAGCCCGCTTCAAAGGAAGCCGCGATCGCGCCAAATATACTCGAGGCTTGCTCGTAAAACATGGAATTATCCGAAGCTTTACGCAGATTTAACACTTGTTTTTCAAATAAAAATATCCTTGAAGACTTGGGGAAATTAGATTTATTATTTATTGCGTTTTTGTTTGTAATACGTATTTACAGATTTATCACAATTTTTTTACAAAGTATTTTATAGGTACATAGGTTTTCTTTCGAGGAATGGGGGTCTGGTCGAACAACAAGTGGATTGGTTACATTTTGACGTTTTATGCCAAAAACCAATGTCGCTAAGGTGGAAGTTCCATTCGCAAAATAAATCATTCCTAAAGCATTTCTGTTAGCAATCCTGGGGGTCGATTTTCTTGCACTCGACATTGAAGTCGAATTAGAAAATACGATGGACGAATGTATGAAATCACTAAGTTCGACTTTAATATCGAGTGTACGAGAATCATCCCCTTGGCACAAACTTTTCAAATGTTAGTTACTATGAAAGTCTAAAACAATAATGCTACATCAGTAAATGCTACGAAATTACGAAGCTACGGTTCGGAGCACATGGCACATTCGTAGCACTTCGTAGCCTACTCATGCTACGGTAAATAGACGTTTTTTTCAATGAAACAATAAAGGGTGTAATTTTGTTTTCGTATGTTCAAGTAACATTTAGAACACTTTTTCAAGAGTGATACTGACATAGAAGAAGAAGTTGAAGGGATGAAGTGAAATATGGTAGGTAGGTACTTTTGTTAATTCTTTACAATTTAAGTCACGTCTTGTGCTTCATCTTTTTCTATGTCAATGACAGTTTCTCTTACAATCCTAAGGTACAATACAAGAACATAAAACACGACTGACAATGACGTAAGCTTATAGATAAATTCTTAAAATATATAAAATCTATTCCTTTTTCTTCCCAAACACGAGTCCGCACAGCGGGGGTGATTGAAAATTATATTTCAGCTAACAGAGAGATGGAAAATACTTGTTACGTAAATATTGCCGTTATATTGGGGTGGACACGTTTACAATACTCTGAGATCAAAATACATGACCAAACACGTTTTTTTAGGGTTCAGTACCTCAAAAAAAGGAACCTTTATAAAAACATTGTTGACCATTTATCCGTATATAATGTGTCGATACCCTATATGTCAGGAACGCGTGGGGAAACTGTAAACTATGTACAGTCTCTTGGAGCTGTAAAAGAAAACAAACCTCGAAAGTATTTTTTCTTTTTTTTAGCATGTCTTGTCCCACTGCTGGGCAATTGCCTTCCCTAATAGCCTCCACTGCTCCTTATTCTTGGCCAGCCTTTGCGAATCGTCTACAGGCTGCCATTTCGTGACAACCTGCGTCCATCTCTCCGGGTGCATTCATTCTCACAGTGTCACAAAGTATGCGTAAGAAAAAATTATAGCCGTCTAATCAGCAAAAATCCAAATATTTTGAGATTCCATAGGGAATCAAAATCTTTTGATATTTACCGTGTGAGTATGGAAAGATAATCCGTAATCATGGTCTATACCGTTACTTGCTTGTACTATGCTAATAAAGGAAAATCTCTAAAATCTAGGCATAATGCTCTTTTACAAAAGCCTTTATTGGTGGCAACACTTTAAACGCGTTTACACTGAACGGTTTCCTATGATCGAAGATTTTATTCCAAGCAAACCAATCTCCTTCACCACTGGATTGCCGACAAAAGATCGCAATCCATCAAACCCGTCACGACCATATTGCTCACAGTAATAGAAAGACAACATTTACGTTTGTTTCCTTTAATAAATCCAATTACAATAAGCGTATGTACCCGTAGTAGTAGTCTATTTTGGCTTTAGACAGTTTTCGACTTCCGACGCTGGAGAGCCACGCTTCGGCATGAACGGGCCGGCTCGACCGGATTGATACCATGGCCTTACAGACTGGTGTGAAGTAGCGCCTGCGCTGTGTCTCTTCACAAGATTATTCATTCATTCTTAGAAAAACAGCGCCTACGCTTGTTTCGTCGAGTGAGGGTACCGGACGCCCAATTCATGGCAAAGGTGAGTTTAATTATTCAGTGAACTTTATAGGCAGTAATTTAGGTCTGTACGTGTAGATTTTCATTTCGCAAGTTTGGACACGTTTTTGGCGTTTAGAGATGAAGTTTATAGGTAACTATAATATAATCTCCTTTAGGAATATTCACGCAGGTACGAATAAAACAATAGCTGTGAAATATTATGTGTATACCTAATATGTAGGATTATATAGGTAGTCGAGATTGTCCTGTTTATTTTATTGTTTTATGTGATAGGAACGAGCAGACGGATCACCCGATGGTGAGCGATGGCTGCTGCCCATAGCATATTAAAATAAATTAATAAATAAATCGCGCACAAGGTTGTGCTCAAACACAAGTGCACTCTGTATTCCCAAATTCCGATGGAATACCAATCTGAACTGACTGGGGAAGGATCGAGTGGACTTCGGGCTGACACTATGAATTTTCTATTGAAACTAACATTGTCCTGACCTGGGAATGGAACCCGGGAATTCGTGTTGCCTTTTCTTATTAAACATATGTACCTGCTACGTAGTGTTAATGAGTATTTTTTACACAAACAAGAAAACAGATGAAGCACAAATATAATACATTATAACACCCATACACTGAACAAACAGAAGTGTTAATAACACGAAAGTTTGTCCAGTGGGGATCGAACCCACGACCTTTGGCGCATGAGGCAGGGTCACTACCAAATGCGCCATCCGGCGAGTCAAGTATTTCCGTGAAGTGTTTCTTTATCGTGTTATAAATTCACCGACAGATTCCATTTCCTTTCTTAAATAGGTCAAGGAAAAACATAAAAAATTTAATCTCAACAGACCAAATGGAGTCGTTTTTCCACAAAATAAGACGGTATTTTGTTATTGTATTCTCGTCTAAGAGTATGGGCGCAATATTTTTAAGCTTACTTAATTAATCTAGCTTACATGCTATTAGATAATTTTTCAGAATATCCATGACAGGAACTTAATATAAGCGGGACTCAACGCGAGAATATTTAAATATAAGTACACACATTATAGCATTTATTGCTTGACATTTTAGTGGCAGCGCAAATATCGAAAAGGGTATCCGAAGATGCACAAGCCGGATGTAGCAGACGCCGCAATTTTCTGCCAACATTTTATACCTACCGAAATAAAATCTATTTCGCACAAAAATGTATCTGTATTACGAAAGTCTGATAGATACTTGTTCGCGGTAATAAGGGTCAAATCTCTATAATGTGGACAAAAATTATGTGTTCAAGAAATTCGATTGCGTGTTGCGTGTATTCTTAGTAATTATTATCATGATGTTAATATTAGGCATGTATGTTGATGTGTGGCTGTTTGTACATAACTTAACTGTGGGAGAGCCACGCTTCGGCATGAATGGGCCGGCTCGACCGGAGTGATACCACTGCCTCACAGAAAACCGGCGTGAAGCAGCCCCTGTGCTGTGTCTCGCCGAGTGAGTGAGGGTACCGGTGGCCCACCCGGGGGGAAGGGGATAAAAGGTTGGCAGCGCACTTGTAACTCCACTGGTGTTGCAAGTGTCCATGAGCGGCGGCAATTGCTTACCATCAGGTGATCCGCCTGCTCGTCTGCTACCTATTACATAAAAAAAGATGTTAATATGTTATCATGATGTTATTATTAGGCATGTATGTTGATGTGTGGCTGTTTGTACATAATAGTAATTAACCCTTAGCTGGTTTCGCTAAAATTAGAAACGTTATTGGTATCGGGGGTGAAACATGACCCCACTAAAAAAATATAAAAAAATAAAATGAAAAAACATTTTTTTTTATAATTTTTTGTTTTATTTATAGAAATACAACGTTGAATCTAGAGATCAATCAGTTTTTAAGGTATATTACAATCATAAATCACATTTTTTTTACTTATTTAAAATATTTTAAATTTTTTGTACTTAGTTAGGCACTTGTTACTTTAGGAACTATTTATTATATAAAAACGTAAACATAACTTAAATTTCTTTTTTCTCATAGTTTTCTTATATAATCTTAATAACAAAAATTAGGAACTTCTTTTAAAATATAAAAAAAATAAAAAACTGACAACGCAAATCAAAAGTCTAAAAACTACTCCTAAAATTCTAACATTTGGTACAAGTGATTGCTTTGGCAGTATGCTCTTTACATATAAAGAGTAAGCACTTGCTACACCTCATCTTCCAGAAGTTGTGAAATTTGGTTTTCATTCAGAAACCCCGTCATTGCAACGATATTTTCCTAAAATAACAAAAAAACCGTTACATGCGCGCGCAAAAAAAAACAGCACTTTTGGTGTCGGGGGTAATTTTTGACCCCAACAGTGTACGTACCTCCGCTTCCAGCAATGGTAGAGCGACGTGCGTCCGTCACCCGCCGCACCCCGCGACGTAGTGAGATTACACCGACGCGCAAGAGTATACGTTTTTAAACAGGAAAGATATCTTTGAAAATGTGTGCGCCTGGGGTAATTATTGACCCCCGAAACCAGCTAAGGGTAACGTGCTTAAAAATTCCCGTCGCGTTAATTCCCGTCTATAATAATAATACCCTGATGATGAGTAGATTGCTCTAAATCGAAGAGCTCTTGCCTATTTCATACACTGGTTAATGATCAAACAAATTATAAACTTTATAGTTCTGCTCCCTATTACTGTAGTTAATGAAGTTTTCGTTAGTTCTGTCTAAAATGGCTCCTAACGTCGTAACAATCTCGGGACTCGTCATGAGATCTCATTATGGTTTTTGCGAGAGAACAAATGACTACTCTGTATTAAACAAGCTTTTAGCTTCACTTTGAACAACATTATTTCACTAATTTGATATTATTCAGAGCTTCTGTATTTAAAAAGTCAAAGCGTACTTAGTTAGCTTTTCTGTTTTTGTTTTGTTATGACGGATGATGCAGTGGTACATGTCATGAGAATTTGAGAGAAAAGGGCGGATTTTGGCTTTATTTTTGCTGTTTTATGAACTAATACTTACTTCCGATACCCTCACAGTTTCACTTAAATCCTGACAATGTCAGTGAAGCCACTCCGACACACCACGCTCACAGTATCAGTGTTTATTCGCGTTTCCAATGGCCTAGTACGCTTGTGACCACGGCTGTTGTAACGCAGCCGAAACGTCAAGCAGTAAGTACATAATTATGTGCTTAAAAAAATTAAGTCGCGTTAATTCCCGTCTATAATAATATTAGTTATAATGCAACGCGAAAATTTAAAGAACTATAATACTTACTTGATATTACAACTATATCTCAAAATAAGGTAATACCTCTCATCTATCAGAGATTATTTAGATTTTTCGTTTACAAAAGATCTCATTGCTTACTATAAGCTAAGCTGACATAGACCTATCACATAACAAATGTAAAATAATTGATGGCACAAGCAAAATTTTATCCAAGAGTAAATCTATGATGTAGGTAACTCTGTCATTCCATAGGTACATTTATTTAAATAAATACATTAAATTGCTTCAAAAACAAATAAAAAGTATACATAATAATTAATATCGGTCAGCATTGTATTATTAGCGATATACCATAGACTCTTCTTGAATAAATATTGGTCGACTCGGGCCTGAGAAGTGCAGAATTTTGTCTGCGTCTTACATTTTCAGTTACAACTCCACCCCTCTGTAAATGTTATCTTTCAGTATAAATAGAGCCCTTCACTCTCTAAATTGCCACTATATTTAGAAACTGAAGGGCTCATTGTTAGAAAACCCAAACACAGGGAAAGTATATTAACAAGTCAAGGTTAAAAAAGCTCCAGATTGGTCCTGTTACTTAATATAACCTAAAGGGCGCTGTACATATTTTATAGGAGCGTGTCCTACCGGCTGGGCCACTCTGCTACAGTAGTGCCTACGAAAATGATCCATAATATACCGGTATAAGGGCCAGTACAATTCATAATTTTCGCTGTACATTGTTCGCGCGGGTATTTCCCCCGGGTACTGTTTCCCTGCGATTCGCATGTACAATGGTAGGCCAGATACAGAAAAGGGACTTGACAGTTGATAATAAGGAATATTAATGAAGCCCTGATGTAGAGATAATGCATATTCAAGGGTCCGGCCATATTTAGTAACAAATTAAGATGAATGCGAAATGGTTGTACAGAAGTTGAGGTCTCCTATAACTAGAAAGTCTAAAACGAACCGAAGTTACGACCGAATCGGAGTTTCCCTCCCTTTCATTAACGCTGTGTGTCACCTTTGTTAGAATGCGACAGGTATATTCTCATTGGTTACCGGACGGCTTTGTTATAAGACACCAGGTGTTTTGTGTGTGCCAACTTTCTGTCTAATTTAATTTCCATTAAATAATGTGAAATTTGACGATCGAATTCCTTTTTCAATTTTAGGTTAAATAACGTAAAGTAACTCTAGACCCTTGTAATTATAACCAACTTCAAGTCCCTTACAAAGGGATCGTAGCTTTCATAAAACGTGGAGGCAGGTTTTTAAATTTATAATACAACAGTTAGAAGAAGATACTATAGCTTACAAGCTCCTGTACACTGCATACTCTAATCTGCCTTTCATCAAAAAGACTTTGGAACTGTTGATTGATTTTGCAATCGTTTGTCCGTGGGCGGTTGCCTCTACCACGTAGACACCCGGAACACCAAGGGATTGTACCTACGGCTTAATGTTTCGTCTTCTTAACAGCAGTCGTGGTCACAAGCGGACTCCGCTCATGACCAACTCCGTTTGTGACTTAAAAATAACCGTTGCTTAAATCCCTTTTAATTATTCAAGGTGAGAACTGACGTAACACAAATTGTTGTAACTCAACGTCTGGTAGTATTCACAATAGTTTCATTTGATAGCTACCTTCAGAGGGTTTCCCAATCAAGACGTCGAGGTATTGTATGGGTTGGGTATAGGGTTGCTAGATAGATTTTGCTGCTGAACAATATAACCTGGACCACTTTATGGAACAAGTGAATAGGCTTTTCACGGGAAAGCATTGCCTACCTTAGACCTCCACTTCGCTTAACATCAGAGGACCTAAAACGAACTAGACGTCACGGCCGAATCGGAGTTTCCCTCCCTTTCATAAGCGTTTGGATGCGATAGGTATACTCTCATTCATTACGGGACGGCTTCGTTATAAGCCACCAGGTGTGATCGAGATCAAATGCTTATCTGTCATTAGTAAAAAAAACCTTTCCTTGGAGGTTATCAGGTGCTCATCTATTCGTGATTTGTGTTTAATAGATCTCTCCATCTGAATCTAAATGTTGAGATGGATGTGTGGCGTGACGAGAATGGACAAGATAAGGAATCAGTATATCAGAGGTAGTACGAAAGTGGCACTAATCACCGATAAACTGAAGGGGAATCGTCTCTCTTGGTACGGCCATGTAATGAGAAGAGAGGAGGAACATGTTACCAAAAGAGTGATAGTTATGAATGTAAATGAGTGGAAGAACAGAAGACAGCCGAAAAAGAGATGGATGGATTGTGTGAAGAATGACATGACTGAAAAGGGGGTGGATGATACGATGACGAATGACAGGGACGAATGGAAGAAAAAAAACATACTGCGACGACCCCAGATAATCTGAGAACAGGGCCGGGAGATGATGATTGAGATCTTTCCATCTGAAGTTAGGAATAAAGTTCAACGTCTGTAGGTCACCCGAAGTATTTGAATGGCAGCATGAATGAGTCTATGCCTATATTTACGTACTTTTGATTTATTTGGCTAAGGTAAAATTCGAGCGACATTTTAGTGAAACAGTGGCGAGTGCTAAAATGGGTTTTAAGCCTAAAGGGATTAAGGTATTTGTGCTAGTGGCAAATTTATTGGATTTTAAATTCAATTTTTGTTTTTGACAACTCGTTTAGCGCAGTTAGGGCTGAACGCGAGAGGCGTGCCTCTGATATTCAAAATAAATGCTCGAAAATGTTAAAATGTTCTAACCTACATTATTTGGCACTCAGGCATCTTACAAGTTCGGTGCCTTGTTACTTATTATGTCTCCACTGCAAATGACTAGTTCTTAAAAACGTTTTTTTTTTGGTGTCCGACTTTGAAGAGGCTGAAAACAATGCGTGACCTGTATGAACTCGTTTGAATAGTTCTGCTGGGAACAAATCTTTTTTTCCGACTACAGGTGATGTAGGTGTCTATAGCCGGTGGTAATCCCTTACAGTTAGGTGATCCGTCTGCTGGTCTGCCACCTATCACATGAATAGAAAGAACGAGTGAAGCTACAAGAACTACCTACCTAAATTGCTGAAAAATTAATTACTTATTACTGTATTATTACTGATATAAGGTTTTACCACTATAGATCGATTTGTAAAAAAATTTGCAAATCGTTTGGCGCCCTTGAAAACCAGCGACGTATTATCAATGTCTTGGCATTATGCTGAGGGTCACCTTTTTGACACAAAACCCCTTCTTCACGTTTTGTATGTGGTCTAAAGTTAGTCTTGCCTTAAAGCTGATGCTGCCACTTTAATTTGTCGCTTTTATAAAAAAAAAATAGGCACGCAATATTGTTCCATTCTATTATTATTCTTTATCATTTTAACGTAAAATATTAAGTAACTGAAACTGGCTTAGCTTTTAGCACATAGTTCGAAAGTTCTCAAACACCCTCAACCTTTTTGTGCCGTTCCTAATTAAGTTAAAAACAAAACAATCCACTCTATTTCGTTAATAGTTAACCCTTAGCACCCAAATACACCTGTTCACACGATCTATTGCGCATGTGGGGGTCGGTCCAATCGGCCTGCCGGCTAGTGACGACCCAGCGCCCGCCGAGAGGGGTCGCTGCTACCCCCAACCGTACTCTGCGCGCGAAATCACTCACGAAGCAACTTCGAAAGGGTTTATCAATCAAAATTAAAATTAGAACACGTTAAAATAATTTCATCACACGAAAAGGTCTCAAGTGCTATTTAGAATTCCAATTTTAAAATTGTGATCAACTTTTGAATTTGAATTTCGAACGCGGTGATTTGTTTACGTTGTAAAATAATCAGTGCGTAACTTATCGAGTTATCGCGGCGGTTTGCCGTGATTTAAATTGATTTTGAAAGTAAATTATACAGTTTGACGAGATGTGGTGGATCCTGCGTCGAGCCCGCCTCACCGGTGCTTCTCTCTTCAGCCAGGCTTCGGGCACGACCAACAACAACAATGCAAAGACAGGTCAGTCAATTCGAATAAGAACCGTTGTATTTTTTACTTTTTAAATGTGTGTATCTTGTCACCAGCCAGTTTATTTAACTTTTGAATGAAGAATATCCTTCTTAAATAAAAAAATACATACACCAATGCCGATTGTGTTTGGGCACAGAATACTTAATAGTACAGTTTGGGGTAGTAAAGTCTGATAAACTTTTATCTAAACTTAATATCAATTTCATTATGGTTCACAACCACTACCTAAATAAAGCTAAAGCTAATAGTAGTTGTTTGCAACATTTTTTAAATATTTTATCTTCTACCCGCAATGTTCGTCTTCAGCAGATTATGATATTTGTCGGGGCCACAATATTTCTTTCATTCGTTAATAATGAATGATAATATACCTACCGGTGTATCTGTGTATCCGGTGTGTGTGTATACCTACCTACCTGTCCTATCAGTGAACATTTACATCCCTTTAACCACGTCATCTATCAACCATTCTGAACAACATTTACCTAAATAATATAAAAAAATGCACACATTGGAACCCAAACGGTCGGTCGTTATTGTAAGTCCATTATGTCTATACAGGGTGTATCTGTGAACATTTACATCCCTTTAACCACGTGTTCTACTAACTATTCTGAACAACATTTGTTCTACGACTTTTCGAAATTCGCATAAAAAAATTTCAACTTTTCATACAAAGTCGGTCACGTGACTTGGTCATTTTGTATGGGGAGTCGAAAATTTTTTCGAAGAATTTGGAAAACTTGATGAACAAATGTTGTTCAGAATGGTTGATAGAACACGTGGTTAAAGGGATGAAAATGTTCACATATGATACCCCCTGTATGTGTCGAAATAAATGTCTTATTCATTCACTCATTAAAAGGCGCTTCGGCAGAGATTTTCCCGAAACAGCATGAAATGTTTGAAGAACCTAATCAAAAGGAAAGGGAGTGCTAAGATTTTCCACGACAACACTTATGCAAGTCCTTTGTAGTTGCTTACAGGCGTCCATAGGCTGCGGCAGTCGCTTACCTTCAAACAAGTCGCACGCTTGTTTGCCGCCATCGTGCCATAAACAAATATACCAATCCCTAAATCCAATCTAATCCAATCCTAATTTAAATGTCCAGACATTGAAAAATAGGAGCGTACTCAAAATCAACACACGTCTCGCAAGTTTTTCTTAAAATTACATGATATTCAAGACAAACTTTGGCGGGTTGCGTGGACCTACAAATTGACGAAGCATGATAATTGGGGCTTACGAAAATATGAAGCGGTTTCCAAGAGATTATTATTTTTCATATTCCGCCTACAGCGACGAGACTTCAAAAAGTTTACTAATATTTCTTGTTCTATTTTGATTTTGGGTTCACTTCGTATCATGCGTCCCGCTAATTATACCGCGGTCCATTATCTCGCGTTAGAACGAGTACATTCCATTCATATCTCTTGAAATTTCGATTCTCGAATTTTCTGGAATGGATCCTCGCATGTTGCGACTAGGGCATTTGGAGATTTCTACAGAACATTGGATCTTTCTGGAAACTTCCATTACCATTTCCTCAGTCAACCGTGCATCAATATGCAATGATAAAGCCATGATTCAGGATTTGTGGAGTTAGCGCAGTGGCTTGATATCCGTTGAGACGTAAGGGTCGCAGCTTCTATTCCCGCTCTAACACAAATTTGTTAACGAAACAAATATTTATGTTGGGTAAAAAGCACAAGCACAAGGGAAACCCTAATTCGAAACTATTACGATGTATGTGATGTTGGCTCAATATTTAATATACCTACTCGTATACCTAATGACTAAGCAAATATAGCTAGGATATGTAAACTACGGCACGTACCGTCGTAACTCGAATAAACTGATCTAAACGTTATACAACTTTAGACTTTTGCCTTTGTACATCAAATAGACATAACCCAACTTGCTAAGTTTTAGGCATATCTGATGTTATGTCTGTCTTTGTTAGGTAATGGCTGCAGGGCTGCGCCCTCAAAACATCATCATTAGTCATTCGGACAGTCAGGTGATTACAGCGATGAGCGACGGTAGCTCAGTTGGTAAGAACGTGCCTTTAAAATGAAAGGTCGTTTTTATAGAAAAGGAATAGAAATAAAATGTTTTCAGTGTTGGTTAATATAATAAAACAAAGTATCTGAATAAATCTGTTCGGTCTGTTTTTCCCGACCACTATAACTTGGACATCTTTAAGGCAAGAGTGAACAGGCATCTTCTAGGCAAACGCGTGTGATCCTAGACCTCAACGTCACTTTCCATCAGGTGCGATTGTGGTCAAGCGTTGGCCTATAGTCTAATAAAAAATAAAAAAATTCACACAACATCTCATACTTTGATTGACCTCCTAACTAATTCTTCATCGAACACTAGAGGAATCACTAATATAATACACAATGAACAAACACAAGTGTTCAAATTATCAAACGAATGTTTGTCCGGGGTGGGGATCGAACCCACGACCTTTGGCGCCAAAGGCAGGGTCACTACTAAATGCGCTATCGGGCCAACCAAACTGAAATAAACAATACATATTATGTACAGACAGCCACACATCAGGTTACCACAAACTGTCAAATTTCCTCAATTGATATTCAACCTAATGTTTATGACAGTAGGATGAGAATCGATTGGAGAAATTTGACAGTTATGTTTACTTTGATGTGTGGCTGTACGTACTCAGCTTGTGTCGGGGAGTCCAAGTGTCCCTGACACTGGTCTTCCGTATGTGCTCGGAGGAAAAACACCCTGCATCTCTTTACCCAAGTCTTACTAATCATTCTGAACAACGTTGCCACTGTGGGAGAGCCATTTTTCGGCATGAATGGGCCGACTCGACCGGAGTGATACCACTGCCCCATAGAAAACCGGCGTGAAGCAGCCCCTGTGCTGTGCTTCGCCGAGTGAGTGAGGGTACCGGAGGCCCACTCGGGGGGGAAGGGATAAAAGGTTGGCAGCGCACTTGTAACTTCATTGGTGTTGCAAGTGTTCATGGGCGACGGCAATTGCTTACCATCAGGTGATCCGCCTACTCGCCTGCTACCTATCACATAAAAAAAAAGTTTGTTCTATACTTTTGGTAGTTCCCATACAAAAAGCTTTTCATACAAAGTCGGCCGCGTGACTGAATTTTTGGTAAATGCAAAGAGATGTTAACAGTTAAACATTGTTCAAGTTAATAACCTCGGTCAGAATCTAACGCAGAGCGCATTGACCGATTTTTAAAAAGATCTTTAAACTTATCTAGGCTGAACCCCACTCTTGTGCTGCGGGCTAAGTGTCGTGACGTCATTAGAGTGACGTCGCACTCGGCGACCGACAGCACATTAGTGGAGTGGATGAGTCAGCTGCAGCTTCTGCTTCCGACAGGGCTACCTACTTTGTGTTGTTATTTTATCTTCTTATAACAAAAAAAATACCCGCTCTAACCTCGTTTCGGAACATGTTTTTGCTATTAGTTCCAATTTTTGCCAATAGATGGCAGTGGATGTCAATTGCATCGCGCTAACGTTCCGACTTTTAGGCCTACATATTGTGATTGGAGTTATCTCTTATAAATATTAAAGTGGTCCACCATCATTTCGTTTCAAGACTTAACTTAGGTCATTATAAATAGATGGCGCTGGGAGTCGGTTACATCGTGCACTTTTTCAGTTACCGAAAAACTTGCTTGTTTATTTACTAAGAGATCAACTTCTTTATAAATAAGTAGGAAGTATAAAATAGCATTTTACTTGTTAATTTATTCACCCATTTTGGGTGACCTTATTTTTCATGATTTTTGCTAAGCATTATGCAACGTCAAGCAGTAAGTAAAATACAACGTACCTACTTAAAAATAAACGTAAAATGCAAACGAATTGTGAAACAAAATAAAAGAGGTCTTTTAACTTTTTATGATAATGTCAATGAAAAGAACAAATGTCGGCGAGCGTAGCTAGTAGCCCTAAAAGTGCAGCCTTCGTTGCAACAAGGCAATTGCGGTTAGAAAGCTTCGCCGATGAGCTTCTGGCGGGTATTGCCAATTCGCCTTGCCTTTACGTCGATAGAACTTAGATAGAGCTTTTTTCATAGAGCTTTTTTCCAATATCATTGATGCATTTAGTGGGTCGTCAGACTTTTTTTTGTGATAGGTGGCAGACGAGCAGACGGATCACTTGATGGTAAGCGATTGCCGCCCCCCATAGACATCTGCAACATCAGTCAAAAGTGCGCTGCCAACCTTTAACCCCCGATATCGATTCACTTTGTATGAATTTCTGAAAATTTGCTATTTGAACACAAAAAGTTGTCTCTTGTCTAATTTAGCTTACTCACTTACGCATAAGGTAAGGTAAGGTTTTGACGGCCTCGATAGCGCAGTGGCTAAGTGTTCGCCCAAAGCGCGAAAGGTCCCGGGTTCGATTCCCAGTTTAGGAAACTACATTTTCTAAGTTGTCGTGGGTCGGGGTGTTCTAGGTTGACGCCCCCGGTTAATTATCGTCACCTGGTACTCATAGTACAGGTGTTGCCCTAGTTTGAGACCAGGTTGATTGGTGTGACTGTCTGGCGCATTTATTTATTATTCATTTATTTATTATGTAAACCAGTATTTTCAGTATGTGGATTTGAACAAATAAGACAATTACGATAAACTTTAAGACTCCGGGTGTGTATAAAATTGATTGCAGCTGTGGTAGTTCGTATATCGGACAAACGAAGCGGACAATCGCAGAACGAGTCAAAGAACACATCGCAGCTGTAAAAAATCGACAGACTAACAAATCGGCAGTAGCAGAACAGCAGCAGTCGGCAGTAGATCTGTTGGAAAGCGGTGTTAATCATTGGATGGAGTTTCACGCGCCTAAAATCCTCTCTACTGATCGTCATTACTACACGAGATTAGTACGTGAAGCGATTGAGATTAAGAAATACCGGAATTTCAATCGTGAAGACGGGTTCAAATTATCATCGGCGTGGAATCCAGTGATTAATAAGTGTAAACCTCGCCATTTGCCGTTACAAATTACATCCAACCCAGATACTGTAAGCGTAGTGTGTCGGAGTGACTTCACTGACAGTTTATTTAGTGGCAGTGCAAATATCGAAAACGAGAGGGTATCCGAAGATGCACAAGCCGGGCGAAGCAGACGACGCCGTGCGCCTCCAGTTCGCTTGTGACCACGGCTGTTGTAACGCAGTCGAAACGTCAAGCAGTAAGTGCTAGAATGTACTTATTAATTTTCGTCGCGTTTAGTCCTGTTTATATGAAGTATTTGTATAATTACGATAAACATTTGCCTCCTAAAAGTCAACAAGGCGATCGCAACTTAATTAAAAACAACGAACATCGAACAACACTCTTCAGTGAAACAAACGTAATTATTGCAGTCTGGAAAGGTCAGGTACCTCGCTGGAGGGCTGCCAGAGGGAGCCAGACCATGATCCGCGCAAATGTTGGAATTGGAACTTTCAGGGTTGCCATCTACTTGCAGACATGTTACATACGGTCTAGAACGCTTGGCCACAATTCTGCCGTCCTTAGCATAGTTGCAGTAAGTCGGCATTTTGACAAAACTGAGTTACATATACAGCCGTGATCACGATAACGAGATCTACATTTTCGTCTAATCCATTTCTTTGTATCGTTTTTCAATCCAAATTTAGCATTTAGAAATTTGCAGTAAGTCAGGCATTTTTGTTACTTTACTTAGCATAATTACAGTGGGTACACTTACTGCAAACTTTTTATTCAGAGTCACTTAGCAAAACTACAGTAAGATATATATACTGTTTTCTTTCTTAGTAGGCTAACATATTTACTATATTAGTGGTCTAGTCTTAAAAACAGTATGATGCGTTACTGTACTTATGCTTAGTAGATCTCATAATCATTTCCTTCAAGTTACATAACATAAAGACAGTAAGATGACGTGATACTGCATGTATGCTAAGTAATGATTGAAATGTAGGATCCAAATTATACTTACCATAAAAGCAGTATCATGTGATACTGCGTTTATGGCAGTATCAGTATTGAAATCTAACTTAAGTTCGAGTTCACCGTCAAAAGAAATGATATCTATACTCTGATTCATAATCATGTAAAGTAAACTGACAGATGAAAATGACAAGTTTCTATGCATTTTGACATTTTGCATGTGTTCCGATTCAGTTCCGATCACAGAGTACATTGTATTATGTTCCGATCTTCGGCCACTCTCATCCAGCCTTCGAATGTTATCATCCCATCTTGTCGCAGGGCGTCCAACACTACGTTTACCGAGTCGCGGTCACCACTCAAGGACTTTATGGCTCTAACGGTTGTCAGTTCTGCGGCTAATGTGACCAGCCCACTGCCACTTCAGTTTGCTAATTCGGTGGGCTATGTCGGTGACTCTGGTTCTCTGTGGGATTACATCATTTCTGATGCGGTCCTTTAGTGATTCTCCGAGCATAGCCCTTTCCATAGCTCTTTCAGCGACTTTGAACCGGTGGATTAGTCCAGCCGTGGGTGTCCACGTCTCGGCACCGTAAGTCATGACCGGGAGGACGCACTGGTCGAAGACTTTCGACTTAAGACTTTGAGGGAAGAGTGACGGGAAGACTTGGCGAAGCCTACCAAATGCTGCCCAGACTAACTAAATTCTTCTGTTGGGTTCTCTCTCGAAGTTGTTTCTGCCTAATTGGAACGTTTGTTCTAGATAGACATATTCCTGAACAACTTCGAGAGGTACTCCATTAACAGCGACCGGTCTCAGATCAACGAGCTCGTTGAACATGACCTTGGTTTTATCCAAGTTCATCCGAAGACTGATGTGTTTGGAAGATTCAGCCAGGCTGCTCACCATCTCATGTAGGTCATGTAAGGTTTCCGCCAAGATGACGATGTCGTCTGCGAATCGTAGGAGTGATATGTACTCGCCATTAATATTGATTCCGCGCTCTTTTCAGTTTAGCGTTTCGAACATGTCCTGCAGCGCAGCGGAGATGGGTTTCGGAGATATAACATATCCTTGTCTCACAGCACCTCGCAGTAGGACAGGCTCAGTTTGCCCATTTTGGAATTTTTCATTTACGAATTATTTAAACATCTAAAAATGGCATCCAACCGCTTTAATATAATTTGTGAAAGAGAAATTAAATTTTTACTACTATTCAATAAAATACTCTAATAAATAGTTAAAATTTATAAGGTTACTAAGCATAAAAACAGTAAAAACACACTTACTGTGTTTATGCTAAGTGATCTCTAGTCGAGATTTTTAAGTGATACTTAGTATAACAACAATAGTGAATTTATTTTATGTTTAAATTAACGGACATTACTTTTTTATACAGCAATACATAGGTGCTAACGCCCTCTTTCATTTAAAGTTACAATCACTGTGATCTGATAATAAACTAAGGAGTTATGGAAGATTTTCGCACCAAAACTTTAACCGCGTTTTTCTCGAAACCGTCGAGAGCGTACTTACTGCAACTATGCTAAGGACGGCAGAATTGCAACTGATGGAAAGTGACGTAAAGGTTTTTGAGGAGATGAGAGATGGGGAGGTGAGGAGATACGCGTTTCTGAAAAAAAATCCCCGTTTACTCATGTCTCAAAGATTTCCTTAATGTCCAATAAATTTGAGATTTTGGCATGTTTTAGAGTAATTTTACCTAGACAATTTATTAAATCTTTTTTGCAAGTAACACTTAGTTTACCAAATAGGTTTTGGCAACCTCCTTTTAAAGAAATTGGTTAAAAAATAAAATGTCCTCATAAGCATTCCTAATAAATAAATAAATATGTAGTGACAATAAATTTACACTAATGGACAGACAATTTTCATCTTTTTACTAAACTAGCGGCCGCCCGCGACTTCGTCCGCGTGGAAAAGGTTTTACCCCCCTTTTAACCTCTTACAACCCCCTTTTCCGCAATAAAAAGTAGCCTATGTTCTTTCTCAGGGTCTAGATCACCTGTATACCAAATTTCATTTAAATCCGTTCAGTGGTTTGGGCGTGAAAGAGTAACAGACAGACAGACAGACAGACAGACAGACAGACAGACAGACAGACAGACAGACAGACAGACAGAGTTACTTTCGCATTTATAATATTAGTTAGGATACAATCTAAAGTTACTACCGTACAAAGCTTGTGCCATCCCATTCCAACACACAATGTTAGAAGAGGCTGGAAACTTTAGGACGCGTTTATAAATAAGGGTTCTAGTTTTCTTGCCAGAGATTATGATGTAAAAATATCAAACGTACTACGTATTTACCCAAGAGCTACGGCGCAAAGGTCAGGTGCTCGCTGGAGGGCTGCCAGAGTTTCCAAATTCGTTGGAAATGTTGGAATTGGAATATTCCAGGGCTGAGTGTGCCTAATAAGCTTACGAGTTTTGGTAACCTACTTTAAATAACTAGATAGGTAGGTACTCTTTTAGCGCATTCACTCTGTATCTATCGGTTTATAATTATGATCGAAGAAAGAATCTTACGACTCTGACGAGCGCTGTTTAAAGTCCGTCTTTGATTAACAGTTATTATTTTTATTTTCCATGTTTTTTTTATACTGATGACAATCAAATAAAAATAGGGTAAAATACGTGAAACCTGTATGATTATATAATAACACCTTAATGTACCATATTTTAACTATTAATTTTATAATTCGTTGATATGTAAGCAGTTAATGTGATATTCTTGAAGTAAAATTACATTGTGTTGCTTTCCAGTCGTACTGTTGCATCTGTGCCAGCAAATCTCTCTAAGGGCCTTTAGGTTCAGCTATATTTTAAGGCGACGGGTAGGGCACACTAGCGACGTGATTTGATTTAAATTGAATGAATGAATATACTTTTTATTGCACACAAAATAGAGGTTTAAAACTTGAGAGGTAAATTGTTAGCTCTACGGCTGGAATACGGAATTAACGGAATCTATCTTTAACGCTTCAGCCTTTCGGCAAAAAAAAAAGTGACTTGGATCGATTTGAGATCGATTGTACAATTATCGAGGTCAAATTTTTGATAAGCACCAAAAGTAGCCTTTTATGGCAATAATCAAAATTTCGTGTGTAAAATCCTTTGATCATATAATTATAAAGTAATGAAATCTCTATCAATAAAGTCGAATTTATTCTTGAGGAACTATTACGGAGTTCAATTGTATTATAACTAATGGGGATACCATTCTCTATGATGTAAGCGGCAGTGGCGCCATCAATTAATTTCATGACTTCTATTTGATGCATTATAACCCTGCGCTAAAAGCGTTGCCGCCCAATGAAGGCTCCATTCGCAAAACAGCAATAAATGGCATTTTCGGAAATTAAAACCAATTATTTTGGATTAAGGTCGAAAATAAAGTGTTGTGACAACATTTCAAAAAATCAAAACATCTATAGCTGTAACTATACTACACTATATAGCGCTGTTGTTATCACTTTTCCAAACGCTTTCAGTATGGAATTTTTGGATCTAGAGATTATAAGCGCAGGCAAAATCAGACTTTAAAATAGTTATTACTTATCAAATAAAAAGTGTAAGTGTTCGCCAAGAGCCTGGAGCTTTGAAATTATTAAAATAAATCCGTTCTAATAGCTAACAACTTAAATCAATTGGCGTCGCTAGTAAGCCCTACCCGGCGGCTTAAAGGAATATCTTAGAGTTTCTAGGAAAATGCAACGTCTTGCACCGAACAATGGAATAAGAGCACTGCTGTGTTCGAGATTGTACCTGGATTCCTGAGACAATTTCGAAGCTGCAATTATTTTGACGGCGGGATGCGAGTTACCTGCAACTTACGTAACATGCAGGCGAGTGGGGAATTGAATTATATTTCAATTGCGATAATATTAGATTAGATAGAATGCACAAAATATACAACTTAGGAAC
Organism: Cnaphalocrocis medinalis; assembly: GCA_014851415.1. Classification (NCBI taxonomy): domain Eukaryota; kingdom Metazoa; phylum Arthropoda; class Insecta; order Lepidoptera; family Crambidae; genus Cnaphalocrocis; species Cnaphalocrocis medinalis. The sequence continues at coordinate 14,333,799 of CM026283.1, forward strand.
TAGACAATAGAAAGGGATTTTTACCAGAAAATCTTATTACTAGCTTCTCAGAAATGTTGTCTTGAAGATGGCGTGAAGCAGCGCCTGCGCTGTTTCGTCGAGTAAGTGAGGGTACCGGAGGCCCATTCGGGTGAAAGGTAGTTAAAGGTTGGAGCGCACTTATGACTCTACTGATGTTGCAGGTGTCTATGGGCGACTGCAATCGCTTACCATTAGGTGATACATCTGCTCAACTATACTATAAAAAAAGGTGTGCAACTATAAAAAAGGACTTTAGTGGATTGAGGTGTTCTAAACTTCCACCTGAAACATTTATAGGGCTGGTAATCCATATCAAAAGGTTATCGTATTCCTTTTTAAAAGGCAGTAGCAATCTCTAATTAAACCTTACCGTCTACTCATCTACCCCCTACGAGTATAACATAAAAAGACTTATCGATTAGTCGAATAAAACTACAAATATTAATTCCCAAGCCAGACTACCCAACTCCAGAAAAAAAATGTAGCTTTGGTTTTAAAAAGTAAACAAATGTTTCTTTTAAGAAAAATCTGCAAGCGTAGGATTTAAGGTATTCAGCGCTCATGTTTTTTCCACCCTGTACAGATAAGCGTTTGATCTCGAAGTTTGTAGACTTGAGTAGGTACTGGTACTTTGAAGTAACTTTTCATGAACTTTGCTCCCTTTGGTCTTACGTCTGAGTATTTCGACTCGATGGACGAAACAAAAGACAAACTAAAGTAGAATTAACATTAGCTGATACGTAATGTAATGGATGATATTTTTTGGATTTAGAAAACTTTTGCTATGTAGTTAGTTGGTTCTTAAAATACCGGCCAAGTGCGTGTCGGGCCACGCGCGTTGTAGGGTTTTGTGATTGACTATGATGGATGTCACATTATATGCACTTAAAACCATGGTGAAAAAAACAGTGCCCGACTTTAGTAGTCGGCACTGGTTTTCTGGCGGTCTTTGCACTAGCAAAGAAAACTCACACCGCGGAGACGAAAACCCCTGAGTGCCTTTTCATCATCATAAGCCTTTACAACTGAGGCAAACGTTTCAAGCAGCATCACGCGGTGTAACATTAAAGTTGCGCTTATGGCTGTATAGCCTTAAGTGGCTATGCCGAGTGAGTGAGGGTACCGGAGGCCCACTCGGGGGGGAAGGGGATAAAAGGTTGGCAGCGCACTTGTAACTCCACTGGTGTTGCAAGTGTCCATGGGCGGCGGCAATTGCTTACCATCAGGTGATCCGCCTGCTCGCCTGCTACCTATCACATAAAAAAAAATGTCGATGAAACTAGCGCCGCCAACATATTGCTAGATAAAAGTGGCCGTTTTTAGCAATAACGATCGATGAGAATCGAACCCACGACCTTTTTGGGTTATGAGGCAGGGTCACGACCAAAAACGCCATCCGGCCAGTCAAATTAATCCTACCTACATGGCTGACTTTTGAGATCGGAGCCGAATCAGCCGGAGGACATTATTTGAAAGGTCTTTGATATCGAACTAGAATAGGTTTTCCCGATTGGGTTGGAGAGTAAAAGCAAAGTGGGATCAGATATACTTTACCTACCTCGCGGGCTCATGTGGAACTAGTTCATTTAACCAGTATGCGTTTTCATTCACTCGTTCTTTTCCCATGTTGTTTAGTAGTAGACTTAAGTTATTTGTTTGATAAATGAGCGGGCGGTTCACCTGATAGTAAGGGACCATCGCCGCCCATGGACATCTGAACACCAGCGGAATTAAAGCGCTTTTAACCCGCTTTCCCGCCTATTGGGTCTCCAGTAACCTCACTTTTCACAATTCAGTTGCCTCTTAAATTGTAGAGAATCTCAAGACAAATAGTAAAACTGAGCTAAAACATGTTCTGGCACGGCCGTATTGATTACTAAATACCTGGATCATTTAGTAGGTACTATCTACTTCTTTAGCAGCTTCCAACTAACTAGTTCACTCAATCTTTAAATTTTTAAGAATAGGAATAAGTTCTATAGACATCGACAAATCGTATACACAAACTAAAAAAGGCAAAGCTCTAGCGCGGTGTAATCGACGCCCAGCACTATCTATTGTACAGACTGGAACTTATTTACTGAAACGAAGTGAGGGCGAGCCAGTACTTCAATCAAGAAGGAAGCTAAAGAAAGTTAGACATCATACACAGTTCTTGCGCTTCAAAAGAATCACTCTTGTCTTTTGAGTGAACTGTTACGCAAGTCGTACCCAGGTATCGAAGTCACGTACGCCGCTCACGTGCCGGACATAACCTTCCCACAGGAATACCCTCTGTAATAGCCTATATTATACTTGGATCGTAACTTTTAGGTCTAATTAGCCGGTCGATTGAAACTCGTATATCTTGATGGTAGACTTCAAACTAATGTCCTTTTAACCTATATTTCGGCTATGGAGACCAATGTTAAAAGTTAGCCTACGCAAGATGTTTATGTATAATACGTGATGTTTAAGTGCACAAATATATGCGCAGACACAAACAGTCTCTCTTACTCTTATATTTTGACGAAACCCCAGAGCGACACGACTGTATGACCGTCATCTTTCGGGTTCGGTCGTAACGTCCGGTTCCAATTAGGCTTTCGCATGGACGTATATAAGGCCTGGTTTGAGGCCTGGTTTGACATAAGGTTGAATCGGCTATAGCCAAGGGCGACTTAATTAGGGGTCGGCAAGGTTGGTGGGGTAGCAAATTGTAGATAGCCCTGGGACGACAAATCAACAAATCAACCTCACGTTCTTCAAGAATGCGTACGTACATGTAATAAATAACGCACGCTAAATCTGAGCACGGGGGGGGGGGGGGGGGGGTTGATTCGTAATTGTTTTGCAATGTGGGACACCCCCCTTGTCAAAGCTATATATACGAGGGGTGGCTGAAAAGTAATCTACCTAAGTATGAAAGAAAAGACATAAATGGATGATTTTTTTTTATATTCCTATGTAATCCCTTGCAACTAAAATGCATTTGTGACATTTGTCAATTAGTGACATTAGACCAATAAAAAAATACGTTTTGTCTTGGGTGTCAAAATGGTCGTTTACCGCCTCCTTCATCTCTTCATCTGTTGAAAATCTGCGACCGCTCAAATTTTCCTTTAAATTTTTAAATAAGAAATAGTCACAAGGGGCTAAATCTGGACTATAGGGTGGGTGGTTGATCTCTGCGAAGCCATTTCTATTCAAGGATGATCTCGCCGTGAATGCCGTGTGCACGGGCGTCAATATCAACGGCGTCAACATTCTAGGCACCCAACGCGCGCTGACCTTGGACATCCCCAAATGTCCATGAATTATTTCATGCACTCGTTCCTTACTAATGCCAACATCTCTAGCTACCTCCCACTGCTTGATTTGCCAATCAGCCAATATTAGTTGTTTCACTTTTTCGACTTTTTCTGTAGTCACCGCAGAAATCGGCCTTCCACTACGAGGATCGTCTTCCAAGCTCTCACGGCCATGTTTAAACTGTTTCGACCAAAACTTTATAACGTATTCAGAAGAACATGAACCTAGGACTCCCTAATCTGGGTAGGCGTATTCCCTTCCCGACTGAGGAACTTAATCACAGCGCGATGCTCAAATTTGATAATTTTGTTATTTTCTTCCGACATGATGAACACAACACCGTGCCAAAAATTTATGAATGTATTAAAACAAATGATTGTTATGTTTTTCAAAAAAGGAATAAACAAGGCAAATAAATACATTGCGGCCAGTTCCATTTTCAAAACTTTCTTTAACAAAGTAGATCTTTTATCAGCCACCCCTCGTACGTCCGTGGGCTTCTCGTCTCGTCTCTTAAAATGAGAACCACAAGTCAACCCCCCCCCCTCCCCCTCCCCAATCTCCTAAAGTACCTAGTTACTGATCGATAAAAATGACTTGGAACTTTTTTTAAATACATGACAAGAGAAATACTTTGCTTTTATTTAGCGTGATAATGTCGATCTTGGATCTGTTCTTAACTCGAATACTTTAGTCGAACTTCTTCCGATCTTGAAATAGTTTTAAACTCATAATAAAATTAATTCTAAAGCTGTTGTTACTAAGGCTTTCGCCGCAACTTGACTTTTACTTTGAATGATGGATTAATTTTTATTCATAATTGTTCTTGTTAGCTTCTGTTTATTTTTTGTTGTCTTGATGTCTTCATTTTTTTACATTTCTTATTCGATTAATTGATTTACTTATCGTGGTGATTAGGCCTAATCCTATCATAGTAGCGATGACTTGATTTCTATGGTGGAGGCCTTTGCTCTGCATTAGGAAAGTATATATGCTGATGCTTTACTTTTTGTAATTTAGGTACCTGATAATAGAATACGTCCTGCTGACGCTTTAAATGGAATTACCTAGGAATCGAGTAACTATGTACGCACAGCCACACAACTATGTATACAAAGTTAATTGTGGGAGAGCCATGCTTCGGCATGAATGGGCCGGCTCGACCGGAGTGATACCACTGCTTCACAGAAAACCGGCGTGAAGCAGCTCCTGCGCTGTGTTTCGCCGAGTGAGTGAGGGTACCGGAGGCCCATTGGGGGGGAAGGGGATAAAAGGTTAGCAGCGCACTTGTTGCATGTGTTCATGGGCGGCGGCAATTGCTTACCATCAGGTGATCCACCTTCTCGTCTGCTACCTATCACATAAAAAAAACTGTCAAATTCCTTCAATCGGCTCTCATCTTACTGTCAATCCGTAAGGTTGAATATCAATAGAGGAAATTTGATAGGTTGTGGTAACTTGATGTGTGGCTGTGTTTACTTGTAAATTTCCCCACAGTGTTTTCCTTCGCTGATAAGCCCATGCTGGCATCAAGCAATTTGAAGAACAACAAAAGTGTTTTATCTGAAATGCGGTATGTATACCGAACAAACTATTTAACTTTCTCTCATATTCCAAGTGTGTTACCGTATTGGATGGAGAAATCATATACACGACAGATAGATGAGGTTACACCAAATATGTTATTGAAATGCCATGTATAATTTAATTGAAGATGTTAATCTTCGATTAGTACTGTCATAGTAGTTTTACAGCTAAAGATATTTAGAATTTCAAACATGCTATCGAAGTCGAAAATAAATGATACTTTATTTTCGACCCTGATCCATAGTCATTGGTTTTCATTAAGGGAAGTGTGAACAGGCATCTTCTAGGCAAACGCGTACCATCCTAGACCTCATTGTCACTTTCCATCAGGTGCGATTGTGGTCAAGCGTTGGCCTATAGTTTAATAAAAAAAAACAAAGTACAAATAGCGCTCTTTTGCAAATGGATCCTTCAACTCTTCAAAAGTATTATATTGTCAAATCAAATCAAATCAAATCAATGTTGTTTATTCTGAGTTTCCCGCTGGTTTCTCTATGTAGAAATCAACATTCCGACTCAGTAGAGATTATATAATGGACATTTTAACGTTCTGTATGGACTTAAACTGAATTTTCTATTCCATTCCATTCTATTCTATGATCGAAGGATCCAATGCAAGAACAATAGCAAAATACCAACCTTTACCTGTTCAGGTGGAACTAAATTTATCATACTTATCGGTCCATAATCACCAGCGGAAAGATCTTCGGTTCCGCCGCGATAGCTTTCCGGGTTTGCGGCACTGGTATTTCCAAAGGTTTAAATCAACCGTGAACCCTTTTGTGGAATTTACGAGGTGCTGCTTGAGCGTGGAAAATGCTTCTGCGGAATAGATAGATATACTTATACATAGATAGTCGTTATTGCACAACAAACACAGCATCAAAGTTAGACTTACACATTCAGACACACATTTAGTGTAATTGTACACTAAATGTGTATCTGAATGTGTAAGTCTATTATTGAATAGATTTAAGCTAATATTAAATAAATATAAATACAATTAAGGTGGACTTATCGATAAAAGCTTCAAAGACAACCTTCTGGTAATAACAATTAATGGAATTTATATGCAACTAGCTGTCATTGAATACGATTAGTGTCTAGTGGTCTTTCGGCTCGTCTGCTACCAGAATAAAAGATAAAGTTTGTTCTTTGGCCCATTTTTATATAATTTATCCATGTTTGTGATCACCAATCCGCATTGGGCAAGCGTGGTGATCCCAACATAATAGCGAAAACTTGTTTTCTCTGATGGAGGGCTTTGCCCTGTAGTGGGACAGTACATAGGCAGATACTAACATCGAAATTTTCGCCTCGAGACTGCAAAATTAGAACTCTTTGCTTCGAAGTCTATACACCACTGGGTCTGATATAACTCCGATATAACACTCGTTGATATGGTAATGCTGATCGACGCAAAATCACGAATACGAGGCATATTGTAAAAGTCTTGTTGCTACAAGAGATTACTGGCTTTCGTGTCGTGTTTGCTGAAAATAAGCGTACGCTGATATCGTAATGGTAAATACTGTTGAAAACATATTTTTGCACTCATTTTGGTGAAATGAAACAGGGAAAATAAACAGGGGATTTATAAAGCTTATGTAGGAGTATATTGCTTGGTTTTTATGTACGATGACAGATATGTACAAAGTTAGTATAAGCATAGCCATTGGCTATATTATGGCTACAATAAGAGCTAATAGCTCGGTGGATATGGCCGACGATTAATTTTTTTTGATGGACGTCTATCTTCTGAACGTAGGTCGTATAGTACGTTCAGATCCGATCACGCCCTTTTCTAATTTATGTGTTACTTATTTGATGGTGACGGAAAACCTTTAGAGATAACAAGCACGTATAGAAAGAATAATATTCCATTTAGTTTTAATTTCTTACGTTCACTTTTGCGAAACACAGCGCCGGCGCTGCGTCACGCCGGTCTTCTTTGAGGCCGTGGTGTCACTCCGGTTGAGCCGGCCCATTTATGCCGAAGCGTGGCTCTCTCATGTGCCCTAGTTCCACACAATACGCCATGCTAGAGTTCGTAGTTCATAATCATTAAAGTAAATCTAATTAAATGACAAAACATTTTCAAATTAACCGTTAATTCATTATTTTGACTAAACAAGAGTTACGTTTATGATTTACAACATCAAATTAGACGACTGCCCTTCGAAAAGTAATTTGCATTAGTTAATTACGTGACCCTTAGGTGCTACACAGTGGGAAGATTTTAAGGTCGTGCGCACGCAATTATATGCTCGTCCGAGCACAAGGTAATTTATTTCGTAATTTACGAACAGGATCGCGTAAACACGTAAACGGGACCAGGTTAATTCATTGTATGGGGTTTTGGGGGAAACCGGTTCAACCGGATATTTTGGGGAACCGGTAGGAAATTTGACTTTGACTTATTTACGCGAAAAAGATGTTTAGTTTGACAGGCCAGGGCGCGAGTCCCATCCTGAACAAACAATCGTGTGATGAACACATGTTTGTTCAGAGTCTGGGTGTTATAATAAGTATTATACTTGTGATCCTCTGTTGTCTGATATCTGTAACACAAATGCTTAAAAGCTACTTAGTACGACGGAGTCAGGTCAGTGTATGAGATGTTACGTGAATTCATTTATTTAATTGTTTTTCATAGTGATGCAGATGATAGCGCTGAGTACACGAAACTGTCATCTCTTTCATCTTTATGAACTTTCAATTTTGAAATTGACAATTTTTTAAATATTATTTGATGCATGAACGATGTTGTGCTTCAATTGGGGCTCCAATCACAAACTTGATTAATTTTAATTTTTATCATCATTGTAGCGTGGAATTTCTGCTTCGGACCTTTCTCTAGTGAAAAAAGAGGTGTTTTGTGAAGATAAAAAAACACTTCGCACGAAAATTAACAACTAGTTTCATTCGAAGAACTGGTTTAAACCGGTAACTAAATAAACCGGTATGTGCAAACACTACCGTATGCGTAATGCGTATAAACGCTCCGTTTACGTACAAATGTAATTACTAAGAAATTCTTGCCGCGTCACGTATCAAGTTTCTAGAAACAGTCTGTCTTCAGATGGTTAAGTGCCCGACGTTTTTCCGACATCAAAAGAGAGAGAAACTCGCTTAAGATATTTTTTTGGATATTGCGACAAATAAGATTGACATATTGCGAAGTAAATATGTTGAAAAGCTTCATTATTTGATATGATTCATCCATTTCGGTTTCGATGTCTGTGATCTCTAATGAAAATTGTAGGCAGAGAGAATGAAATAAGCGTGTTGTAATTTCTAGTGAGTAAATGGTAAAAAAATACATTGACGAGCCCTTAAACTTCCTAAAAGGCCGATAATGCATCCGCACTCCTCTTGATATAGGTGATGTCCATCGGCGGCGGTGAACGGACACACTGTGACGTACAATTTCGTTTTTTTTTAAATATAAGAATGATTTTTGTACGTGATTAAGTAACGATATGTCACCGCTGGAAAGTAACTATGACACAAATAAAAATAACAAATAATTTTATTTTTGTTATAAGCAATTCTTTGCAATTTATTCTTAAGTAAATAATGCACTTAAAAATTCCACAGTCCGGGCCCGGGACTGTGGAAGGTTGTGGGTTCGAGTCCCACCTGAACCTATCAATGAATTTTTAAGTGCATTATTTACTTAAAAATAAGAAAGTCTTCAAGTCACAACTTTAAGCTTGAAACTTTAGAAAACCTTAACTTAAACATGTCTCCAAGTAGACTTAAAAAGAAAATAGTTTTTATTTTTTCAACAAGCCAGGCGTATATCTTACCTAAGATATTTTTTTTATATGATAAGTAGGTGGCAGACGAGCTTCACTTTATGGTAACACAAGGTGCCAGGTACAGGTGGTGTTGCATTTGTCTATGGGGGCGGTGGCAATCGCTTACCATCAGGTCATCCGACAGCTCGTCTGCCATCTATCACATAAAAACACAACAGTGGAGTCACAGAAGCGCTGCTAACCTTTTGACCTTCTTTACCCCCGATTGGGCCTCCGCGAGCTCCGGTACACTGTGGATTGCAAAGATTTTCAAATCAAGCGACAATCCACCAATTGTCGCTTATTCCTTGCGTCTGTCGACCGTTAACCCCTTTCCCCCCAAATGGTTTTTACATTTCTATCGATAAAAGTTAAATTAGTAGGGACGTCAATATGATCCAGAGAGGGGCAGCTGTCCTCCTCTGTTCCCCCCTGGGTACGCCCATGTCTGTACAGTCAACTCCAAAAATATGCATACACTTTAGGACCTTGTCACAATACATGTGTCTATAAAAAGTAGAAGTCGTTCTTATATATATGTATTGTGACAAGGTCCTAAAGTGTATACATATTTTTGGAGTTGACTGTACCTAGTTGTGAGTATAGGCATAGAGTTTTGAAAATTACACAGATCCAGGAGGCGTCTCCCTCGAATAAATCTTTTACGTCTTGAGGAAAGTATGAGGATAAAATATTACATCCAAAACGTTGATATAAGATTATTTTTCCCATTTCGCGCTCTCAAACAATTACAGAAATTTGAATAATGAAAATGTTTGCCTCCATCACGCTGGTAGAAATGAGTTCGTTATGTTTTTTCAGGTCTCATGGTGGATGTAATTGCCTTTAAACAGTTATGCTTTGTTATAATGCAGGGAAAATCTAGCTAGAAATAATTAAGTCAACTTCTATAACAAACTCTATGTAGATAACTGGATCAATTTAAATAGGTAGAAGTAATTTAAAAACAAATTGTATATTTGGATGAATTTCCAAAAGTCGTAGGACAAACGTTGTTTAGAATGGTTGGTAGGTGTGAAAAATGTTCATCGATATAGGTAGGTACTCTGTTTCAAAATATTACTGAAAACAAAGTTTTCACTTTTAAAAGTTTCTGGGTTATTCTTCAAGAGACTTTCGTACCAGTCTTATTGATATTAATAGTAATAACTGTATTAGAACAGCCAACAGTTTTTCCAAATATTTTTTCTAAATACAATACTTAATGAATATCAGAATATTAAAACATCGACTATTGTCCCGAAATTAAGTGAGGGCTAGTCATCGTATAACTTTTAACTGTATTTAAGCCGTTTGATGCAAGTTTTACACAAATTTTAAGACAGTTAGATCGATGGCAAAGAAAACATGTAAAATGCTATTATTGCCTAACGTTTTGTCATAAAATAATGTCCCCGGGAAGGCAACAGGTTTCTTATATTCCATCTCCGAGGCCTAAGTACAGTCACGTGTACTAATAAGTATATAACTTCATTCAAATATGAACCTTATAATCCTAGCATAAGAGTCGAGGTGTTTACATTTTATTGCAGGCGCGGTACGCTGTTTTATGCGATTGTAAAACGCCTGCGATTTCTTTCCTTATCCTTTGAAGCATTTTCACGTTTCTCCGATACTCGTATTTATTCCTCACTTGTTTCCTAAATTGAAAACTGTATTTGATCTTTTAAAGGAAAATTGATTCTGTTTCTCTGAAATTCTGTTTATCTCTAAGGAAAATATTTAAATTGTTGTTATATCGTGGAAACAAATGATGGCGCAACTGCCGTTTACGTCATAGGGAATTATTCATGTATATTTTAAATTAAAAGATTCATAATAAATTCCAAATTAATATAAATACAAATAAAAAAAAAAGAAGCTCCATTAGCATGAAGAGTTCGAATTAATCAACATGGTATTCCTATTGGTTATTAAACCTAGATAAAATGGAACTATTCGTTCCTCAAGAATAGGTTTCATGACTTGATTGACTGATCGTTTGAGTACTTATTGTCTATTGCCTATTAATGTATTCTGTATCCTACCCATTATTGTTGTTGTACCTATCTATTTTAGTTACAAAATGTTTTACTTACATACATATATTTTTATATTAGGTAGTTCAAGGGAAACCCATAGTTTGGGACCATGATAGTGACTCATAGTGATAAGGCCGCCTTTGTTGTACATTGGCCTATTGCCTAGGTTGACAGGTCACACGGCAGTCGCCTCATTGTAATTACCAGCTCATCAAACTCTATATCATGGTCCAAGCGTCTCCCGGGCTCCGAAGGGATGACTTCGGACTCAACCGGGAATAACACGTCCAAATGGTGTCTCACAGTGCAGCTACCGGCATTTCATCGAGTAAGTGAGGGTACCAGAGGCCCAATTAGGGGGAAAGCGGGTTAAAACTTGGCAGCGCACTTGTGTCTCTACTGGTATTGTAGATGTCTATTGGAAGCGGCAATCGTATACCTTTAAGTCTGCTCGTCGTATCACATAAAAAAATAGCACTGTTATGGTGACGGGCTCACGTTTTAGTAATTTCTACAAGTACTTTATTCTTTCCAAGATATCCTCAATCCTCGTAAAAAAGAAGTTAGGTAGCACAGTAATTACACCTAGGTTTTTAACCAAATAATTACGCTTGGCTCAGATGAATAATTTTAATTGCTTTCGGGTCCCCTAAAAAGTGGAATTTCACAAAATATAAGGACGAAGGTACGAAATAAAATAAGCCTGATGGATAATTAATTCGAGGGCTGAGGTTGCAGTCCTTTTTATTTTTGTAGGAAAAACGTGACTTATTTCAGGGGTTCCGGACGCGAGATCTGAACTGACCCAAGTTCAATTTTCTTTTATTAGTCTTCAACATTATTAAATTTCTTTAAAAATATAAAGCAATATTTCTTTTGAATCAAACGTGCTATTTAATCTTACTTAACTAATGTTTCCTCCGTCCTACAATATTAACTCCTTCAAATGAATCGGGAAGAAGCATCTCACGGGCCAGTATGGCAGTGCCAACGGATGTAATGCCGTGGCCGTCGCGTCCGTTGTAACTGCAATGTGGGCTATCTTTTTGCTTATTGTTAGGCTTAGGTGAGCCAATATACTGGGCCACTAACTACAAACTACCGATTTGCAGAACTCATACACCTAACAAAATCTTGAGAGACCGGGCACTGTCTAATTGGGCCGGATAAGCAAAGCAACTAATAAACATTTGAGTCTATATGGACACGAGTATTCCTAGATTTAGATTTTATTTATCATTTTAGTAGTTTTTCTCCCACAAGACTTTTTTTTGGAACCCCAAAAAAGCAATCTAGCTTATGTTATTAACTTGTACTGCAGCGGAGTGTTTTAAACGATTTTTAAATAAGGGACTCTTTTGTTATCTCTCAAGAATTAACATCAGCGGAATATGAATATTCAATTATGAAAAATGTGCTTGGAGATTGTTAATTAGATAGGAAAAGCTTTTAAACGAAAAAAAAAATGTTTTTAAATTGGTGAAGCTTTATTTCTTGGATATTGAGAGCATTAAGCAATGAGCTTCAGTATTAATGCGTTAAGAAAGTCTTGAAATAGTTTTTAGGGAACTAACAGAGTAGCCATGTTTTATAACCAAAGGGGTTACCATACCTAGTGACATAAGCGGCAGTGGCCCATGAATGGTTCGACTCCCGGGTGGAGCAAAAGTATGTTTGGAATTTTTCGAACATAGCTCGGGTTTGTAATCACCAATCCGCATGGTTGTTCTTAAACCTATTCCCATCACAGTAGCGATGACTTGATTTCTATGGTAAGCCTTTGCCCTGCAGAGGAACGGTAATAATAGGTATACTGTTAAATTGTGTTACATTAAATAAAAATTGCTGCTGGTATTATCTGCAATAAACACGATTACTGTAAGGGTGACATTACACCCCCAAATTCATCCTTCATTTATCGATACCCGTTCTAAAAGCATTCAACACGGTGACACCTGATACTAGACTCGTATTTACAGATCTAATTTGAGGGGGTGGCGTCTGTTCCTTGTAAATTCGAAGAAAACGTGTTCAAATAAACAGCTGAAGATAATATTACTGGGGAAGGGATGACGCTTAATTTCATTACAATAGCTCGATCTAGGACTTAAAACGAAACGGGATTCTGAACGGAATCTTTATCCCCATTCCTTTCAAACGTGCTGTGCGTCTTTTTTGTTTGATTGTGACAGGTATAAGTAATATCATTTGTTACAAGACGGTTTTGTTATAAGCCACATACCTTACTTTTATATATTTAATATATTATAGTTTCCACGCGATATTTTGAGATATTTTACAAATCGAAAATCACGGAAATTCTTTTGGAAAGCTCTCAACATTGAAATCGATTTAGAGATTTGTATGGAAGAATGTTTGAAATCGTTAAATTTGACTTCTACGTCGAATGAACGAGAATAGGCTCCTTGATCCCTAGTAGTATCCTTGGTCAAGTCAATTTAGGAAGTACATTTTCTAAATTGTCTTGGGTCTGGGTGTTCTGGTTGACGCCCCCAGTTAATATCGTCACCTGGTACTCATAGTATAGGGGTTGCCCTAGTTTGAGAGCAGGTTGATTGGTGTGATTGTCTGGCTCATTTATTATTATTAGTATTTGTAGATAAAGGAGCGGCGAAAGGAGAATTTCAGTTACTATTGCAATTTACAAAATTCATCTCCGCCGCCATGCAACAATAACACTTGTATCTTAGACTAGACATAAGAAGGGTCCGAAGTCTAAAAGATAACTAAACATCAGTCACTAAATGAGTTAATGAATGGCAGGGAACCGTGAATGACCGGGACCAGTGGAATCTTGTATCGGAGGCCAAGACACACTTTGGGTCGCTGAGCCATCGGAGTAAGTAAATAAGTAAACATGACACAGTGTGTACTGTAGTGTGAGTAAATAGTCCGTAATAGCCTACACTGAGGTAACAGCGAGCAGAGGCTCAGACACTCGAGCGTCTAACTCGATTGCTTTGAAATCGATACAGCGAACAGGTCTCGGATGTGTCTCGGATAAACGTAACAGATAGCACCTGATCCTGAAATTGTATTTATTTATTAAATTGCACAAGTCTGTCTGCACGTTTCGCTTTTGTTATTAGTATTGTCGAAACTGTTAAATACTGTTTACTGTCTTTTGGTGGCGGAGTGGCTTGCATTTTAAAGCAACGGCTGCACTTGTAGTCCTAGATTCAATACCCGTTAGGCTAAAAAGTAGCAACTGAGTTTTTCTGTTAAGAAATTTTTATACCTAATGTATAACCATGGGAGAGCCATGCTTCGGTATGAATGGGCAGGTTTGGCCGGACTTTCCGGGCTCACAGAAGACCGGCCAGACCAGCGCCTGGCCTGTGTTTCACCGAGTGAGTGAGAATACTGAGGGCCCAATCGGGTGGAAAGGGGGTGTTAAAAGGCAAAGCGCAACAAAAAATATAGCCGTCCAAAATAAAATTGTTTTAAAATTTGTAGGTACCTACGTAATTTTTTTTTTAATTTACTAGTTTTTTTTATTGTTGAAATACTGTATCCTAGCCAGTTGTGGGACATGTCCTTTTCAAGTTTCTTCAGTCTATTGAATATGTTAACAAGGTAACCGTTAATGTTGTTTGCCGGCACAATCGATCCAACAAATTCACCGTTCAGGTGAATAATAATATAAGCTCGAAGATCCGGCATTTCATTGAAATTTCCTACGATTCTCGTTCCTCTGCCATGAGGGCTGTCACTGCATAATCTTTCTCCGGTTCTTTTTAATTACCCATTATTTTCTTCTTTGGAAACTCTTTACTTAATGCGACAGGTATGGCACAATAGCGACGTCGATCGAGTAAAATTGTGAGCTACTAAACCAACAACAATTTTGAAAGTGCTGTGTACAAGCGTCGTCTGTCTTCGTCTTTGAATTCACGGCCTCTCTCTGCAATTGGGGTTAATAAAAAGGTGTACACTGGGATGCTTTGGTTTTGGGGAGAGATTTTTCAAAATCCTCTTGATAACCGAAATCGTGGCGGGATTTCCTAGAAAATATGAGAAGAACGCGAACAGACTACATCTGGCCACCCTAACTTTGAACGTTATGGTGAATTTAGATAGAAAATAGAAATATGTAGTGCTGGCGCGCCGTCAAGACTACTAAACTTTGTATTTAATGCACTAATAAACAACATTTTCATGTTTTCGTAGAAGGCAGCCCTGATAATTATTGAGGGAATCGAGGGAATGAATTCTCAAAGAGGATATGAAGCCAGTTCCACTCCAAACAGATATCTAAGAGGAGATCCAACATTTTAATTAACGTTCAAAATCGCTATTTGATCTTTGGAAACTGTTTGCTAAGCGAATATTCTAGCGACAAGGACAAATTATTTGATTGTTTATTATTTTGGCTGGCTGTGAACGCCCTGTGGGTCTAGTGGTTTAAGTACCGGGTCGTGATCTCGGGGTCTTGGGTTGGAATCCCAGATCGAGCAAAAAGCTTGTTTCGAATTTACCGAATATACATAACTCAGGTTTGTGATCACCAATCCGTAAGCGTGGTGATTAAGCCTATTCCTGTCATAAGTACGGTGACTTTTTTTTTTTTTAAATGGCCTGTATTGTGTTCATGACACATTTAATTTTGCCAATGTCAAGTGTAGTTTGATAAAGTGTAGTCAACAGTCGAAGTCAGTCGAAGTCACAGTCACTCAATAAAACGCCGGTGTTTAGCGTTTTAATGTCCTAAGGATTCTGTGGAGACTATTTTTAACAAAGCCGTAGGTTTTAAGACTATTAGGTCAAAGCAAATTGTTCACGTGACAACTCACTCGACACACAATAGCAGTGTTAAAAACGACACAATTCAATGATTCTTATATTAATATCACCCTGCGGCACTTCACTGCACAAAGTAACACCAAATTTGTACACTAAAAACCACTAGATACTAATTAAAATCTTTGGATTGCATCAGCCGATGCGGCTTGTTTCACAGTTACCCACAGAATCCGACTTGATTTTTATGATGGTAACCTTGGCTCTGCAGTTTGACAGTACGTATATAGGCTGATACTCTACTTTTATATTTTGGGTGGTCCAATGAATAGTGTAAGCTGCTGCCTAGGTAGTATACAGTTACTGGCTTGTCACGCGTGTTACTTACTTTTTAGCTTGCTCATGCGAGTCACTCGTAAGTGACGTCAGTGCGAGTAGCGAGTACTATATCGTAATGCAACTACTACTCGTCAGTGTGACTCGTACGCTAGCTTTCACTATGTAAAAAAGTCTTTAGGTCGTGGGTTCGATCCTTTGGACTATAATCAACGTGTCCCATAGCAAACAATTCTTGTGATAAGATCTAAGTCTCGCAACTCGGTTATCCTACCGTAAAAAATGTGAAATTCATGAAAAATCCAAGTCTGTTATTAATTTATTCAGTCCCTACGGGACTTAAGGGAGCTTCTGTCTCAAGTTGCAAGTGTTTTTAAATATAATAAATATACCTATGTATTGGTTCAACAATCGCTGCCAGATCGTCTTATTGTATATAAGACTTAATGAATCTTGAATATCATGGTCGAACCCCATCAGTTGTTATTTGTACTTAGCAAACACCAACCGGTTCTTGTAAACCCTAAGGTTCAGTCCCGGCTGTGGGGTTTCTACCGGTATTATGCTAATAAAGTGAACATTTCCTCAAATGTAATAATCTCCCTTGAGAAACCATTTAACGAACCATGATAATTTCCCGTGGGAAATCAAATAAAAAAACAAGAGAGGAATGAAAAATTAATTTAAATAAAATAGGAAAATAAAAGATATACAAGCACATTGAAAGACGTCTTTTAGTTCCATCCTTAGGATACAAATTAAATTTCTCAAAGAACTACTTATCTTAAAGAATTATAATAACGTTTGCAAGAACTTTTACTACTTACTTATTGAATTTGCAGCCATTTCAAGGTTTTCCAGCGGACTGGAAGCTTCATTTTACATTCAAGGGAGCTTATAAAAGTCTGAATTGAATAAACAAATCAGATCTCAACTTTAGCTGAGCAGGGGATCCCGTGTCTTGAAAACGTTGGGGTTTATTTGGCTCCAACTTTGGGAACATCATAATTTCATGTCCTACAAAGTTTACATAAATTACAATTTTTACTCCATTCTTTGTTTAGGCTAGAAATATCTCATCTATACTATATAAAGATACAGCTTCTATAGACAACCTCCAGGCTTATAACCCGAAGAGACGAAACACTTGTGCGATAGAATCGGCACCCAGCGCCATCTATTAGTTTGCTATCTATTAGTATTATTAGTCCAATACATTTTGGAACTATGTAATAGCAAAACTATGTTCCGAAACAAAGTAAGGGTGACCACTAGTTTATAAATATTGTTTTTTAACTTTTACGGTCACTAACATTAGAATAGATATTTACCTACGGAATAAATAAATCCATGTTCTTGCTCACACGACAAATTTTTGATGATGAAATTCATACGAGAGGTCCAAAACTCGAAGGACCAAGATGTACGGTCCTGTCCGTACGTCAACAGCAAAAGTAGATGATCAAAATCAAAAACTTCTGCATTTGTTGTAAAAGTTACTTAAAAATGTGGAAAAAATATTGAATGAAAAAAAAATCTACCATTTACCTCAGTTTTGTACAACGATTTGGCTGCATCAGTATGTCCCGACGGGTACGGCTTAGGGACCTTCAAGGGAAGAGCATTCTCTTGTAACACGGCGGCGCGACGTATAACCCCAACTCTGGTATAAAAATATAATATCATAAGCACTTAAAGTTTAACCCATATCTGCTCTATCATCTCCGCGGGTTATTCCCGGGTGCACCCAAAGCCGTCGCTTTGGAGTCCAGGGTACGCTTGGGCCTTGAATAAGATAGGAATAAGGTAGGTAGTGTGGTAAAAACCAGAAAAATTTAATCGATGTTCGAGAACTTAAGTGGCTTTTTGTGTAAATACTCGTATTCATATGGATTTGAAAGCGCCCAGGGTATCTATTTTTGATTCACTCGTCGCTAGTCGAGCGCACGTTTTCTACTGATTTTCGTTCGACATACGAAATTCAGCATTTTTCAATGAAGCGAGCGATAGATTAAACGTCAAAATGGTTTAAATGTCATGCGACTAAGAAGACAAATGTGACATACGTCGCATGCGACAACGCTATGTCACACGAGTGAATCAAAAATATATACCCAGGTATCATGTATCGTTGATCAATCAATATAATATCAGGAATCGAAACTAACAAACATGCTTACCAAATGTTGTGGATCAAAGTTTTTTTCGTTTTTTTTATATAAAAAAATGGTTCATACTGAACTCCAGAGTTGAGAAGAAGCTAAGATGGAGCGGGGTTTGGAGTTTGTTTCAAATAATCTTGCCGTTATAATAGGTACGTCGAGGCATGATCATTAAAAAACCCATCATTAGGACTTTCCCTTCTTTTGTTTTTGGTACGCAGTACGCAGACTTTTAGTCTGCTTTTCTCCCAGGAATAAAAGCCAATAAAATATTTTTACTCTTTGCACACAATAAGCCGAAAGGTCCCTGAATGTCAACATGACATTTGTCGTGAAAGCCTTTGTCTAGGTGCTCTTCGCAGACCCCTGTCAAATCTTTTGTATGTATTGGAATACCTGTCAGTTCTTTCGTTAAAACGGTTTTTGTCATCATTTGCCATCTCATTATAGCTAAGATCCCACTGCTCCCTTCTGAATGTATCTGTTTTTTTTTATGAAATTAGTTTTAATTTTAAATTGAGGAGGTATTTAATGGATTAGCTAGAGAGAGATAGGTTGTCTATAAAATGTATTTAAAAACACATTTAAATGCAATTTACATTACTAAATTAAACATTGAAAAAGAAAATTGGTAGGCACAGGTCATTGCATCTATTTTTTATAGGCAACCTAATCCATTAAATAAGATTAATTTCATCTAAAAAAAATGAGAAGAAACAAACAGTGAATGAAAACAATGCTTATAAAATAGATGTACAACTCCATAGTCACGAATTACTTTCTATTATTATTGTTGTAATTTTAGAAAAAAAGTTATTTAGCCTTATTCGCTTTTAAACCCTATTTCGTTAAGGTAAATGTTGAAAGAACTACTTACATTTTCTTAGTGTAATAGCGCCTGGCTAGGGTGGGATTTACTTGCTCAGAATTTATTCAATGTACAGTCGAGGAGTAATTTATTTATTAAAATAACAAACTGTGTCATGATTTTTTTTTTCGATTTGTTCTATCTTGCAACTTTTAAAATCATCGACGGGATCAGGTTGGACTCAAACCCACAACCGGACTGTGGAAGGTTGTGGGGTTCGAGTTCCCTACCCGAACCCGTCGATGAATTTTTTAAGTGCATTATTCTGTCATGATAGTTTAGGATAATTTATCAGATTTGCCATGGATTCAAAAGAGCTGTCTCTATGCGCCATTAGTAATTTAATTTAGTAAGTATATCTGTGTTTCCACTGTCGTCTGATATCTGTAACACAAGTGCTTAATCTACTTAGTACGGAGTCAGGCCAATAAATGAGATGTTGTGTGAATTAATTAATTGAAAAAAAAATAGTCTGAGCGAATATAAAACTGCACTTCAGATTTTTTTAAAATTAAGTAGAAAATAAATTGTTGATCTACATTGTTATAATTTTGTGGAAATATTAGGTACCAATGTCTGAACTACGTCGACCACCTAAAAATTCAATTCACTCGACTGTACTCACAACTACATCATGATAAAGCTTTGCAAAGACTAGCTTGGATTTTTGTTTTAATTAAAATAAAAATGAAGCGAAAAAGTTGTAATTACATTCACTGGAAAACTTAAGGTTCATAATAAATACTTGAGGTATCCCTGCATACGTCTTAATTAGGCGCAGTCAACTGATGCATATAGGCCTTAGAGAGGCCTAGGTGTTGGCCATTTTGACCCTTTTTTTATGTGATAGGTAGCAGGCGAGCAGGCGGATCACCTGATGGTAAGCAATTGCCGCCGCCCATGGACACTTGCAACACCAGTGGAGTTACAAGTGCGCTGCCAACCTTTATCCCGTTCCCCCCCGAGTGGGCCACCGGTACCCTCACTCACTCGGCGAAATACAGCACAGGGGCTGCTTCACGCCGGTTTTCGGTGCCCTTTACCACTCGTATCCCCATTCTTGCAGAAGCTTGGCTCTCCCACGGTAAAAAACCTCATTCTGGATCCAATCCGGTAGAAAACCACAGAGCCTAAGCCTGTCTTTAATTTTTCTGAAATTATTTGGCACGTGTTCGAAATATTTTTTTTAGATTTGTTCTTCTTTATTCTTAAGTAAATAATGCACTTAAAAATTCATCGACGGGATCAGGTGGGACTCAAACCCACAACCGGACTGTGGAAGGTTGTGGGTTCGAGTTCCACCCGAACCCGTCGATGAATTTTTAAGTGCATTATTCTGTCATGATAGTTTAGGATATTTATCGGATTTGCCATGGATTCAAAATAGCATCTCTATGCGCCATTAGTAATTTAATTTAGTAAGTATATCTGTGTTTCCTCTGTCGTCTGATATAGTCCGAGGCAAGAAAGTGTAGTTATGATCTTGAGTGCGCAGAAACCAATTTTGATAGAAAGTCTTATTTTTTACAAGTGCGCAAAATAACGGTCATCGCTATACTTTCGTGCCTCCAGCTATATCTGAATTAATTGAAAAAAAAAATAGTCTGAGCGAATATAAAACTGCACTTCATTCAAATTAAGTAGAAAATAAATTGTTGATCTACATTGTTATAATTTTGTGAAAATATTAGGTACCAATGTCTGAACTACGTCGACCACCTAAAAATTCAATTCACTCGACTGTACTCACAACTACATCATGATAAAGCTTTGCAAGACTAGCTTGGATTTTGTTTTAATAAAATAAAAATGAAGCAAAAAAGTTGTAATTACATTCACTGGAAAACTTAAGGTTCATAATAAATACTTGAGGTATCCCTGCATACGTCTTAATTAGGCCCAGTCAACTGATGCATATAGGCCTTAGAGAGGCCTGGGTTTTGGCCATTTTGACCCTTTTTTTTATGTGATAGGTAGCAGGCGAGCAGGCGGATCACCTGATGCCGCCGCCCATGGACACTTGCAACACCAGTGGAGTTACAAGTGCGCTGCCAACCTTTATCCCGTTCCCCCCCGAGTGGGCCACCGGTACCCTCACTCACTCGGCGAAACACAGCACAGGGGCTGCTTCACGCCGGTTTTCGGTGCCCTTTACCACTCGTATCCCCATTCTTGCAGAAGCTTGGCTCTCCCACGGTAAAAAACCTCATTCTGGATCCAATCCGGTAGAAAACCACAGAGCCTAAGCCTGTCCTTTAATTTTTCTGAAATTATTTGGCACGTGTTCGACACATTTCCAGAAATCCTCCTTTTCAGACATGAGTTTCTTTCAAATTATTTCTGAGAGACTATAAATAGGTAGGCCTTTATCACAGGGCCTGAATATTCCGAGAAAAGGATAATATCTCGGTCCCTAAAGATTATTTTTTAACATTGATGTAGTTATATTCTTTTTCAGCATCTTGTGTAATGATAGTACCTATATTAAATTATTACTTGCCCAGAGGGCGTCCTATTTTATAAGGAAAAGTACTTACATTTTGTTTTTTACTTAACGTGTTTGCGGGTTACCTGTTGATTAATAATCGCTTCCTAAAATTTGCGGAGAGAGAGATCAATGCGTTACCGGCCTTTGACAAAGAAGTTACAAGTTCATTAGCGGGCCAAGTTCCATTGTATTGGAACTGAAATTGTGGCAACAAACTGCGACAACTTAGTTGTTTCCGTTATTAAAAAAATCTAGATTATAAAAAAAATCGACAACGTTAAAAATTTTGTCCAACATACATACTTTTTTATATTAAATGGGTTTTGCAATTGATCTCATCTCACCGGATGGAGATTGACAGTAAGATCTAAGATGTAACGTGCTTTCCCAGAAGAATCCTATTTACTCCCGACTTAAAGACATCCAAATTGTAGCTCTCAGGGAATACAGAAGCTTTATCCTATCCTTTTTAAAGGTGACGATCAAAAATTATCACTATTCATGGCACACTCTGTTTGTAGGTATAATATATTTTAACGACACTAATATAAGACATATTCACCCTAAAATAGATTTAAAGAACTACCAAATGTTGTTTCGCGACTTGTATATCGAACTTTCGAGCGTAGGTGGCGCCATTATATCTATCTACAATATTAGAACTGATGAGCGAAACGTTACGGAAATAAAGGAAAATATTAACAAATAAGAAGAAACTATTCCCGCGGGCATCTTCCCAGAGCCTAGACTCGGCGGAATTGGGAAAAGTTATTATGAATTGAACCGCAAACTTCGACGATTCGAGAATGTTCTTTATTTCTATTTATATGAATACAAGCTGCGCCCCGCGGTGTCTCACGTGGTGATCGAATTGTCGTTATATTTATACAATATAATGCATCAAGAAAGTTAGGAAATTAATTGATGGCTTTCGTCATCAAGTATGGTAGCCCCATTCATGGGCGTACCCAGGTTCTGGGCCAGAGGGGGCAAATCGATGAGTGAGGTAAATATGAGTTGCAATTATATACAGGTTATTTCCTAATGCTCCAGTTCTTTTAATGCCAAAAAGTATAATTTACTATTAATTAGATATTGAACAACAATGGATTAAAATTTCGAAAAAACAAAACTAGGTGAACCTAATGGGATGTGGATTATTGAATGTGTGTACGTTTGTGTGTTTAGTGTGTGTTGGGTGTGCGTGTGTGAGCACATGCATGTGTAAGTGTGGGTATATGTATGTAATGATAAGTAAACGAAAATCACCGCTCATTCAGTTATCACGGTGACACGCCAAAATATAACCTGATGAATGTTACATCGCCGGTTTTGATCCCGAAAAGCCGCGACACAAGCGTAGAATTAATTTACGGTAAATCCTATCAGGGTTAATTCGATCAGGCATATTTGTACAGAAGTTAGGGCTGTCGGCGGCGGCACCCGAGGTATCAACCTTGTTATACTTGATAGAAGGTTTGACAGCTGCGTAAAGACTTGAGTTATGGATGTAATTCTATTGTTGGTACATAATTATGTAAGGCTAATAATGAAACGCGTTTAATTGTTTAAAGTTTTAATGGTAAATTAGTTTAGTCCTTATCCTGAAGACGTGCACGATTTTTTATGACATTTTTACCCCTCCTCCCTTCGTCACAGTTGGTCACATTTGGAGCCCCTCCCTCCCCTATCCCCTTAAAAACAGGCTTATCAAACTAAGCTCTGGAAAAATAATGTTATAAAAGATTGTAAAAAATATGTTTCGGGTTCAATAATTAATACACATGATATCTTCCATTTTGTGATTATTATTAGTTTCATCATACAGAATGTCACACGAAACATTTTTAAATTTAATTCAGCACATAGTTATTTCGATCTTAAGAAATCTACCTTAACATCAAGTAATTTTAAAACAGGAAAGCTCAAGAACAAATTCAGTCAGCCATCGATTTCAAGTGCGTCCTAATCCTAATGCTTTCCACTTATAAAAATGTACCAGAGTCTACAAAAAAACGAAATTTACCAACGAATCTTCATCTCCGTCCC
Organism: Cnaphalocrocis medinalis; assembly: GCA_014851415.1. Classification (NCBI taxonomy): domain Eukaryota; kingdom Metazoa; phylum Arthropoda; class Insecta; order Lepidoptera; family Crambidae; genus Cnaphalocrocis; species Cnaphalocrocis medinalis. The sequence continues at coordinate 14,357,207 of CM026283.1, forward strand.
AATCACACGCACTGTATGTCTCGTTCTGTTTGAATGCGACAGGTTCTCGTCCGTTACAGAACGGTTTCGCTGTAGGCCCTCTGGGACAATAAATCGATGGAGTGAATTGGTTCCCGTAAATACATGGAGGAATAAATACTCTTTGACTGTGGAAAAAAATGAAACCGTCTTTGGAAACGTGAAAGATATAGGGTGACCAAAATTTCGTGAAAAAGTGAACCATAGTCTTGGCTTCATTTTATAGTTTTCGTCTTTTTGTAGTAATTAGACGTCACAGTATTTTGGCTGTATAACGTGTGATAGAAACTGAATTTTACTCTCAATAGAGAGAGAGAGACGCTTACCGGACAGAGATTGTCGATTTTGATTCAAACTACCGCTCGAAGTATGGTAGAGGCGCGTAAAAATACCTGCTAAGATCCAAAATCATGTTTCTTACTTTGACTTTTTTATGTGATAGATGGCAGAAAAACAAACGTATCACCTGATAGTAGTCCGCTACACCAAACGGAGTTACAAGTGCGCTGCTAACCTTTTATCCTTTCCCACGATTAGGCTCACTCGGCGATATACAGCGCAGGTGTTGTTTCACGCCTTTCCAGTCTTAGTGAAAGATTTTTGGATAGAAGTCATCAAGCTGTAGATAAGCTGCAGTATCTACTGGGGTCTGATTGATTGATTGATACTTAAATGACCAAAGACATACCTATAAGAGTATCCGCCAACACATCTCTAACTAAGAGTTCATCTTCGGTAGGTTACCACTGATTACAAAGAACAACTCAATATCTGTCCGCGGAATGAGGCCTAATCAAATGAAATCAAATCAAATCAAATCATTTATTTGCGTAATATACGTAAGTACAAATAGAGATCTTAAAATTAAAATTGTTTCACTATTTAGGCCTAGCAAGAGCATGCTAATTTTCATAGTTGTGTTGCCTATGGTGTCCCAACTGAATCCATGGTCACCTTCCAAGCCCTTGGTATTAAGTCCTCGTTTTATCGGCGCAGGCAAGAGTGACCCTTCCATTGTCGTCTTTGTGCGCGCGACCCGCGCATTTTTAGATACCGCGGGTTGATACCGCCCTTAGGCCCAGGACCTTTGTCAGATCAGCTCTTTGGGACACGAGCTTTTGAGTAATCTAGTCTAGATGTATTTCAGTTTAAGGTATCTTAAAGAGATCAGTAAGGAGTTGTTTTTTTCCTAAGTCTTAACAAATAGAAATGTTAACTGTCGCGTGTGGTATTTCCGGACTGATACGTCGTGTTATCCTTCAAAAAGCGAGCGCATTCTTTCTTAAAAGGTCGGCAGAGCTCTTATGGCTCCTCTAGTGTTGCGAATGTCTGTCCATGGGCGGTGGTAAACTCTTACCATCAGGAGATCCGTCTGCGCGTCTGCCACCTATGACACTCAGATGGGAACCTGCAACCGCCCATTTATAAAAAGCGCACGTTGTTATCCACTAAGCTCCCTACATCTTGCCAGCCTGGTGGTAATGAGCAGTAACTGCGGGGGGTAAACAATATCCGGTCAATTCGAGGAGGCGCCGCTCATTTCCGGTGGCGCTAATGGCGATTGTTTACTCGTGTCTGCGGAGGGCAGCGAACGTGCGGTGTATGTTTATTGTGTAACAAGTTACGTTCATGTAAACTTTAACCTCCTTCTTATAAAATGGAGCCTAATCCTTTTTATTTATAAGTGGCTTTACCAGCCTCTATGAGGATAACTTCGCCAATGTTAATTCCACATTCTATGAGTTGAATCATTATTGCATTTGATAGTTACACAAAGATAGACATTATGCAAATAGAGCGACAAGTCTCTTTAGGTAATTTTTTTTCTTGGGTGGTTGTAGATGTATGATGACTTATTCTATAAGTGTTATCACATAAAGAATAAGTCATCATTACTACCACAATCATTGCAAGAGGTTCCAGTTACACAAACATTGGTGAGTGGTAACTACTTTGCCATCTCAAAACAACCCGAGGTAACGACACCAAATAAAATCTAATAACTTAGTCCTTCCTAGCTTGTAGCAGTTCTTTGTCCATCCTCGTTAGTGTGGGCATAACACCATACTGTGGCTTGGGTATAACATAGCTATATAGTAACAGTAGTTGTGACAGACGTACGAGGGTATCAATAGCCAATTTGTCCGGGTGGCAGGCATGACGACGTTTGGGTTACAAAAATGGAAACATACGGAAGTGTATCTCTTGATATCGCTACTATTTAGTAAAAGTTGTTTATAATGGTTACCATATTCGTTACGTAATTATGTTGATTTCTCTTACATAAGTCTCTTATTCCCAAACAATGTATGTGATGTTGTCTCAATTTATTTATTTATTATTTAATATAGTATTAAATGGTTGGAAAATATCACTCGGAACTTACCTTACATTTAATTAAATGAGTATGTACCTGCGAATAAATGCTGCTATTTAAAGGATGCTTCCACTTATTTTGACCGTGGGAGAGCCACGTTTCGGTAAGATTGGAGCGGCTCTACGGGAGTGATACCACTTCACAATATACCGGACTGAAGCAGCACCTGTTCTGTGTTTTACAGAGTGAGCGAGGGTACCGGAGTATACCTAAATAAAACATTTCATGCAGTCATTGTATTGACCCTGCCTCATACGCCAAAGGTCGTGGGTTCGCTCCCCACCCTGGACAAACATTTGTGTGATGAAAACTTGTATTTGTTCAGTGTCTGTGTGTTATATACATACTCATGTGTTTAAGTATTTTAATTTGTGTTTCCTCTGTTGTCTGATATCTGTAACACCACTTAAGCTACTCAGTACAGACTCAGGTCAATATATGAAATGTGGGAATTATTATTTTCACTGAACTATCCTCGTTTCAACGGTACGAACTCCTCACTAAAATGGTTGACAATTTTTGGCATCGCATTTCTGAATAGAAATGAGCCGTCGCTCCAGGCATTCGGGTCCACGCCTAAACATCTGGCCTGAACAATGCATAATCTCGCAACCATCGATTTCTTGTTTTATACTCGACCTTCTGTATAATGGCGACCAGTAATTGATAAATTCCGTGGGGAAAGTCACGATCTCCGATAATGACTACCTAGATGGATTTCGGAATAAGGAATGTGAAAAGTAAGTTAGGTAACCGATTAATCGATTTTTTTGAACTTCGACTGCCTCGGTGGCGCAGTGGGTAGTAGGGCGAACTTTAAAGCGACGGCTGTTTGGAGTTCCGGGTTCGATCCCCGACTCGTCCCAAAAATTTGGAACTGAGTTTGTCTGTTCAGAAATCCTGTGTCAGTTCGAAGTCTTTTTAGTGTAATCTTTTTACTCTGTTGTCTGATAATTGTAACACAAGTGTTTAAGCTACTAACTATTTAGTCCGGAAACAGGTCTATGAAATGTTGTATGAATTTATTCTTCTTTTATTCTTGTAATGTGACATCCCTATTTGGAATACATCTGCATAATTTTAGGTGTTTAACTGGAGATGTTTGTGGGTCAAAAGGTTTAGCCGTTTGTCCAGTTAGCATCGGCAAGGATCTATAGATCATTGAAAGTTTGCGAGTCTAGTGCCAATTCAGATCGTTGGAGGACTCAACTGCTCGGTTTAACCACTTTGAGTGCTAGTCTGAAGTGCTAGAGACACTAAATTTGGTGCTGGAACGGATTAGTTTGAAACGAATCGTTTTCGATTAGCTTTCGTATTTTGAGATGTCTTTAATAATACTTTTGTATCTGTCAGTGTGTTTATCACTAAGGCAATTTTGGCCGTAACCAGAGCTGCAGTGGAGAAATTAAAGAAAGTGAGGAGGAATCGCTTGATTCACTGGTAGAGCGAATTTAATGCCTCTTAGCATTGAGTTCGCCTTTTGTTTTGGGCAATAAAGTTTTAAATAAAACCTTACCTTATGGTAGACCCCAAAACACTAATTTTGTGTTTTGCAATGCAATGGGTATAGTAGTCATCGAAATGATCTAATTTATCTCAGCGTTTCACAAAAGACAACGATATATCTGTTGTCCATATCTGATTCAGTACCTTTATGGCCAATTCTTCTCGAACAAAATTTGTACATGTTAAAAGTGATTTTAGTCAAGTGATCAGATATTTTTGGTAGGTTTGAACGTTATGATCATTTTGATTGGCTCTACCTACACAATATGAATCAGTATTTTTTCGGCTAATACGTATTTGGCCAGCGATACGGCAGGCACGTTCCGCCGGATCACGAATAGTTTAGCTAGCGTACGTATCTAGGAAGGGTCTTATTTCCTATGTGATAGCGATCCTTATCGGCTGACTCCGACGTCCTTTCGGAGTTCACGCGCACGCTTGTACCTACCGTGATCCTTGATTTGGGAAGTTTGGTAATTACAACGAGCGATGGTATTGGATAAGAAAGCGCCTTCCATAAGGCCGTGGGTTCGAATTCAAGGACTAGATTTAGCAAATCAATCTGCGTATTATTTCTATCTGCTATTACCTCGATGGGCTGTGAGGGGTCAAATTGCACAATTTGCGTACTATTTTTTATCAGTTCAAATAAGAAATAATGCAATTTTTATGACTTTGGATGTAATATATACGGTCTAAATTTGAACTTTCTACCAGCCCAGTCGTTTGGAATTTACCAAAGAAGGTGAACGACATACGTGTGGGAACATATCAACAAAGTGATCGTGCCTATAAGGATTCCTTTTTTTCTTTTACGTACGAAACTTTTTTTATCGAGACTCGATTTTAAGATCACACACCAGTAGAATCCAGGGCAGGAAAACGGGAAGACGTGTTATTGTCTAACTTGGATATCTTTTCAAAGTGCGACGCGCTTCAAGGCATTGAGCACTGAAGAGTAAGAGAAGCCAAGGAGATGAGGTTAGAAATAAAAAAGTTTTCTCCTATAAACTCAGCCAACTATTGGTTTTCAGATTATTCTGTTTGTTTTGATAGGCTGAGTTTTTTTTTCTTTATTCTAAGATTTGCTTCAAATTTGTGGATATTTATTCAAACTTTGAATTATTTGTGAATGTATGTTCTATTAAATATTTCATCAAAACGGGACAAAACGTATTAAAAAAATCTTACTGTTTAACGTAAGTCTTACCTACTGTTTAACGTGTCAACGGGCGTGGTCATAAGCGGACAGGCCTTAACACCTCTTACCAGCTGAATCACCTCACGATGTTTCCCTTCAACGTAGACAATCTTCGTCTCAAGCTATTCATAATTTCAACGTATCAAAGTGCATAGTTCCGCGGAGGTGTTTGGTTCAACTTTGTAAGTGTCAATATTGCATCGCAACCTCCGCTGCAGCGGGAATGTTCCGGCGATATTGCATCTTGCACAAAAAAATTACATCTTTTTGCAATGCTCGTGAAATGCGCGGCTTGGCTGTTTTATGAGAGTAAAGTATTTTATTTACACTCAAGTCATAATCTTCAAATTAAGAACTAAAAGGTAAACATGTTTTGACAGGCTTTGTACATAATACCACATATTTAACCGACTTCAAAAACGGGGAAGGTTCTCAATTCGACCCGTATGTTTTTTTTTGTATGTATGTTACTCGATTTCTCCGCCAATTATGAATGGATTTTTATGATTCTTTTTTTGTTTGGTATAAATTTCCCATATAAATTTTATCAAAATTGACTCGGTGGTTTTTGAAAAAAAAAACAAAACAATTTTTTCAATGGTATATATTTATGATGTAGTTTTGAAGTCGGTTTTATGTCAAATAGACTACTATTAAAATGTCTTTTAACCATGGGAGAGTCACGCTTCGGCATAAATGGGCCGGCCCGACCGGAGTAATACCACGGCCTCACAGAAGACCGGCGTCAGGCAGCGTCTGTGCTGTGCTGTGTTTCGTCGAGTGAGTAATGGTACTGGAGCTAGGCCCAATTGTCTATCTGCTATAACATAAAGAAATGGAAGGGGCTTTTTAGTACCTATCCGTGACTCAGAATGCAGGCGACCCACATAGGCACTGCGCTATTGAGGCGGTGAAAATTGTATTAACATTTTATTATGGTATGTCAGAACATGCAAATAACTGTCACGAAACACGATTTACAACAAACCCATAAACGTATGCGAGTTAATTAATGAACGGAAACCTTTACATATCAACATGAATATTTTTATCTTTGTTTCATTTGTAATTTTTTGCCGACTGTCTTTTATCTAAAAAGTTTGTTGTTTTAATAAATGTTTCCCATTTCGGGTCCATATTGTTTGTGTGTTTTAGCCCGTAAAGGATTAAATCATCACGCTAACATATCACGCAGTCATTGTGGGAGTTATTCACAATCTCGTTTTGATAACACAATAAAAAGAGATACAGTGAAGCTATTTCCAGTATTTCGAATGTTCAGTATTAAGTAAATAAAAAAAAAAGTACAAAACAAACTTTTTTGTTTATTTTATAAACTATGGAAGACTTAATTACAACGTTAATAAATAGCAGTACAATTTACTGAAAGTCACGTTTAGAATTTGTATAGTAAACAAATTATGAGGAACAAATTAAGTACTATAAGTATAGTTAAAATGATAAGTTGGTTTTCTTTTAAAGATCCTTACTTCTCCGTTCAAAAATATTTTTAACTGAAACTGTTTGCCATTGGTACCTACTTATATTTTGATAAGGTAAAAAAAATATTTTCAATATTCCTAGACTAATCATGTCACCCTAATGTCTATGTCTCTACTTCTACTTCTAAGAAACTATCCGATACGTATAAGTTTCTTGACGCTTTCGTTTTGTAGGTCTCGTGATGCTTTCCCTCTTCGCCTACTACAATGACATCTCCAGATCAAATTTAATTTACTGTTCCAAAGTTTTCTGTGACTCAACCCCTAGGTACCTACCACCTTTGTACAAATGTTTTGTAATTTATGACATGCAATAAATGATTTGATTTGATAGGTCGGTGGCGCTATAAACTCCATAGTCGTTTCGTTATGGGAGTGCGGCGCATTGCACGTCATTATGCTGTGATGGGATTAATGGGCCGCATTGGTTGGGGTGGGAAAGGTTACATTTACGGGAATGTCATTTGCCTTCCGTATTCCACCGTCGATGGCGAAGTGACTAAGGTGTGGTGTTTAAGAGCGAAAGGTTCAGGTCAGATGCCTGATTGAGCCAGTTAGAAAATGAACTTTTTTAAATTATCTCGGGTCTGGGTGTAAAACACGCGCTCGGCTTCGTCGCATAGTATTTACTCATCAGAACAGGAGTCGTCGGAACAGCTGTTTGTGACGTGTTACTTAAGTAGGTACGTGCCTCGTCCCTCACATAAAAGTATTTTTTTTGTCCGTGGTTGCTATCCTGTCTACCTACAGCGAAGACATTTTGGCGAGTGATTAAAGATACTTGTTTTTTTTATAATATACTAGTGGCCCGGCCTTACTTTGTTTCGGGACCGTAATTCAAAAATGAACCAATAGATGGCGCTGTGTTCGATTACATCGCGCAAGCGTTTCGTGTTTTCGGTTTACCTATAAGCCTTGTCGTTGTCCATAGAAGTTATCTCTTTATAAATAGTATAGAAGATGATATATTGAGATAAGATGATGTTATTTTATTTGAGTTCACACACCATCTAAAACAAAACAATAAAACATGCATGTACACAAACACATTGACAAATTGCTTACAAAGCGCTTGTCGTCCTCCTTCGTGATGCGCACTGCTAAAGCCTTCCCGCATCTGTTTTCCCCAATGAGTACAACCTCAGGATGTTTATAGCTAAATTGAATGGGCTACTTCTGGGTAAGCTCGCTCTATCGTAGGTTCCATCTCGACTCTAGAGCTCAGTATGAAGCCAAGGGCAAGCCCATCTATACTATTTATAAAGAGATAACTTCTATAGACAACGACAAGGCTTATAGGTAAACCGAAAACACGAAACGCTTGCGCAATGTAATTTGGGACAGCGCCATTATTGGTTCATTTCTGAATTCGGTCCCGAAGCGAAAGGAGGGCGGGCCACTATTTCAATTAAAAAAAAAGAAGGATAAAACAAAGTCAAAGTAAAGTACTGTAAAGTAAGTATAGGCGTCATTTATGACTGAACCCCACCTCCACCCGTGGTATCGTAAACGCCGTGATTACCGCCATTGGCGGAACAAAGACGCGTTGCTTTGACACGGCCCTGTTCAGAATAAAAGCAACTCGTTAGTCCTAACCCAGTTTTATTCATGAAATTTCATGATTATTCGAGGAACACGCCACCGCACGCAGGGACGTATCCAAGGGCTGGCGGATTCTGTCAGAGCGCTTCAGAATGAAAATCACTACAGTAATACAATATTTAAAACACAGCATTAAATAATACATAATTAAAAGAAATAAATAACACAAGCGTCTCGCCATTTCGGTTTACCAAAAATTTTTTTTATTGTTGTTTTGAGAATTTACCTCTTTATAAATAGAATATGATAAAATTAAATAGTAAAGTAACGCAAAAGTTTTGAATCGTATAAAAAAGACTAACGAATGACGTAATTTTGTCATGACACATCAAAATATAACCAATCCACGCGTTGTTGTACTAGTCATCTACGTAATGCCATATTATAGGACTTTTCATTTGAAAGAACCCTTGATAAAGTTGTGGTTATAGTCCTAATATTGTTTTTACCAAGCCCTTTGCCCTAGCTACGGCCCCGCGCGCCGCATAATCATTGAAAGGCATTCATTACTGCATTTTTCGAGCAAAATAAACACCCGCCATTTTTAATCTTGCTAAATAGGGTCTTAAGGATATTTATGAGTGTGGGAACATTTCACTTCGTAGGGGGTGAAATGAACTCGGAAAATGTAAGTGCTGCTGTGAAAGGATGGACTTTTTTTTCTGGTTGCTTTGACGGTGGGGTGAATAAATACAAATAGAGCGGGGAACTACAAGCAATTACGATACAGATGAAAGAGACGGCAAAGTGCGAGTTGTAATAGTGAAATGAGAGACCCGTACTAACTTTTGAACGAGTGTAAATTTAACATGGTTGGTTAATAGTTTGTTTAGCTCTGGATAAAAACGATTATAGCAGACTTAAAATTGATTCAAACTAAATGAGAAAGTGTATGCGTGAGTCTGTTTATTTGTCCATCTTATACACCAAAGAATTAAGTCTTTGTCTTTCAGGGCAAAACCGAGCGACGTATTGCCGTGATTTTTGAAGTGGAGTTGAAGATAGTTGAAAGAATAGAGTTGACACAGGCTACTTTTTGTCTCTTTTCAACTATTTTTGTTGTCATGAAATTAAATGATGACGCCATTGTCGCTTAAATCATAGGGTGTGGTAACCCCATTGGCTATAAAACATGGGATAAAAAACCGTTTTCAAGACTCTCTTGAATTCTTGACGCATTATAGACTAATGGATAGAGCGACGTCCAACAAAGTTTTTTAATGGTTTGAAAGGGTCTGTATTTTTAGATTTGGAACCCTAAAAAGCAATTCTAGTAAAATCGCCCGGCGAAGAAAGCTGTAACTATACAATTTAGAAAAAAATTACGCCCGTAACGTCGCGAGCAACACCGGAGTCAAATTGGAAAGGAATTGTACACGAACAAAAGAGATTACAGAAAATTAAATTGCGTCCTCTTTGGTGGCACTGTTCGCTTAATCTACCGAACTGGTAGCGGGAAATAGCAGTGATGCATGTCTTTCTAGGGATCACGAGATATCCCGTAAGTAAATATTCTAATGATAGTTATTTACGGGAATGCTAAAATGTACCTACCCTATTTTTGAGTTTCCAAAAAGAAAAACATTAGACATTCATAATGTTCTGTATGGACCTAAATTGAATAAACTATTTTCATTTTATTGTGTATCTGAAGTTTTTTGCGTGTAATTTGTTAGTGGCCATAAAAGTGTAAAACTATTATACATCCCCATAGATCACAAAACAATTATCAGAAAAATGAGCTGACCTTGAAATCGAAGAGTTCGTTATAGTTTAGCAGTATATTGTAGCGTGTCGTGTCACTTTTTTTCCGGTCGATTTCCTTACGATGTATTCCCTCACCACCTCACCTCTGCTAATGGTAGAAATAGGCACATGTCTATTTTAGGCGTAACGGAATGCCCCACAGAGAATTACATACAATATGTCGAATTGAGGTAACTGAAGCCTCCTGTTGGCTTATTTCTCGATTTTAATTTACTTATAGGTGATATTTTAAGTCGATAGCATAATTCATCTGTATTTACCTTAGTCGTGACCTAGCCTCATGCGCCAAAGGTCGTGGGTTAGATCCCCACCCTGGACAAACATTCGTGCGATAAACACTTGTGTTTGTTCAGTGTCTGGGTGTAATATAATTATGTATTTAAGTACTACATTTGTGTTTTTTCTGATGTCTGATAACTGTACCACAAGTGCTTAAGCTACTTATATTAGTATGGAGTGAGATCAAAAAATGAGGTTAAAAAAAGCTTTGGATGCCATAATTTGACACTATTAATGGCGCATTTTTTAAAATTTCGTATTGATGACTTGACGTCCGTCTTTCGTTCTTTTTTCTTTACGTTTCTTATCTTACTGATTCGTCTACACTGTGTCAGTCGGCGGAACAATAGAGAGTGTAATTGAAACAATGCTTTTCCCCCAGGTTTTTATGCGATAATAAAGGTAATAATACTGAGTATATGGAGAGGTGGGAGGAAATAAAAATAGGTTACGCCCCGGAAAATGTTCGGAGACGTGGATACCTCCACTAAGAGGAAAATGTACAGGCTAATCTGCGGGTAATGTATGTAATCATCTTTTGGTAATGTGTATACTACGCTACGTGGTTTTTTTGATGTGAGTGGTTGCAGCACTGAGGAGGGCTAGGCTGAAACCGTTTTTGGCCGTGCGAGAGCTACGCTTTGGAATAAATGGCCGGGCCAGTTCGGAGTGATTCCACGGCCTCATAGAAGACCGGCGTGAAGCAGTGCCTTTCGCTGTGTTTCGCCGAGTGAGCGAGGGTACCCTCATAGCGAAAGCAGCGGAGGTCCAATATGGGGGAAATGGGGTTAATTACTTGTGAATCTACTTCTGGTGTATATGCCCATAGATACCCGCAATCGCTTACCATTAGGTGAATCACCTGCTCGTCTGTCACCTATCACTTAAAAAATTGAAAAAAGAGACGCACAGATCGTGTTAAAGTGATGGGGATAAAAAAATCGGTCATGAATTCGTTTCCGAGTAATATGCGCTCAGAATCTTTGACCTACCTATAGTTTTGTCAAACCTATACAAGAATTTTAATCCAGGACGATTATGCACACATTCGCCCCAAATCTCCATAACCCCAATGATCTCACGTCGAGTCCCTTCGCCCTTGAATGAAAACGAGATCTTGAGGAGCATTCCGGCCGAGGAGAATTCCAGGGCGGGAGCATTCCGTACCATTCCGAGTGAATTAGACGATCGGTAGTCCTGAGTACCTGTGTGATGGGAAATCGATATTTTCGATTATTCCTAATAGGGTACTAATGTCTCGAGATAGCTACGCCAGAGATCAGCTAAGGTAGATTTGTAATACTTGTTTGTTTACTTAAGACACGATTCTCAAAACATACTCACATTAAAAAAAACATTTTTTACCGACGGCCATCTTGGATTTATAATTTGTCATAATATTTGATGTACAGACAGCTCCATCATACTAAATTTGACAGATTGTAGTGACGATGTACATAATTATTTTACTTCTCAAGCACATTCATTTGATAACATAGGTGTTAATTTGTAGTCTATCATTTTGTGGCGGCAGTCATCTTGAATCAGCGGCCATCAAATAAATAGGTTTATTCGTTCGGGAACTATGATGCCAAAAACGATAAAGAAACTTATAACACCCCGTGGTTTCGCCGAGGGTTAAAACGGACTTTCGTAGTCAATTTAAGTAGAAATAATTGCCTAGTGGCGCTTATCTTTGTCCTAGGCCGAGCCACGTTTCGTAATGAATGGGTCCGGATCGACCGGAGTGATACCACTGCCAAACAGAAACCCCTTTCCCCCAATTGGGCCTCCGGTAACCGCACTCACTGGACGAAATACTGTTTTACGCCGTACTTCTGTGAGGCCGTGGTATCACTCCGATCGAGACGGATTTGGAAAAATAAAAGGAAAAGTTTTATTGGAAAAACCTAAATTCAATGCGGGTATTCGATATCGCTCCTGTAATTTATCGAAGCCTTTTCGTTGAAGTTAAACTAAGTTACTTCGGTACTTTCGTCTAAGTTGGCAAACTTGTTGATATGTCTTCCGTTACAGATGTACCTACCGTACTTTTGTCGGTATGATTAAACGATTTCTCGCTAAGGTGGTTCTTAAACTTTTTTTTTATGTGATAGGTGGCAGACGAGCTGATGGATCACTTGATGGTAAGCGATTTCTGTTCATAGACAGTTGAAACACCAGTTGAGTCACATTTGCGCTACCAACCATTCCACTACCTTCACTACCTACCTTATTTGATACGCAAAAATCAAACACAAATATTATAAGAAAATCGGAATCCCAGTTGATCCCTCAACAGGGCGACCCAAGTACCATAGGATGGGTTGGCGAATTCTCGTGTCCATGTCAAGATCCACTTCGGGTGGCTGGGACAACATGGCAAGTAAATTTACCTACAACCTTAAATATTAAATACGTCAACCTTCAAACTAAGTAAAACGAGCCACCAAAACTTTGCAAGACGTAGCTTAACTTACGGAGCAGTAAATTGCGTGGGCCGAAACAGTTACCGAATAAATAATAGATACATTCCACTTAAGAACTTTCCTCAATTTCTTTACGTAAACACTCCGTTATTGCTAGGAACAGGGCTGGATGTATAAGCACGATTTCTTGTCGAGCAAAGATAAAAAAGGTCAGGGAAGGTGAGACGTAAGCGGTCCCGGAGCCCGTAGCTAGGGTTGAGAGAGTTCGAGTTTGTAATGCTATTTAGATTTTTTAAGCTTATACTAGCGACTCGCCCTCACTTCGTTTCAGTATATTGCTGCCTAACAGGACCAGTAGATAGCGCTAGGCCTCAATTACATCGCGCATGTGTTACGTCTTTTCAGATTGACAAGACCTGGTTGTTTTTACAATTTACCGAGTACTTGCAGCAAATGTTAAGAGAAATGACTTTCCTGTTATCAGTAAATCTATGTAAGTTTGTAACGGATAATTTCTAAAGAAGTCATAGCAGACCCTCGCCCAAATGCACCGAGGAATTAGTGAAGGTTAAAGAGAATTCCTTGGATACGTGGGCACAGGAAAGATATGTGTGGAGAACACTGGGCAGTAGGCCTATTTCCAGCAGTGGGCGTCCATTAGCTGAAATGATACTTACTTACTCCGGTGGCTCAACCATCCAAAATTAGTCTTGGCCTCCGATACGAGATGTCGTCATTTGTCTCGGCCTTGTGCAGCTTGTCGCCAATCTCCTGCTTGCAATTCCTGCAGGTCCGCGTCCACTCCATCCCGCCAGCGGTAGCGTGGGCGACTGTCCGACGACCAGTAGGTTGCCCAAGATATGCCCTCTTAGCGCCCCGATAGCTAAAATGATGATAACGCATAATTCGCGCCTACTTTGAAAATTAAAGTCTTAAAGGTGAAAATGTACCTCACCTTTCGCAACCCGCATTGAAATAAAATCCTTACGTAGCGAGAAATCGGGATCGAGTCTTGGTCCCAACGGAAACCTATTGTAATTTAGGGAGCTGTTTTGTATTCTAACTATGATTGAAAGTTAAAGGCTTTGAGTATAGAGCCTGTGTCAGGATTATGCCAGATTAGGGTTAGGTGGGTTTGACATGCGTGCGAGTAAGAGATTATGAGGGGATCAGAGGCGTGTCAGTTTTTCTGTAGTCAAGTAAATTTTCTTACTTAATATGAACTTATGATCCGAAAGTTCCAATATTATACTTACCTACATAATAAATTCAGCTATCAGTTGAGTTTTGTTATGACCAGAGTGGGAGCAAATATGTGCTTGAGGTTTGATTCTTGGAGTGGGCGGAACATTTTCATCAAAATGTCACTACCGTCTCAGTTTTTAATTGCGTATTCTTCCGAAATCTACCCACTATTAAGAAGGTAACTTCTTTAAAAAAAAACTCTAATGTACAATTTTTAGATTCATCTTTTTACACAGTGATTACAATAAAGATATTCTATTTATCGAATAATATTGGTTAAGTTGGTGACCTTGATTTCACTTAGACAAAATATATCACCAACATCTAACCAGAATATCTTGCTATATTTATCCCCTGTGTTTACACTCATTGTAATTAATTCCACGTGTGACGAGAATTAATTATTTTGAGGAAACCTTTACTTGCGTAGTATTTCGCGGAAATCTTGGTGACGTAATCATGATGACGTAAAACGCGACGTAGTAGACATAACTATTTATTTTTTATTTTATATACTACGAGTACCTATATGGTGTTGCGTGTGTCTATGGGCGGCGGCAATCGCTTACCATTAGGTGATCCGTCTGCTCGTCATCATGTAAAAAAGAAGTGTCTGTCGATGAATGTATTTAACTCAAAATAAGTTGAATTATTTACTTAATCAATGACTTTTAAATATGTCTGTTGGTTTGAATGTCTGTTTGTTCGCGCTAATATCGAAAAGTACTGATTGATTTTGGATGAAATTTCTTCACTGCAGGTAAAGAGCCTAACCCCAGTCCTTCGCCAATTCCTTTTTTTCTATTTTAGTACAAAAATCTTAATGCGGTGTACAAAATACCTCTACTAACAAAGTTTCAACGATATAGCTCTTATAGTTTCGGAAAAATATGACTGTGACATACAAAAAACGACACTCTTACCATGTGATAAGAGTGTCGTTTTTTGCAAATTGGTTACGGAACCCTAAAACATGACTCATTGAAGTTAATTAAACGAAACGTTACTCTCCAGAGCAACACTCAGTACGAATCAAATTACGGAAACAACTTTCCTAAGCACGACAACACTCAAGTAAAACACGTATTTAAATACATTTCCAAACAAGAACATCTCAACTTTGCTAGAAACGTACGTGAAATGAATTCGGAACAAACGGGTTGAAACATTTTCTAAGTTCTCTTATGAAACAAAACAGATTGATTTGAATACGCGTCTAAACGAAATTGGAGATGTTTCTTGCGTAAAGTTCTACCAATTCTACCATTCTACCAATTTTGATAAACGCGGAAGTTTGGGATTGATGATGTACCTAATTACCTATGTCTGTAAGAGTGTTTTATATTTTAACAAATAAAAGTACCGGATAAATCGACCATATCTTAACGTATGTTTTTTCTTTCACAGGTATAGTATCATTACTGACCTACTTCAGTGTGTAATTTTTCGTGGTTGCATCTTCACCGCTTCGGTGCTCGAGGTAAGTACTTTTGGAAGCAGGTTTTGGTCGTTCAGTTTATAATCTCTACTTCCCAAAAGGCCCCCTTTACCGAAATGTCCTTTTCCTGAAATGTCCCTTTTCCCAAAATGTCACTTTTCCCGAAATGTTCCTTTCCTACAACAGATAAAATATAATCGATTGGATACATTTGAAATAAAATTCAAAATTTTATAAAAAATAAGGGAAAAAATAAGTTCCGTAAAGAAACACAAATACTCGTATTACTTAAATACATACGACAACCAGACACCGAAAAAACACAAGTGTTCATCGCACGAATGCTTGTCCATAAGGCAGGGTCACTACCAAATAGCCATCGGGCTGGTAAAAGTTATTTATTATGAAAAAATCTTAAGGTTTACCGGAGTTCGAACATCGTATGTATATGTATACAATACATACACGTAATGTAGTACCTAAGGCAGGTTGCCAGGCGCTTTGTTATCTTATGCACGTACTGAAGCAAGCTTGTGTTATGCTAAGCTCCTTATTTTGAATACATTTGGCACAACTCAGAAAGAAAATGGCGCTACATCAACCCTTATGGCCGATGGAATAAGGTGTAAAATATAATGAGGTTGAATACCTGTTAGTGTAGGTGTGTAGTTGAACTCCTCTAGGAACCTTTATGCAGCATCTGTTTTGTAAAAGTTTTCGTTAAGGATGCAATTTCATAGTACATTGATTTTATTTTTACGATGAAGATTTCTTATGACAAAGACTGGCTCGAGATCACGTAGAAAATGCTCCGTTGTGTAGATAGATAAAGCGATAACTTAATTCAACTGCATCATCACCTTTTTGGATCCATTGTTTTTGGAAACATCGTTTTCCAGAACGTAATACGCTTAGATCAATAGTTAGCTGTGGTAGCTCAGTGGATAACGTGAACATCCATTTTAACGGGAAGTCGAACGTTCGAATCCGATCATGCACTTATTGATTTTTACAATCAAATTTAACGATAAATTCTGAATGCATATTTCTACTAGCTTGGTGAAGAAAAACATAATGACGTCAAGATGACGTCAGATAGTTTCCGTACTGTAACTATGATTCATAATCTGGTCCCCAGTCAAAGTGTTTCCATCCGATATCAATCGCTTCATTCTAATGATCGGATTCACCGAATCCTGGATCATGGTCAAAATTTTAGTGGCAAACCGAACGAGCGCCAGCAGCGCAACATCCCCTAGTTTATAATAAGCAACAATAAGTGTAACCAGAAATAAACGATATTGTTATTCAAATTTTAATAAAAATAACGGACATAGGTAATTCCGTAAAGAAACCAAAATACTCGTATAATACTTAAATACATTATGACAACCAGACACCGAAAAATCACAAGTGTTCATCCCACGAATGCTTGTCCATGAGGCAGGGTCACTACCAAATGCGCCATCGGGCTGGTAAAAGTTAGTGAGCTATTATGGAAAAATCTTAAGGTTTACCGGAGTTCGAACATCGTATGTATATGTATACAATACATACACGTAATGTAGTACCTAAGGCAGGTTGCCAGGCGCTTTGTTATCTTATGCACGTACTGAAGCAAGCTTGTGTTATGCTAAGCTCCTTATTTTGAATACATTTGGCACAACTCAGAAAGAAAATGGCGCTACATCAACCCTTATGGCCGATGGAATAAGGTGTAAAATATAATGAGGTTGAATACCTGTTAGTGCAGGTGTGTAGTTGAACTCCTCTAGGAACCTTTATGCAGCATCTGTTTTGTAGAAGTTTTCGTTAAGGATGCAATTTCATAGTACATTGATTTTATTTTTACGATGAAGATTTCTTATGACAAAGACTGGCTCGAGATCACGTAGAAAATGCTCCGTTGTGTAGATAGATAAAGCGATAACTTAATTCAACTGCATCATCACCTTTTTGGATCCATTGTTTTTGGAAACATCGTTTTCCAGAACGTAATACGCTTAGATCAATAGTTAGCTGTGGTAGCTCAGTGGATAACGTGAACATCCATTTTAACGGGAAGTCGAACGTTCGAATCCGATCATGCACTTATTGATTTTTACAATCAAATTTAACGATAAATCTGAATGCATATTTCTACTAGCTTGGTGAAGAAAAACATAATGACGTCAAGATGACGTCAGATAGTTTCCGTACTGTAACTATGATTCATAATCTGGTCCCCAGTCAAAGTGTTTCCATTCGATCCGAACGAGCGCCAGCAGCGCAACATCCCCTTGTTTATACAAACAACAATAAGTGTAACCAGAAATAAACAATATTTCCTATAGGAATTATTCGATTCCCTGTAGCTGTTTCACTTTGTTACAGCAATATAATTAAGCGATGGCCGACCTTCCCGGCTAGCCGCAGATAAAAGCAATAACTTTCCCTACACTTGGCCCGTCTTGATTCATTTATTCTGTAATAAATCGGGAGTAGACACAGTGCCGTCGTTGTTCAGGGGATAACAACGTGGGCCTTTCGAATTTAGACATAGGTTCTGTTTGCTGGCTTGCCGTGCACCGCCAGTCGCTTGTGACCTACGGGCTGTAACGTAGCCGAAACGTCAAGCAGTACTATCAGCCTATATGCTGTCCCACTGCAGGGCAAAGATATCAATAGAATCAAGTTATCGCTACTATGATGGGATAAGGTTTACCACCAGTATTACCAGTACCAGTATTTCCTGACGGCTATGACTTAGGGACCTTCAAGAAACGAGCGTACTCCTTCTTAAAAGGCCGTCAACGCATCAGCGACCTCTCTGATCTCGCAGATGTTCATGGGCAGCAGGTGATTACTTACCAGCAGGTGACCCGCTTGCTCGTTTGCCGCCTCTAGTATAAAATAAATACCACGCTTGCCTAATGCGGATTGGTGACCACAAACCCGGGCGATGTTTCGAAAAATTCAAAACATACTTATTGATCGACTCGGTAATCGAAAGGACCGCGAAATCACGGCTCGGTACTTAAACCAATTCGACCATCGGGGCTACTATAAGTAGAATCATTATTATCACTATGCCCCTGGACTTCCTCTAATTAAAGAGAAAAGGCATTTAATTACCAAGCTTAAAGACTATAAAAGTAATTATTCCTAGAACCTGTTCTTTGTTGACTGTACCGAGCATCGTCGAAGGCAGCTCTGTTCGAAGTTTTTTTCACAACTTCGTAATAATTAGTTTCATAGATTGATCCAGATTCATTTTCTCGTAACATGTACATTTAACATTGAAATAGTGTTCGCACAAATAGTTTGGTTGAAAAGCAATTATTCATTCAGCGATTTTGTTCAAAGTTGTTGCATAAAGTAAGTATTTAAACAGGTCCTTCCAAGAATATATATAAAAGAAACTAACAGTTTTTTGAAATGCACTTGTGCAATTTTTTTTTGTGGAATTAATCATAGAAGAAATTATATTCAAAATAGTTAGAAGAAGGCAGTGGTTAAGGAAGGGATGTAAAATGTTCAAAGATACTGTACCCTGTATTTTGTTATAAATTCAAGTTTAGCCCTAATCTAAATTGAAATTATATCTAAATAAATTGAGATGAATTATTTCCATTTATGCCGATATAATCTTGCAAACTTTAGGTTTGTACATATAACTAAACTTAAACGTTTTTATCCATTAGGGATCAAATCATTTAATGACTTTACTTTCAAGAAAACGTAATATGTTTTATCAATTAACATTACGAGAGCCACAAAGAAAGTTTAGATAATGGAATAATCATTTGTCATAATTAACGTCTTGAATTTATCTCTGTTCAGAAAAATATTTAATTGTATTAGTGAAACTTTGTTTTCGTAATTTGCTAAAGAAAGGTCGGCTGCTATCGGGATTTAAGTGGTATTGAGGTTTAACAAGGTTGGTTTATTTTTTATTTAATAGGTGGCAAACGAGCAGACGGGTCATCTGATGGTCAGCGATTGCCGCCGCCCATAGACACTGGCAACACCAGTGCTAACCCTTAACCCCCTTTCCCCCTATTTGGGCACCTGATACCCTCACTTACTTGACGAAACACGGCGCATATATTTTTCTTTTCGGCACTGCATCATTCGGCGGTCTTCTGTGTGTCTGTGGTCAGTCAGGTCGAGCCGGCCCATTCATGCCGAAGCGTACCTTTCCTACCTATGTACCTATGTTAATTTTTACTTAAAATTAAAAATTACATTTTGTTTGCTTGTACTGCTTTTACTATCGTATGGTACTTCGAAATTAAATTAGTTGTTAACTCCATGCTGTCTTTTTTATTTTTACACATTATTAACACATCTATGTGGAAGTCAGCTGAATTTAAACGATGGCTATTAAAGCTTCTATTATGAAGTACTGTGTTTATTTTCCTGTCCAGAAACTTTGTTGTTAAGCTCTTGTTCGCAGTTTATTCAGAGCAAATCTCATTTCTTCACTAAGAGTTCTTTGGGTATCCGAGATAGCGAACGTTTCAATATTTCCACCAATAAAATCTATTTAGAGTTGGAATTCAGAAACGCTCTTTTTCCTGAAGTATTTTGTCGAGTAGTTTCTGTTTGCGTACTCGGCTATATTATAACTTATAGTAGTAGTTTAATAGTGACTGCTTCGGTGGCGCAAGAGCTTTAAAGCAAGGGATGTGTTTGAGGTCCCGGATTTGATCCCGGAAGGATTCAGACTAAAGCTAACTTTTTTTTTGCGAGAAAGTTATTCTGTTAAGAAATTCTCAGCTTGAAAGCTACTGGCCTGATCCCTTTTCGGTCTTATCACACTGGTATCCTGTGTCTGATACACATATGTACTTTCTTTTATTCACATTATCATACTCAGTGCAACACACAGGTGTCTGTCAGCACTATAATGTGGTAAACATATGTATGTAGATACCTATGTAGGTAGGCACGCTCATCATATGACTCAGCGTTGAGATTGGCTGCCATAACCGAATATTGGTGAAAAGAATTTCATTGTGTCCTTACAAGTATGGTGATTATTTTGAGAAAGTAGCTCTAAAAGCAAATGCTAACAACACGTTGGGCGCCAAAGTTCACATTTTGACATTTAACAAAACTGACTTACGTTTATGCTACCTAATATTCGGTTTTAGAAGCTCGGTTTTCCGAAACGCGTTTTGGCTGTGGTTCGAGTTAACACGATTCTAAGCTCATATCGTAAATAGAAAAACGTTGCCATAGAAACCTGAAGGCAATTAGGTATTTCGGTTCACGTGAAGATCGCTGAAATATGATCGTATCGTCTGGATTTTAACGCGCGTGTAAGTCGAAACGACTGTATACTTACGCGTGTCGCGTCGTCTTTGTATTTTGTGGCAGCAATGTAACCTGTCTTGTGCTCCAATTACCATTACCATTGTAGTTACTTATTATAAATCACAATTTGTCGAGACATTATAATCTCGCGAGACACATGTATTAAGATGCGTTGCTGGCCTTTTTTGCAGTTCCACACTAGCGTTTGGAACGTGCGCTTAGAAAAAAAAAGCGCCAGACAATTACATCAATCAACCTGGTACATCAACCAAACTAGAGCAACCCCTGTAGTGCGAGTACCAGGTGATGATAATAACTGGGGGCGTCAACCCAGAACACCCAGGCCTAAGAAAATTTAGAAAATTTAGTTTCCTAAATTGACTTGACCGGAAATCGAACCCGGGATCTTTCGCGCTTCGGGCGAACACCTTAGCCACTGCACCATCGAGGCGTTTTTCAAACGTTTTTGGCAGTCGTATGAGCATTGATGCGCTACTAAACTGGCCGGATGGCGTATTTGTAGTGACCCTGCCTTTTTGACCCCGTCCCTTTCACACGAGTTTGCGTCACCTTTGTTTGGATTGCGACAGGTATATCCTCGTTTGTTACGGGACGGTATCGTTGTCCTAGTTGCACGTCGCGTCACAATGACACCAATAAACTGATTTCCGATTTGCAGAGCAGGTTTCGTTTAATCCGGGCACGGAGCGGAAAGCTTGTTTACCGGTCCGGGTAAACCGGGTCGGGAACCGTTCACTCTCAAATCCGGATTTAGGTTCAATTTATAGATTTCTGCTCTAATTGCTGTCATGCTGAATCTTAGCAACATCAGATAAATTTGGATTTCGCTGTCCAAACAGAAGAACGTGCATAGGTTCGACTAGAACGAACTTTTAGATTTTTTTTTTATGTGAGATGGCTGACGAGCAGACGGATCACCTGGTGGAAAGCAATTGCTGCGGTCCATAGACATATTGCAACACCAGCTGAGTCACAAGTGCGCTACCAACCTTTTAAAAAAGAGTACGCTCTCGTGTCCATAGGCGCTTATCATCAGGTGATCCGCCCCTATACGAGTATGATGATAAAACCCGGTACCCTAATGGGTTGAATATCAATTGAGATAATTTTACAGATTGTAGTAACCTGATGTGTGGCTGACTGTACATATATGTAGTTACTCTTAAAATTATAAATTATTCTAAGCTCGCGCCAACGAAATAGCTCTTGACTTGCATTGACATTTTCACTCATGACGTTTGAGAACGTGGATCACAGATAAGTACGTGTAATCTGAGATACGTAGATTGAATTTTAATGTCGATTGCAGACTCAAGTTGAGCACGCGAGAAGGAGAAGTTTTCCAATCATTACTCGGTTGATTTCTCTAGAGCAAAAAAAGAAAGCAATTAAGGGGATAGCACACACACTTATAAGTTGAAGCGGAAATGTTCATGAAGCGCACCGCCTCACTTTAGTATACAATCAAATAAATCATTTCAGCCAATATACTGCTGAACATAGGCCTCCCCCAAAGTTCCCCACACAGATCGGTCCTGTACCACCCGCATCCAAGGGACTCCCGCGACCTTCACCAGATCGTCCACGATCTCGTCAGTCCACCTGGTCGGTGGCATGCCACGGCTGCGGCCTCAAATAAATATTAAATTAAATTGCTTGTGGTGATCAAAATTGCCACGCCTTGTTTTTCTGGATCTCTCAACCGTCGCCTATTGGCTTTTCTTATGTGATTATTTTAAAATTCTGTAGAAGATATCTCTTTATAAATAGTAGAGAAAAGATATGTGAATCTCAGCAAGTATATTGCTTCGCCTCACCCTCATCGAATTATCTCATTGTCTGCAACGTGAGGCGAAGGCGTCACGTGGCCTGATCAATTGTGCTGCGTCGGGCGCCAGCCAGCGTCTTTAACAAAGCAACACGTGCTTTGTAAGACGCTGGCTGGTTTAGACGGAGTCTTACGACGGGCAAGCTTGGAATCATAGAACTGCGACATTGGTCTTAAATAGAATTTGGGTGGCGGGTGGTGGGAACGAGTCCGACCTCTTTCTGGTGTAGCTTATGTCCATGGGCTTTGGTAATCGCTTAGCACCATGAGACCCGCTTGCTCGTTTGCCTTTGTGTGAAAGTCTGGTAATAAACAATGAAGTAGGCTTCTAAACTGCATGACGTCACAGAGAAACCAGACCTCTGATTTTTTATTGTGCGAACTAAACTGACAGATGCTAATGGAACGTTCTCATATATTTTGTAACTATGCATCTGTGAAAAGAGCAAAAATGTTTTATCATCAAACTCGTTACACATTAGTGTAAGACAGTAAGATAAGGGTCGATTGAAAAAAATTACAGTTTCTTTTTCTTTGCTGTGTGTACAGTCAACTCCAAAAATATGTATACACTTTAGGACCTTGTCACCATACATGTGTCTATAAAAAGTAGAAGTCGATCTTATACGTAAGTATTGTGACAAGGTCCTAAAGTATATACATACGAGTATTTTTGGAGTTGACTGTACTAACGAGTAGGTATGTTATTTTACGAAATGTTTAATTTTCTACTTTAAATAGATACTTTGACCGCCGCTACCGAGGCAGTCAAAGTGGAATACGAAGTATTTGGTTACAAAGGCGTCATTAATAAATAGCTGTTTCGAAACAAATCCACTTACAACCTTTACCGCAGAGTATTTTTACTCCCAGGGCCGGATTTTACACGTGTCTGTAAAAACCGTTATTTAGGGGGAGGGGGGGAGAGGAAACTTAGGTAAGGATAGACAGCCTAAAGTAGTGAAAATAAAGTACTTACCCTACTCGATAGTCAGGATCGGGATTGCGCCTCCGGTACTCTCACTCACTCGGCGAAATACTGCAGAGACACTGCTTTATGCCGAACTTCTGTGAGGTCCATCACGGCCAACGAATCAATGCGGGTGAGCCGGTTCAAACCGAAGCGTAGCTCTCCCACGGAGTGAGTAAGGAACAAGGACTAAATATGTAGCAGCGCACTTGTGACTCCGCTGGTGGCGGCACCGATTGCTTACTAGATACGAGGATGCGTCTGCTTGTCTGCCACCTATCACATTAATTAAGTACCCGTCCGGGGTAACCCATTTGAAACTCTAAAGGCCCTGTCTTCCTCTTTCCGGACCTTCAGCCGGCCCTGCCCCCTCCTGCTCTCGTTGCCGGAAAAACGATAGCACTGTAACCTGAATCCCAAAAGAATACGATCGGAAAACCCAGCAGTTACTACACTCTTCCCACTGAGGATATTTTGTTTGTTCACTAAACTTTGATACGGAAGGAAGTTCCAAGGAAAATGGAATATACGTCTTTCATTCTCGTTTGCTATCGGATGTGGACGTGTTTAAATAGAGTTGTTTATTTAATGTGAAAGTTGCAAGATACAGTTTTACCTTTTTCTCAAGGTAGAGACTTTCTGTTAGTTTAGTACTCGGCGTAATGGCATAGGAGTGAACTGTAATTGTCTTTTTACTAGTGGGCCCGCCCTCTCTACGTTTCGGAACATTAGTTCTATTATCTTTGCTAATAGATGGCGCTGGACGTCGATACGTAATGTAAATCGTGTTATAATATGTTTAACAAAATCAAAGTACATATCTACAATATTCAAATACTAAAAAGTATTTTAACATATGGCGATAAAAGAACTCGAAAAAAACCTGTCATTGTCAGCATTATCCCTTGAGTAAGAAACCCTGAAACTAGAAAAGAAAACATCACATTCCCACGGGAAAACTTAATTAAGTCCACGCGAGCAACACTGCGGGCGAAAAGATAATTAACAATATCAAGGCTCGTTCCATGAAGGATTTGTCCTCGAAACAAAGTTTTTTCAAGTACTTACCTTACATACCTGTTCGAATTCTAACTAACTAGGCTGACGCAGCGACCCAACGAGAGCCTTGGCTTCCGATTATAAGAGCCTCCATCTGGCACGGTCCTGTGCCACCTGCCAGTCATCAGCCTGGAGTCCTCGCATATCTTTCTCTCATACCTTGGACGGCCAACTGTCCTTCGACCTGACATAGGTAGGTAGGCCATAAAGTCCTTGAGTGGAGACCGCGACTCGGCAAACGTAGTGTTGGACGCCCTGCTACAAGATGGGATGACGACATTCGAAGGCTGGCTGGAGTGAGCTGGATGAGAGTGGCCGACAATCGGGAGCGGTGGCGTGCATTGGGGGAGACCTATGTCCAGCAGTGGACGAGCGTGGGTTGCTGATGAAGGTAGGCTCTTTTTCCCGCACGATCTTCTCCCATTCTCTCGAGCTCGAATCCTAGGATTTTAGTTATGACATAGGTAAGTACCTGAAGCGTAAGAAATACGCTTGTTTCTATGTTATTTATGTTGGCACTCAAAGATGTGCTTTTCCCCCCTTATAACTATATAGGGTACAAAAGCACCCCACTCAATAACGTTTAATCGTCTCTTAATCGTACTCACTTCTATACGACGAGTACGAGGGCTTTATACTGATGACAACAAACATTTTCCCCCAAAAAATATAGGGTAATCAAAAAATAAAACTCACGTTCCCATTAAGAGTGATCAGCAGATTTATGCAATTTGTATGGGAAGGCAAATTACCCTGGGAATTATTCAAATTTGTCAAAGTTACCCTATAACGAACTAAGTAAGTGTCAGTCAAAAACTGGTAGACAATTGATGAGAAAGCAGAAAAATAAATCTTCCTGAATTAATATTTAAGTAACTTTTTCTTCAGAGTCAGTTTCTTTGGCACATTTCATGCGAAGTTTGTTACTCGATCCATACTTTCATAGCCATCAATGTCACAAAGTTTTTCACACTCAATAAAGTTTGTGAACACTCATTCGATTTATTCTACACGTCATACCTGTACGAGTATTATAAGAAATAAAATTTCTTAAAAAAAAAGGCAAAACAGCATAAAAAATGCTGTTTTGCCTTTTTTTTTTTTGTTGACGCTGGGGAATGCCGCTGACCCGAAGTGGGCCAACGTGGTCTTGCGACTCCTTATGCATACCCTCCTACCGGGGCAGGCGGGTTATGTCGGGCTCTCCTCCGGGTGGGACCGGAGTCATACCGACTAAACCCCAGCGACGCTCCCGCATTGCCAGGTGGGGAGGAGACATGAGGACGGGTTGATACTGTTTTACCTGCCTCACAGAGCACGTTAAGCCGTTGGTCTTGCGCTGGATACCTCATAGGTCATGTCCGTGCAGTGATCGGGTTTACGTGTAA
Source organism: Cnaphalocrocis medinalis (assembly GCA_014851415.1). Lineage (NCBI taxonomy): Eukaryota > Metazoa > Arthropoda > Insecta > Lepidoptera > Crambidae > Cnaphalocrocis > Cnaphalocrocis medinalis. The sequence continues at coordinate 14,383,138 of CM026283.1, forward strand.
AGCAGTATTTTTTTATTTATGTTATAGGTGGCAGACAATCAGACGGATCACCTGATGGTAAGTGATGGCAGCCGTCCATAGGCACCACATGAGCTGCCAATCTTTAACCCCTTTTCCCCCTAAATAAGCCTCCGGTGCCTTCATTCTCGATGAAACACAGCGCAGGTGCTGCTTCACGCCAGCCTTCTGAGAGACCCATTCACGCCGAAGCGAGGCTCTCCCAGGTACTCGGTATTATATGTTGTGTCATCCTACATAGCCTTGCGTGTCACTCAAACCTCACATAACATATTATAGTCGCGGTTTGTGTATTACTTAAGTTACCAAGTTTCGGTGACTCGAGTCTACTTCGAAGTTAATGATGAAAATTTCTGAGCCAAATTATTCAAGTTAAACGATGTTTCCTCTTAGCTTTGAAAATGTCATCTTAGAGAAAATGTTAGGGGTCACGTACATAATTATATTCATCCGACAATATATGAAGATGGAGGGGGTGCGGTATTCCACTTCTCATCTTACCGCACACAGTATTCTGCGTACAATTGTGAAATTATAAAAATAAACATTACAAACAATATGTCGAGGCCAAAACTACAAAAAAAAACAACAAATACAAGAGCATAACAACCACTGACACAAATAGCATTGAACAATCAGACACAAAAAGACCGAACAAGTGCGAAGCCTTAAAGGGTTTGTAGCAGCAAGTAACAATTATTCCAAAGCATAAAGTATTATTTATTAAAGTATAGGTACTCGTATTTGAGCCGAGTGTCATTCACCCTGGAAAAACATTCGTGTGATGAACACTTGCGTTTTTACTGTGTCTTTTTTTTTATACTAGAAGCGGCAAACGAACAAGCGGGTCACCTGCTGGTAAGTAATCACCGCTGTCCATGAACATCTGCGAGATCGGAGAGGTCGCTGATGCGTTGCCGGCCTTTTAAGAAGGAGTACGCTCGTTTCTTGAAGGTCCCTAAGTCATAGCCGTCAGGAAATACTGCCGCAGCTAAACTATTCCACAAGGCTGAGGTTCGCGGGAGAAAATTCCTCGAAAAACGCACAGTGCTAGATCGCCAACCATCAAGATGATGAGGATGGAATGACAGCCGCTTGCGTGTGGTCTGGGTGTAATACAATACAAGGATCTGTGAACATAATCAAACGTTTTTTACACCTCTTACAAAATGATTTAGTCACGTGATTGAATGAATTTCCAAAAGTCATATATAACAAAATATGTTATTGAAATGGCATAATGGTTGATTGTCTTCTTATCGAGTCGATGGCGATAAAGTTATATTTTGACAGCCCAACACTCCGCCACGCGTACTGCACTGTCAGTGGCCTGCAGGAGGTCATCATAACGTGCAGCTATAGGGGCACAGAGGGCATGCCAGAAGGTGGGCCATGGTCTGGGGGCGGCGCCGCAATCGCAGACATTGCTAGACGCATCCGTGTACCCCCATTTGAATGGTTGGTAGAAGTCGTTTAGCCGTGTTAAATGGATGTGAATGTTCAAAGATACGCTCTGTTTTAGTCGCATTTAATTGTCTCGTGACGCGTAAGTCTGCATTATTATATAAGTCACACGCAGCTAAGAAATAGCTGTGACGTCACAGGTAGCGCAGGCTATCAGGTGTAATATGAGGCGCGCCGCGTTATTACGCGGGGAGTAGATTTATTGTCCTTCCTTATTTCATACTATGTAAAGGTTAATGACATTTTTTTTCGTAATACATGTCTGCAAATGAAATAGAGAGGCTCCTTTCGTAGTACAGTTAAGTTGTGCGTGCAAAAGGGGTCTTGCTTAGAAATGGTCCAGGCTGAGCACTATAATAATATCCTGGTACGTGGCTGATCGTTTAGATTGGCTGCCGTAGCCGAATCGGTTGGTGGATATTATTATTGTATTTTTGTCTAGTGGCTAGTCTTGTTTCTTCCAATAGATGGTGCTGGGTGTCGATTACATTGCGCAAGTGTTTCGATTTGTTCGAAGTGTTTCGACGTGACAAATGTTGTGCAGAATGGGTAGTAAAGGACATAGTTAAAGGGATGTAAATGTTCACAGATACAACTTGTATAAGCCGTGTGGTTGTTTATAGAAGCTACTTATATTTTATAATAGTATACTTAGTAAACAACAAAATAAGGCTTGAGGTTGCACTTTTATTAAAATAAGACCACTCAAAACCAAGTTGATACACTTGGGCGAACTCGCGAAGTTTCCACAAAGGCGGGATCCTCTCTATGAATACGGCGCACCGCGAGCGGAAAAAGCCCCGAATAATAGGCGCTTGCGCAATTTGGAAGTTAAAGTGACTCGCGATGCGTTTAATTGGTCCCGTAACTTTGGGCCTGTACGGGTTTTACATACTTACTTCACTGGCTCAGCGACCCGAAACGAGTCTTGGCCTCAAAACAAAAGAATGCCTCTTTGGTCGATCCTGCACTACGTATTGCCAGATTTGCCAGTCATTAGGCTGAAGTTCTCGCAGATAATTATGAGATCAGCAGTTTGGATTTTAACAAGCTTTAAACTGACTGAACTGAATTTGACGACCTCAATGGGGCACTATGGCTAAGGTGTCCCGCTGGAGAGCGGTCTCGATTGGCCCAATTTAAGAAACTAACTTTTCTAAATTTACTCTTTTTAAGCTAGGGAACGCCGGGATTTCGAACGATGTGAATTGCCTGGCGCATTAAGACAGAACTAATTACTTTAGATGTACTTGGTAAGTAGATATAATCTGTGAATCGCCTCAAGATTTTCTGAAAAATATAAAAAACACAAAAAAGGGAGGGGGGGGGGGGCTCCCCATATACCTGAAATTGGACTGAACTGGATTGTTAAAATGATACAATTTTTATCGATGTCTATTGAATTTATCTCCTTATAAATAGTATAGATAAAGATGGTACGGAACCCTTCGTGCGTGAGTCGGAATCGCACTTGGTTTTCGTAAATTGATCCACTGAACACTGGCTATATCAACGGTATGAATCAAGGGAGTTTATTTCCCCGGATTGTGAAAAAAAGTTGGTCCGATTGGTGAGTTGAATAAAAGATCCCACCCAACTCCTCGTTAATTTGGTGTTGTTGTCACTTCCTAAACAAAATTAGCTTGGAAAATTCCGTGTGCGTTTTTTGTTCCAATATGACTGGTATTATTCGGCATTGACCCACTGAGGAGAGCTTCATATAGTGATGTACAGACAGCCACACATCAGGTTACCACAAACAGTCAAATTTCCTCAAATCATATGCAACCTAATGAATTAGACAGTAAGATGAGAATCGATTGAAGAAATTTTAAAGAGTTATTATTACTTACTTACTTTAATGTGTGGTTGTACAACAGACGGCCATACGGACGATCAGAGCGATATGGTAACTCAGTGAGTCATGCCTGGGTGGCGTAGTGGGTAGTTTGTCGAGCTTAAGAGCGACCGCTGCGCTTAGGGTTCCCGGTTCGATCCCCCGGGTCGAGTCAACTCTGATGATGATGATGAAACCTGAGTTTTTCTTTGACCCGTTGACAACGTATGTACTTGTGCAGTAGATACGCTGATGGTTGACTATCGGTTGTCCACCCCCTCTTGGTGCAGAGAAAGGGTGGACAACGGGAATGTTATACAGGGTTATTTTTTAAACACCCGCATCCTTCAAACCACCCTTTCTACTGACCATCCTGAACAACATTATTTTCTTGTTTGACTTTTCGAAATCGTTGAAAAGTTTTTCAATTTCCCCATACGTGACCAATTTCGTATGAAAACTTGACTTTTTTTTTCGCGAAATTACAAAAGTCATAGAACAAAATTTGTTCAGAATGGCCAGTAGACAAGGTTGTTTGAAGGATGCCGGTGTTTAAAAAATAACCCTGTATATGTCACTGTCTAACCAGGGTGGACAGCGGGAATAAACCGTGGTTTTTACAGTCAACAGCAATAGTGAGTATACTCACTTAATCACTTTTGAGCGGAGTTTGCGTCAGAACTGTATGAATTTGACTCCACACAGTTCTCACGCGAACTCCGCTCAATAGTGAGTAGAGCTGTTGATTTAGATCATCTACTTTTCTGTTGACTGTACATCACTACGGAGCTCCGTGTCGAGGCGTGAAATGGCAGCAGCAATATCGGATAACCCCATTTGTCCCGCCGTCATTCCGTTTCATTTCACGCAGTGAGCACGTAAACTTGAGAATATTCCGACCTTCCGTCTTGTGTCTCGTTAGATGTCTTCTTAGGCTTTGTTTTGGTGACGGTGTTGAATTTACATGTTTCTTGTTTGTTTTTCGAGTGTTAAGCTTTGCTTAGTACCTACTAAGGATTGCAGTTAAGTATATGTATTTGATATCTAGGTAGGTATTCTTCGTAAGTTACATCGCTTAATTTTAGTCGTAATGCCTTTAAATTAAATGTTGAAAATCTCAACAATATCTCGGCTCTGGACGTCGAAAATCATTTATGTGTGTTACCTTATAATTAATTTTGCTTTATCTTCTATACTATTTAGAAGAGATAACTTCAATAGACAACGACAAGGCTTATAGGTAAACCGAAAACACGAAACGCATGCGCGATGTAATTTAGCACAGCAACATCTATTGGTTAATTTCTGAATTACGGTCCCGAAGCGAAGTGAGGACGGGCCACTAGTCATCTCATAAATCGATTAATTCACTCGCAAGATTATGATAGGAATATTTTTGACTGTCAATTTTTGAATATTTTTGATCGCATCTTAGACCTATTAAAAAAAAAAAGTGTTCCTTAAAATCACGTGAGTCGGTCCCCTAAAGAGTTGGTTCAGTTGTACTTGTGCAGATTTTTTATATCTTTCGTTATGAATTTCTATAACTTTTCCGCGATCCGCTACATTTTTTTTGTATTCCTGGTCAACCTTTAGTACCAAAAGTGTCGAACACAATTAACTTAGACAAGGAAAAGAGAGTACTAAACTTTTGGAGGCACAAGAAAATGTGAGGTACATTTTCTGGAGTTTTAAACATGGGCAGATGTTCTGACTGGCTGATTGACAGGGGTACGGAGTTCGACTGACTGCGCAGCCGAGGGTCTGCCTCGGTATGAGGAAGGTATTTCCCCCGAACTGTTTTAATGCTTTTTGTTTTATGTTTTTTGTTCGTGTTGATGTAATTTATTTATGTGCTTGTTGTCGTGAGCAAGAAACCAATTGACGCGAGGAACGTCAATATTTTTTCTTATGCGCTAGTTAGTTACTTTCTTTGCCATTTTTATTATATCATATAACTGGAAATGAATAAGTAAATAATAAAAATCATGGACGATATAATTTTATAACATCGACCATACCAACCTTTTTACTATTTGAAACCTGGTAGGTACTTGAGTAGATGTGCAGCGTAAAATGTAAAAAATACATACCTATATATCGCAAAAATATAGATATTCCGCCATGTTTATTCATATCGAAAATAACGAGAATTGGTGGGCAATTCTCGTGCAGTCGACACTAAAGACGAATAAGAATTTCATACATTTGTTCAAAATGTATGAAATCTCTCAATTCGACTTCAGTGTCTGATTCCTCTTTTGACTTTCTCTCTTTATAATTCAAAAACAGTTATTTGAAATACTCAATACTCAATATCTTTATTGCATCCATAGTGTATACAGTAGGTAGAGTAGGTAGGTAGGTAGGTAGATAGGTAGGTAGTAGGTAGTAAATAAAAGATAATTATTAATAAGGTTAAAAGGTCTTTTTAAAATAGCTATTTAATAAAACATGACAGCTTTTTTGATGTAAATTCTATGGAATATTGTTAAATCAGCTATTTCAATCTTCAACAATAGGGTATTTGACTAATCTCGATATAGTAAAAAATATTTATACTTTTCCAAAATACTGGTAAATAAGAACCAATGGCCAAAATTTTCAGTTAAAAATATAACGTCTAGCTGGTTTTATGAGCATTCAAAGTTTCATGGGCAAGTCCATTTTTAAAGTATTACAATTTAAAAAAATAATTATATCATTGAACTACCCGTACATTTTCCACCAACTTTTATTATAAAACCATTTACTTAAACGAAACATTTGATATAGCTACCAAACAAATTTACTAGACGCGCATACAAGATACGAGCGTGTGACGTCACTTGCCTGTAGCCATTTGTATAGAGCGTTTTTGGGCTTGCCCAAAATATGTACTCTTAAAGTTGTGATATCTCAGGTGATTCAAATCAGAATCGAGCAATTCTTTCAATAATGTTTCTTAAATTAAGAGGTCTTTTGATTAAACACATAATTTTTTTTTGGCAAATACCCTATTGTTCCAAAAGTCCGTGAACTCCGCCATAAGTCTCACAAAACGATAAAATGTTAAATAACCGAGCCAGAATTATTACGACGTCAACATGATTAAATAATCGTCCTAAGGGAGAAATAAATTAATAGGCTTAAATTTCCGTTTTGATAAGTAGGTAACTTTGTTGTAAGATTAAAACCCGATATCGGAAAGGTAAAGGAAATAACCCGTGCCCAAGTTAATCAGCTTGGGTTCGTTTGTTGCGACTATTGATCATTTGCTCCTTACAGCCAATTAGGTACTCGGAAGTTTAAGACTGCTTGTTCGGTCCAGAAGGTGGATCATATCTGGATAGAACAGCTCGTTCACTCATAGGTATATGTTTACTTTACTTAATGGTTCACTCTTCAAATTGTAAATTGTAGTGTTCACGGAACACTCCAGCTAGTAGAGAATTCCACTCGTAGACGAGTGCACCGGAGGAGTGCATTGATTTTAAATAAATCCACCTCTTAGTTGTAATTTTATAAAATTGCACAATTGGAATACTTTCCTTCTTGTTGAATTTGTGTCTGTAAAACACAAACACACGGTAAGTCACTTTTATTGTAAACTACTGGCCCGCCCTCACTTCGCTTCGGGACCGTTATTCAGAAATGAACAAATAGATGGCGGTGTGTCCAATTACATCGCGCAAGCGTTTTATGTTTTCGGTTTACCTATAAGCCTTGTCGTTGTCTATAGAAGTTATCTCTTTATAAATAGTATAGATATCTTGTCTCTTTAATAATTTTGATAGAAGGTGGGAGAGATACCACAGCCTCACAGAGGACGCTGTGTTTCGCCTAGTAAGTACCAGAGGTTCAATCGGGGGGAAATGGGGTTAAAGGTTAGCAGCCCACTTGTGACTCTACTGGTGTTGCAGGTGTCTATGAGCGGCGGCAATCGCTTACCATCAGGTGATCTGTCTGCTCATCTGCCACCTATCATATAAAAAAATATTATTAGGTTATATATTTAAAGTGTCGAGCTACATTACCTAACACTGTGGCCATACGTCCTACCAATTCGTTTGTTCCCACTTGTTATTTGTCCATTCCCTCTAGCGATGACCGAACAATGGAGCTCGCCAATTGACTTTATTACCAATTAATTAAGTTTAGACAACTTCTGAACACCGTTCGGCTTGATTGCCACTTCTCACATTTTCATTGGATCGTTTGCAAAGTAATAAAGTTTTGTTTTAAATTATTCTACTGAACTTTTGCTTCGACTAGGTTAGACGGTTGAAAAGCAATTTAGAGTATAGGCTACTAAGACTTTTTAGAAGTATTGGATTGTACCTACATAAGCTCTTAAGATACCTACCTAAGGTTACGACCCCGTGTATTGTACCCCCGTGCCTCGGAAAGTACGTTTCCCTTCGCCTGATCCCTTTTCAACTGAGTCACACAGTCCCATCGAATATGAGGGTTAGGGTGAGTGCACTTGTGGATACGCACACACTTGTGCACTATAATATTATGTCCTGCATGGCTAATCGCCAGAGCCAAAATATCGATAGGAATTTAACATTAGAAAAAATCTTTAACATTAGCGCACAATGGGGGCTATCGCGTGTGGAAAATCTAATGGTATACCTTAGAACTGAGGTCCATTTACACGGTGATAAGTTGATGTGATATGGCAAAATGTCACTAAACAACCAATGAAGTTAGGCAGTTCAGTCTAACAGTTTGTCATCTTTCGGATTTTTCACACAACATTGGTCTGGTTCCTCTGTTAAAGAGGTGCGAAGTTCACAAGTGTTCGCTTCATTGTAAGTAATATCAGATGCCCTAAGCATACCCCGCGTCTCCCAAGCGATATTTGCTTTGGGAATAAAGTAAAAGTTATTTTAAAGATTTGCGCACTATAGTTTTGGAATCAAGCTGTTCCAATAGCTAATTTACTTGACCACATTTGATAATTTGTTAGTTACTGTTTGAATTCGCAAGTTCGCCACTAATTTATAGTCGAAAGCGGAGTTCGGTTCGCGTCTGTGCAGTTCGAAGCGTGTGGCTTGGCAGAGTTTACCGCTAACGGCCAGAGATTGCAGACCCACTCATTATTGGTGCCTTTGAGAGACGACGTGGGATTTAACATGGACGCCATAAAATATATAGATACTCGCATATCAGTAAATAGATGGATGATGAATAACTAAATAATATTTCGCACAACATCTCATACTTACTAAGACTTTAATCATACTTATCTCCGTAGAGCTTATGCACGCGGTCGAATCTTAATTAGACAGCAATATGTACTACTACGAATAGTACCTATAGTTCACTCTCGTATGACCCACTCATGATTGGCAAGTTTGGGAGAATAGGTTGGATTAAAAATAGGGATGTCATAGGACCAATGAATTATCGATAGTTTTTAGACAATATTCAACTTTCAAGTTGTATTATACAAATGTATACTATTTTTAAAGAGCTAAACTCTAAAAGGCATCGACAAACCTTACATAGAAAGCGAAAAGGCAAAAACTAGCGCGATGCAATCGACGCCTAGCACCATCTATTGGTAGATAGTGGAACTTCTGCCCCGAAACGAAGCGAGGGCGGGCCAGTAGACTTATTAATGAAAACCGAACAAAACTAGAAGAGTTTCGAGTCTCGATTCGAACAGTTGACTGATCAACTTGTGGCTACGGCCGTTGTAAGCGGTTGAAATGTCAAGCTAAACACTAAAATGTACTTGTTCAATATATCGTCGCGTTTAGTCCCGATTATGTCAATTATTTGACTTCGACTAATTAATAGGTTTCCGCAGTCAAAGTGTCCCCCCTGACCTCTTGTTTAAGTCGGTCCTGTATACCTCATGTATTCAGTCCGGCAATCGATAGTTGAGCTAAATATGCCTGGGAAAGGGTCTTAACAGACCGACATCAGTTCCCTCTGACCAACCAAAGTGATCCTATAAAAGCCATGGTTTTATTCTTCAGGTCATGGTACTTTGTAAATTAGGTATACCTATCATACGCGTAGTCACACACAATATACCATAAATATTATGAAAATGTACTGAACTGGGTGTTATCGGTAGCTTATACGGGGAAAGAGGACGAAAAACGGAAAATAAAAGAGATGGATGTAAGCAAAATTATAAATGATGATCACTAATCCGGGTATCCATAAATTGCGTTTAGCGGATTTCATGATTTAGGAGTTTTATCGCACCTTTATAACACCTGATTATTTATTATAAATGTATAGATGATTTTACTAGGGAAAACATCGTGACGGAAAACATCACCAAACCTCCAACTGCAACATCGTGTATAGGAATAATCAAACTGTAAAAGTATGTAATATTTGAAAAAAGGTTTATTGAGTGAACACAAATGAATCAAACAAACGATTTTTTTCCTTGAAAATCCTTCAATGAAAAAACAGGAGAGGATTCCACTTTCACTACCACTGAACCAACGAGTATCGATAAATAGTTTGCGCCTGCACAACTGGTCCCCTACTGACCCCCATCACTATTCACCAATTTTAGAGTCCGCAGTCAGTTTATAGTCTGTCATTTGTAGTTAGAGGTCGGCTGATAGGATTAGATTTTGTTTTAGTTGCTAATGAAATCACATGCTTAAACTAGAGAGTGTTTATAGGATTATACTACTATATATATGAGAAGGTTGGGGCTAAAACAATTTATGATTCACTAACGTTTAAAAAACTTAAGTAATTTGGAGTCACGTCGACACGGGTATGTTGTTTGATATAAACTTTTTATTATTCGGATAATAGAAGACACAGATAGAAATACGTCTCATAATGTATGTATTAAATTACCTAATAATTTTATCAATTTATTTGTTTCAGGTATGAGCGGCTATAAAATCCAGGTTTTCAGGTACAGTTTTATTGTTAACCTTTAAGAAAATATCGTGATCCATACATCATAAAGTGTATCTTCCTTCATATTAATTATATTTACTTAGGGCGAAAAATAGATACACAAATAGAAACATAATCAAAATATTTCTCTGTTTGTTCTGGTTAATTTTAGAAACTACTATGTCGGATTTGAATGAAACTTTATTCATTACTAGCGGCCGCCCGCGACTCCGTCCGCGTGGAAAAGTAACTTTTTACCCCCCTTTCAACCCCTTACAACCCCCTTTTCGCAATAAAAAGTAGCCTATGTCCTTTCTCAGGGTCTAGATTATCTGTATACCAAATTTCATTTAAATCCGTTGAGTAGTTTTGGCGTGAAAGAGTAGCAGACAGACAGACAGAGTTACTTTCGCATTTATAATATTAGTATGGATTTTGTATCTAGTGAAGCCAGGGAAATTCAAATACTATAATTTAGCTTAATATCTACTATTATTATAAAGGCAACAGCCTACACTCAACTTCAAGGGTTATATGTAACCCGAAATGATGAAACACTTGGGCGATGGAATTAACACCCACCGCCATCTTTTGGCAAAGAGATTGGAACTAGCAGCAAAACTATTTTTCTAAACAAAGTGAGGGCGGGTATTAGTAAAATACATGTCAAGCTTAAACATATTAGGGTTGGAACTAAATTCAATAGCGTAGCGTAGAGGGTGCGGGGTGTGCGCGGTTTATTTTTAAGGGGGTGGCGAAATCTTCCTAACTCTTTCTTGGGTCGACCCAAGAAAGAAGTAGGGATGGCATCAAAACCTGCCATACCTTGATGCAGCTGCACTTTCAAGGTTTAGGAGGCGGTCAAATCTAGGTTTTATCCTGGGGGTGGTGGGGGTTGTGGAAGAAAAAAAAGGCAAAATAGTCGTCCGCCCCGGGCGGCCGATACCTTTAAGCTACGCCACTGCCTAAATTGAATAAAGCATTTTATTATTTTCTTCATATTTGCATTCACCGTTTAATTTATACAGATAATTTGAATTTTAATTCGTAGCCTACGGCGGTAATTGCTCGCTTCCTATATTAAAGCTCAAGCTATTATTTATAGCCTCATCGACTCCATATTTCAGAACAAATGATTGTTCATTAACTTGTTAAACAGAATTTACTGTTTCTCACTAATGATTAACTGTATTATTCAGGATTTATTCAGGAGCGTACATGTGTAAGCCTTGTTTCATTTTGTTAATTAATTAATTATACATTAAGGCCCTACAACGATTTATTTGATTTGAAGAGACTCCGCCCATTCCCCCCGCACACCTCATGCAACACTCGTAACTTTGTCACTTGATTCGCGTCAAATCGCACTTTCGCATGCGCGGTCACAGTAAATAAAGCAGTAAGGACATTGTGTCTGTGGTATACACGACCGACGTCTATGAAATATCGTATTCTTTTTTCGAAATTATTTACTTCACAAATTACGTACTTTCTGGATCGGTACCGCCCAGCTTAGTGAAAGTCTATGAAATATAGCATTCTTTTTTCAAACTTGCCTACTTCATAAATTACATACTTTCTTGATGGGTGCCGCATACTTAGTGAAGTCATTGCGGACCCATGTTGCGGACTACAAAATGAGATTCGAATCGATGAACGATAAATAAAAATAAAATAATAGGATATTTGACTAAAATTGAAAAATAAAATAATAGGGTATTTGATTAGTCAAATACCCTATTATTAAGTTAAGTTTAATGTATAGAAATTAGTCTCTATACATTAAACTTTATCAAAATATTGATAAAAAGGAACCATTAGCCAAAATTTTCAGTTAAAAATATAACGGCTAGCTGTTTTGTAAGCATTCAAAGTTTCATGGGAAAGCCCATTTTTAAAGTATAAAAATTCAACAATTACCTAAATATCATTGAACTACCAATACATTTACCCCAACTATTCCTATAAAAACCATTTATGTATTTATTACAAGAAATATTTGATATGGCTACCAAACAAAATTTACTAGATGCGCACACAAGATACAAAAAGTGTGACGTCACTCGTCAGTAAGTAAGTAAGTAAAATATTTACTGACCAAACAAAAAGAGATACAACACAACAGTAGTAAGACACAGAATACATAATAAGAATTCGGTACATACGAGAAACGGAAAGGAACATTAAGTGCTTACATACATAGACAGATAGGTGGTCAATAAGGTCCAAACTCAGCATTTGCTGCAGCTGCTTCATTCAAGCCACTGCAGCGCTAGTTTTCAGTATGTACCTTGAGTGACGTTTTATAAATGAACGAATGAATGACCAAAGATTTTACACTATAACAAGATGGTGTACTATGAAAATGAATGCAATGTTAATTTCGATTCTATGCAGTGAGAATAAAGATTACTTTGAAATGCCAAATCGCTTTACAGAAAATCGAGCCGAGCGAGATGGCGATCGACAGGAATATGTCTTTGTCTAATGGGTTGCCATCATAAAAAAAAAACCTTTGTGGTATAACTTACGCAAAGTTTATATTTCTTCTTCTGGGGAACTTTCAAAATATTGAATAATTTAAAGGAATGATACGTTGGAATTAATAATGTCTTTTTTATTTTTTTAATTTTAAACCATGATAAACGACTAGTTTTATGTAAGAGTCGGTGATATAGTAGTTTTAATTATAATAAATATGCAACACTTGGCGTCTGGACATCACCATTATGGCGGCGGCAAAAATAATTTGAAAGATTGTATTATTGTGGCGACAAAAATAAAGTGTAAAAATTGTGCTTATTTATTTAATAATGGTTCTCACTTGTTGTGTGAGGATGCAAAAGTGAGGGGACTACGGTGCGGCGACCTCCTCGTGTGGCCTCCCCGGTAGTATTGGGGACTACGGTGCGGCGACCTCCTCGTGTGGCCTCCCCGGTAGTATTTTCTTTCTGTTTGGAACTGCTACCGGAGGGGTCCTGGTGTCCCTGGGCAACGACGGGTAGCAATTGGCTTATCGCCATATTGCTACCCGACGGCTGACAGCTGCACTTTGAGGCCCAGCTCTGTCTGGGCCGGGGCCCTGTCCGGCGCCCTGTGAGGATCTCCTCCACTTTGGGCGCACCTTGACGTGGGCCCCACCGAGTGGGGCGCCTATGAACGCCAACCCCCACATCTTCTGTGGGGGTCTTTAGTTGCTGGTCTGTGCTGCGTCCCACAGCCAGTGGGATGCGGCAAAGGCCGGCTAACCCCACCTCTCCGCTCAGCGACCGACTGCGCAATCCAGCGTAGCCGGCCGTGGGGCTGTCTGGTGGGGCAGTTTTTTGGAAGCCTGCAGGCACTCTCCCCCACCTTGCCCTGCAGCCAGCAGGGTGTGGGTTTGTGGAGAGTTCTGTAGGAGCCCATGCCCGCGACGCCCGTATCGCAATCCAGCGATGCGGGCGCCGCCCGGTTGGGGCTTTGTCGGAGGGCAGTGGGAGCTGCTCTGGGGGCTTTAAGCTCCGGGAGTCGGAAAGAGGCCGTACTGGCGTGCCTTGCTGTCCATGGGTGGGTCTGCGGTGATGAGGTTCGTCCTATTTCCCGCTTTCCCACCCCGAGCCTGGATTTGCCGGGAAAAGTCGCAGAGTGTTTAGTGGGTATGCCCTTGAACGGCCTCTGATTAGCAGAGGCCCAATCCAGGGGAGAGCCCCACACTACCTGGTCGTCTCCCAGCGGCCGGGTGTGCATAAGGCGGCATTCACTCTGCGTGAACAAAAAAAAAAAAAAAGGATGCAAAAGTGAATCATATAAAGGTTGCGGTGTATCTTTTCACAAGTAAGTATTTAGTTAAAGTTTTATTTTTGCATTGAGTAGGGTGTCCATTTCGCTTGCCATCTAAAGACTGGATTTTTTACTGTTTCAGATTTAAAAAGAATGAAGAAATTAAAAAAAGGTGGCTTACCGTCATACCGGGAAAAATCACTAAACATTCAGCTGTTTGCGGCTTGCACTTCACAGGTAAAGATTTCAAGACCCATCCTGCCGCATCAAGGAAAATGTTGGAAGTTAAGGCTGTACCTTCCATCTTTCCCGTTGTAAGTATTTCCGAATTGGGTTAATAATGTTTAAAGGTAACTTTAAAAATGTTATTAGACAGAGGCGACTAAAAATAATGATGACAATGTGAAATTAAACTTGAGTGAGACATGTGAGACATGTAAAGCAATATAAATTTAATATTTTGTTAAATTAAATAATGCTTTTATAAAGACACCGGGTTTTCATTTATTTCAAATTTGCATTAGAGAGATTTGATCCCCTAAGATCAAGTCTACCTGTTACTGGGATCAAGTCTCCCAGAATAGGGGACACTTGATCCTTTTGGAAACTTCTGGGAAAATGCAAAAAAAATATATATGAAGCACTAATAAATATAATAATCAAATAATGAGGAACAGTAGTTAACAAAATTGCCTACCTATGTACGATTTGTTTTTATAGAACTAACAATGGGGATCAAGAGTCCCCAGTTTCCCCAAGAGTTTGTGAAAAAAATTTAATTTTAGTTAATATTCTTGCTCCATAGAACCTTCAAATCGTAAAGTATGTACGAGTACGTTTGTATGAACAATACGCTATGGCCGGTTAAATGTGCCGCAGAGTGTATTATTATAGGTAGGTAAATAGAAAATCTAATAGGGCTAGCACAAACTTTTCGAAAAGTCGGTAGTCTCTTCGTATCGTACGTATACATACCTAATAAGGAATTTTAATTTGGAACTTGTGTTTTTTTTCATACAAAATTGCTCATAAATACTCAAACGATACTTTGAAACGTTCGTGCTAGCCCTTCTAGTTTGAATGGGCTTCACGAGTTTCCTAGAGAAAGCGATGTCCGACTCCCACGTGGGTGGACTGAGTTTGACAAACAATAATTGTAATCGAAAATCTAAATCGTGTGGTCACCTTATTAGAGTAGGATGCCAATCAAGTTAAAGACATCTCACGAGGCTCGAATGCAAGTAATGAGTACGCCATCTAGTTATAGTGTAAAATCTTTGTGAATGACACGCACATGAAACAATACAACAGATAAACCAAAAAAACAAACAACAACAATGACACTTAGTAAAAAAAATATTAAGAAAAAAAAACTGGAACAAACAACAAATACCTAATAAACACACAATATACGAACCATTATAATAAAAATAATCTACCATTTGGGTATTTGACTAATCTCGATATAGTAAAAAATATTGATACTCTTTCAATGGCCAACATTTTCAGTTAAAATATAACGTCTAGCTGATTTTGTGAGCATTCAAAGTTTCATAGGCAAGTCCATTTTTAAAGAATAAAATTTAAAAAAAATAATTATATCATTGAACTACCCGTACATTTTCCACCAACTTTTATTATAAAACCCAAACAAAATTTACACAGAAGTTTGAGTTGTGACGTCACACTTCAATAGACATTTGTACAGAGCGTTTTTGGAATTGCCCAAATATGTGCTCTCAAAGTTGTGATATCACAGCTAATTCAAATGAGAATCAAGTGATTCTTTCAACAATGTTTCTTAAATTGAGGCATCTTTTGATATGTGTTTACATAAAAAATATAGTCAAATACCCAAAGAGCTAAATCACGCTAAATCGTGAAAACGATAGCATATCTGTGACATGAGCGACAGTGAACTTGACAGCCACACCCATTCCGGCCACACCCCGACCACATTTTGCCACGTATCGGTCTGTACCTCTTGGGCATTGATAAAATAATGTTATTATTCATTAATACTGAACAAAATCAAAGTATGGATGAGATCTGCCATGACAATAACACTACTGAGCAAGCTAAAGTATAAAATTGTGAGAGATGGTGTATGGTGTGCTTGTATAGTGTTTGAGTATCTGGCGTCAAAGCAGGAGGAAAGAATGTGTTGCACAGTAGCCATTACTACCCGTGCGGATAAACATTGGGATTAGAAATTAAAACGGCGAAACTATTCACTTCTCGCTCGCACACTATTTGCGTCTATACTCGCACGACTGACAAAAAAAAAAGCTGCGTTTTAATAAAAATATGTGAGCTTGACGCGCTCTCAGTTATGAAGCTTTCGTTAAAATTGTCTTTTTTTATGAGATAGGGGGCAGACGAACAGACGGGTCACCTGATGGTAAGCGATTACCGCCGCCCATGGATCCCCGCAACACCAGAGGAGTCGCAAGTGCGCTGCCGACCGACCGGACCGCTAATATATGTATCCCATCAAAAACAATACTCGACAAAAAAACCAAGTCTCCCAACTACCGTAAAAAGTGGTGAGATCCATGTTTCGCCAAGTCGGTTATTCATTTATTGATTTGGCAATCACACAATATATCTCACAAGCAATGCATTAATTGATTCGGTTGTTTAATGTGTTTGCCATTTAATGTGAAACTAACGATTAAAATTTCTATGAAAATAAATCTCGAATCTCGAATTGAGCCATAAAAGGACAACTCTAATCGTTCTCACCAAAAAGGCCGACTTTCGATACTGTTTTAGCTATATTTACTGTGGCACGGTCAACACACGTCATCAGAAACGAATTAGGATACCACGGAGACGCAACATACCTAATTAAAATTTAAAAAGGTAAAAAATGAGAGGCGATAAAATATCCCAACTAATATTGAAACTTCGTGAGATTAACTCCTTGGATTCCTCTGTAGCATGCTATTGTCGCAGGAGTTCGAACGGCAAGGTGATCTGAACGGGTAGGTTGTTGAGAGGTGCGATGTCCCTGATAACGTCAATATATGCTTTGCGTCTGATAACGTCAATTGAAATCACGATTCCAATTCTGTAATTTTGACCGCTGTTGTGACAATTAACTTTGCTCCTATATTGTCGAAGTGCACGAAGGTTCTACGTTCTTCTGACAGACAACATCGAAAATCCATGAACAGCCTCGTTAAGTGCTGATGTATGCTGATGATATGGCGCTGATAAAGTTTTATCAAAAATTGAGTCACGTAGCGACTCCAATGTTGGTCTTTGTTCTTTTGCAGATTTCGTTTTTCTGACTAATAATGACATACTTCAATTTGCTCGCAACTGGCATAGGTCCGTCGTCTAAGAGAGCTGTCGCAGCACTGAGCAGGTGAGAACACGGCTACACAATTATACTCAATGGTCATGTCAATAAAGTCGTGAATACGTTGCACCCAGATTCTATCAAGTTGCTCAAAGATGTCGACAAAATCACGAAAAATTAATTACGTATTTATAAAAAAACTAGGCTGAATAACAAAATTCTGACACATGCCAGACATCAGTATTTATAATATCTACTAATTAAAGGAATTTCCGATTGAATTGGTAATCTCGCTCAGTAAATATCTGGAGAAAACGTAATTTTTAGAGGTATTTTCAAATCGAAAAACTATCGAACCAAACTCGCCAAATCGTGTTTTTAAAACATTACAGACTTAGATAAAGGTATGAATTAATGTTCACCTTAGTATCAGATTGTACCGTCTCCCAGGGACCTGGCAAAGCCACAATGAAGGTAAGGTTTTTTTTTTATGTAGCCCCTTAAGATACTATCTACTTTTTCTATCTTCTTTACTATTTATTAAGATAACTTATTTAAACAACGACAAGGTTTATGGGTAAACCGGAAATAAGAAACACTAGCGTGATGTAATCGAGAAATGGAGTTTAAAATCGATTTGAAATCAAATGCACTATTATGAAAATAAATGTTTGCCAAGCTTCGAAATTGTTAAAAATAGATTAGGTTTAGTAGCTAACCATTAAAATCATGCACCATTAACAAATACCTCCATTGGTCTAGTAATGCACTGGGCCGTGATCTCGGGGCCCTGGGTTCGTTACCCGCGTCAATCAAAAGTATGTTTGTGATTAAGCCTAATCCCATCATAGTAGCGCCGACGTGATTTCTATGTTGGAGGCCTTTGCCCTGCAGTGGGACAGTATATAGGCTGATACTGCTCTCTTCTTTGTCGTCACACTCTCGTCGTGGTCACATCAGCGTTTATGGCCTGCTTCACAATCCTTCGCCATCCCTCCCGCAGTGATGCTTTTCTAGTGCATTCGTGGACTTTACTTACATTTAAATCATTGGCGTCGCTAGTGTGCTATACCCGCCTTAAGTATCTTGGATCAATCAGTGTCAAGAGGTCGAAAAGAGTGGAATCCTCTCCTGTTTCTAGCCGAGGCATTTTGAAGCCCTGCTCCCGCCGGAGTCGGCACATCGCGCAGTTTTAATATTTGGCGTCCGCGCAGATAAGGCACGCGTTGGATCACTCCAGACGATGAGAGGGTAGGGAGGGAAGGAGGGTTTCGTATTTTTTTAATTTAGTAAATGAAATAAGGAAAATTTAATTTATTTTTTATGTCTAAAAATCTGATAGTTCTCCCGTCGGATTTGCTGATTGATACCGCGGGCTCACAGGAAACCAGCATGAAATAGAGTACAGGAGTACAGTTGGGGGAAGTTTGGCAGCGCACTTGTGACTCCACTGGTATAGCAGCCACCCGGTTCCTTCCGACCCCTTAAGATGAAGCAGAGATTTTTCACACTTGTGAAACTTTTCCCGAAATAAAATTTTACAAAACCGGTTTTTATCACTTAGTTACAAACAACCCTTATCACACCGGGAGGAAATTGCCTTGCGCTCTCCCGCCGTGTTCTGCGAGACTTATCTCGATACAAGAGCACGTTTAATGTAATGAAACAACCGAGTTTTCGCATATTTATACAGTGGGAGGAAGATTAATGTTGTTGTATTTATAAATAAACGTAATAATTCAATAGACAAGCGCGCAGATTTCCATTTATTATGCGTAAAAATTTAAAGTAAAGCAAAATACCTAGGCGCGATATTTGAACGCACTCATATATACCTACTTATTTACTTACAGACGAATAGAGAACCGGGACCTTTTGCAATTCGGGTGAACACCTTAGACACTGCGCCAACGAGGCCGTCGAATCATTCATCCTTTTAATCGCGTCTTATTCAACCATTCTGAAAACATTTCTTCTTCTCAACACCCTACCATCGTTCCCTGAGGTGATCCATCAAATAATCTCGGTCGGAAGTTTTTCCTAATCTTTTTAGAATCGTGTTTAATTCTAAACTATTCCCGTGGGCTTAGACCAAATGACTGATGCGTCGAGTTGCGGATGCAATGCATTTTTGATGCGTCTGTGTTCGTAGGTCGACGCCTCGGGGGAAATATTCGGGAACCGTGTTTGTCTTTTGAATTGATTTCATCGTGCGCAGTTCAAACTGATGTGTTATTTTATTCAGTTTGCAAATAAGGGAATATACCTACCTACATCCATTTATCGTTAGCCAAGTAGGTCTCACTATTGATCTTGGCACTTAGATATCATTTCTTTTGACGATGAACTCTACAGACAAAATTTTCTTTACCTTGCCTACCATTTAACATTTATGTTTTTGATGGGATCGATTATCTCAGAAATGTTTATATCTTTGCCAATTTTAATTTTATAACCAGCAACTGCTTTGCCAACACGCTGTTTTTCTTTCTTACCTACCTTTTGACTGTACCTAAGATTGCTACAAGCGATAAGACCTTATCGAAAATTTATCAAAATGTTGATAACATAAATCTTTAATATTCTGCTGACAATTCAGTTTACTTTTTAACACTATAAAATCAATCTCCAGATAATGAAAAGAACCTGCCACAACCACAAAACGTGAAAAATCATAAAATAAAATATTATAGCCTTCCAAGAAACTCGACACGACGCGGCTAAAGGAAAAACCTTTATTTTTTCAACTAGCACAATATTTTATTTCAGTCATTCGCTTTCCGGCACTGTTCGCAAAGTGAATAGGCCCAATATCGAGGGAACTGTTGGATAAAACCTCTTTAGATCCGGACTTGGGTCAGCCAGTAACAGATGGGAAGCCTGAATGAAATGCTGAGAAGGAATGAGAATATTGAAACCAATTTTCAAAACCTTTATTTTGGCGTTCCAGTACCTATACTTACTGGAACGCCAAAATAAACAGCAAAAGTAGAGAATTCATATTGAGCGAGTTCGCGTCAGAACTGTATGAATCATTTTGCGCCTATACGGAGTTTGCGTCAGAACTGAATGCATTTGACACCATACAGTTCTGATGCGAACTCCACTTAATACTCGTAGTGAGTATAGAGCTTTTGATTTTGATCATCTACTTTTGCTGTTGACTGTACCAATTACTTTTGACCAAGCATTTTTATTTTATTATAAACGCTTGCCATACAATAGATAATGGTAGAGGAATTTGTTGGAGGCCTTTGCCCAGTAGTGAGCATATTCCAATCTCGGTATACTGAGATCCCGAAATATCGAGATCACGTATGATTTCTCAATCCCCAAGTGATCGAGTTTTGAGATGCGGGATTGAAAATTTCACAAAAATAGATTTGATAGAATTATAGAAATAGATAGAACCTGTCCCGTAATGCGTGATTATACCGGTTACATTCTTAATGTAGGATTTCATCTTTCATCTTCTTTTTTGTCTATAGCAAATATTTCACTACACACGGTAGGTACTGGATGTTACTGTGATTGTAACTCCTTGCTCTAAGTACAATCAGGTACGGATCCTTTAAGACTCCCTCTAACAAAATGGGTCCCGGGTCACTACCCCACTTGGTCCCAGGCAACGGTGTAGAGGAGCCGAACCGCAATATCCGTGGTGGGCGCCGGTCAGCAAACGGAATATTAAACAGAGCACGAACAAAACAACCTCATATTGCCCCTAGTGATGGGACACGACTCGACTTAGAAATACATAATGTTACCTGCGATTTTTTAGTATGTTAGATTGCTGTCTGCTTAGTTAGAATCTATTATTATGTGTGCGTATTTAAATTTGGCTTTTTACGATCCACGTTGTTTATTGACTGGCCGGACGACGTGTTTGGTAATGACCCAGCTTCATACGCCAAAGGTTAGGGTTCTATACCCAAACTGGACAAACATTCGTCGGTTCAACGCTTGAATTTGTTCAGTGTCTGTTTGTAATATATGTATTTAAGTAATAGAGTTGTGTTTCCTCTATTGTCTGATATCTGTAACACAAGCGCTTAGACCACAACTATAGAAATAATATCTATCTCTAAAAAAGGCGGAAAACTCCTGCGGTGGACCGACGATCTAGTGAGGGTCGCGGGAAGTCCAATGGATGCGGGTGGCACAGGACCGATCTGTGGAGAGAACAATGGGGGAAGCAGAGCCAGCAGAGGATTTCTAAACTATGATGATGATGGAACAATATAGATAGATAAATAACGTGACATCACTACCCTAGTGTGTACCGGACCTATCTATGCATGTTGAGCAGCCAATGAACAGCACGTCTGCGAACTTCTCATTGGTCGGAAGGACTCATCTACATAACAGAAATACCCGCATATGACCCAGGGCTAACAATGTGACGAACTTCATGAATAATTGCTTCAGTTCAATTTAAAACGGTTGACGTATTACTGGTTTTATTTAGGTCAGCGTGCGAAATGTGAATAATTCAGTTATGAATCTCAGAATAACGCTCACACTGGCCTACATAAACGTACAGACATAAATGGACAGACATGTCTCAACGTAGAGTACTACCTACTTGCGTCGTGACTATACACTAATAAGTACAGTTAAGTACACAACCTCATTCAATTATGAACCTTACTATATAACGGCATTAATGGCATAAGAGTTGAGATAACATTTAATTGCAGGCGACTGCACAAATGAACCTTTTTTTTAAATCATTTTTTTTACCCCTGACGCAAAATCGAAGGGATGTTATAAGTTTTTACGTGTCTATCTGTCTGTGTGTGTCAGTTTATGGCCTCGTAGCGCCCAAACGGGTGAACAGATTTGATTTTTGTTTTTTTTTTTCGGTGGAATGTTAGAATAGTCGAGAGTGCTTTTGTGTCTACATGGTTTAGTTTCTACGGTAGAGTAAGTTGTTTGTGCTCCTAAGGTATATTTTTGCAGGCATCTAACTGGCCTATCACTTTATTTTTTAGCAGGGAGGCTGGCTAAACGTTCACCCAAAATGCACTTTATGCCGTTTTTTGAAAGCGCAGGCCTTGGTGGCCGAGCGGGAAAAATCGTTGCACGGAACATACCACGTGGCGGGCGCGCGCGATTCTATTCGTTTTAGTTCTGTTGTAGATTCGTATTGTATGGTTGTGTAGCCCACCGAATTAGCAAACTGAAGTGGCAGTGGACTGGTCACATTTTTTTTTTAATGTGATAGGTAGCAAACGAGCAGGCCGATCACCTGATGGTAAGCAATTTGACAACATTTCATCGAAAAATTGATATGAAAATTAAAATGCCATTTATGTTTTTGGGCTTCCCGGATGTGAATTACGCTTTTTAGATATTAATTACTCTCAAAATTACGAGATAGAAAAAAAATTACTCTGTAGTGGTTTTAGATAATATTCCTTTTACCACTATTTTTTATTTTAAATCAATTTCTGGACGTACAATATACCCAAAAAAAAAACTCATTATTGACAAAATTGACAGATGACTAATAACAAATAAGAAGTCAGTCAAAATATTACAATAAATTGATAATTTATTCGGCTTATAAGAAAGTAAACTAAAGTATTAAAAAAATAATGAGATCAGTCAGACCAAGACCGCACGGGACCCTATGACATTGTGCTTCGTCCCTAAATGTAAAAATAGAGCTCGTACTTCGCCAGACAAACATTTCTTTCGTGTTCCTGATCGGAATAAAGCAAGTTGGTGCATTGCTGTTGGTAGAGCAAACGTAACAAAAGGAACACTATATGTGTGTGAGGATCACGTAATATATTATGATGTAGTTAATAAGTTGTGGTCTAATAAATTTACAAACTCCAATAGTACAAAATTATTAAACACAATCAATAAAACAATATTAAGTACAAGTTTAGTTTTATTTACTTAGCCATTTGTAAAAATTTCTTAAAAATAAATTGTTCGCATCCTCGTCGATTACAGCCAACACGATGTACGGCCTGCTGTACGCACTTTGTGTTCCGGTAATACCCGGCACTTCACAGTGCCAAATAGCTCCTGCTCTTTTCAACTGTACAAACCCCACTGCAGATTCTACATAGGCGTCCCTGGACGACATAGGAGTATTTCGCACCACGATTTCAGCGACATATAGTTCTCATCTTCACGAATGAGTTCTAATAACATTATTATAATCTACCTTGGGTAGATTACGGCTGTCTGCCATAACAAACCTTCGTCTACTTTCATAATTATTCAGTAATATCACGAAACAAGCAAAATCAACCTATCTTCAACGAATCTCCAACAAATCTCTTCGATTGAATTGGATTGACATTTGACAGGGACTGGACTTTTTTTAGGCCAGCAAAAGGCAAAGAACTATTACGGATAACACCTACAATGGTACTTACGTCGTTTTAGAATGAGCAACGTTTTAAAATAATAATTTATCATATTAAACATTTCAATTTAAAAAAATAAAAAAAAACGTACTACAATATTTTAACTCTAGTTTACAGTCCAATTATCAAAATGAAGAAAATTTACACTTAATGTTGTCAACACTTGCAACACCAGTGGATTACACGTGCGCTGCCAACCTTTTAATCCCCTCCCCCCCCGGGTGGGCCTCCGGTACCCTCACTCACTCGGCGAAAACACAGCACAGGGGCTGCTTTACGCCGGTTTTCTGTGATGGCAGTGGTAGAGTGGTAGGTGAGGCAGTCACTCCGGTCGAGCCGGCCCATTCAAGCCGAAGCGTGGCTCTCCCACAATTATAATTAATAAGCCGCAGAACTGACAACCGTTGGAGCCGTAAAGTCCACGAGTGGAGACCGCGACTCGATAAGCGTAGTGTTGGACGCCCTGCGACAAGATGAGATGATGACATTCGATGGCTGGCTGGAGTGAGCTGGATGAGGGTGGCCGTGGCGTGGCGTGCATTAGGGGAGACCTATGTCTAACCAAAATGATGCAAATAAATATTTGAGTTTAAGAGTCCATCTACCTCAAACTTTAACTTTTTTATTTTCTCTGTGAGAAAGTAATACTGTTTAAAAGGAATTCCCTTTATTGTTAGACTTCGCATTCAAAGAATTTCACAAATGAATGTTTAACATTACTCAGCTTAAAAGAAATCTAGAAGATAAAAAAACAAATTAAAGGCTATTAATAACGAGATAAATACGTTAACGTATAACATTTCATTTGAATAGTCAATTAAATTAAGCTTTAAATTACGCTTATATTATAAAGGCGAAAGTTTGTGATTGTGATAATGTAAGAATATGTGAGTGTGCATTTATATTTAGAAACTAATACGCCAAAAAAATCACACAACATTCATACACTAAGTAGCTTAAACACTTGTGTTACAGATGTCAGACAACAGACGAAACACAAATATATAAATACTTATATAACACTCAGACACTGAACAAGCACAAGTGCTCATCATACGGAAGTCCAGGGTGGGGATCGAACCCACGACCTTTGGCGTATGAGGCAGGGTCACTACCAAATGCGCCATCCGACCAGTCAAAAATATAGATTTTTAACACTTCGGTACAAAACACTAATATAGATATAGTAGGACTACGACCAGAAGGCCTTTCAGTGACACTGATATAAGGGCGCAAACATTTTTCTATGGGAAAATATCAATCAACATTGGCACTAGTATGGGATACAGTAATAGCTCCCAACTTTTGCCGGGAACCAAATAACCCGAGCTCTCCATAGTGTGAATATACAGGGTAACGCTTGACCGCGTATTTTTGTAGAATGCATGCAAGAATATTCCTCCATTATGTCCAGGAGACCTGATCGGTACGTTTGAACTGAATGCCTCTTTTATGTTTCCAGTTTTCTGAAAAAGCGCTGAAAAAAGTACGCTGAGTATAGGGTGACCAAATTGCCCGTATTTCACGATATGCAAATTTACGTAAAAATAAAAAATATAATAATTGGTAAATAAAATATACCGTTCACAATTTGGTACAATATTACATTTTACTACAACTTTGAACTTTTCCAAATTGCTGTTGATTTATTAACATCAATTGGATAAACAGCCAACTTATAGAAGTTGACTATGCGTTATAAAAATCTAAATACACTCTACCTACTAATTTTCATCAAAGGCTTATAGTTTCCTACAGACATCTATATGGGTTCCGTTGTTTGCCTTTTGGCTAGGTAACTAAAAAAAAGAGATTTTTGATGATGGTAAGCGATTGGCGCCGCCCATAGACACCTGCAACACCAATAAATACAAGTGCGGTACCAGCCTTTGTCCTCAAAGATTTGACATTTGAAATCTTTGTTTGACCCCCTACCTGGTTAGACTATCGATGGAATCTATTCCAACACCGATCGATGTCATCGATCAACGATCGATCGTATACCACCTGGTAACCCTACCGTAGAGTGGCGGTGCGGAAAATACGCTTCACTGAAACTAACGTGTGCAATGACAGAGCTTACGGGATCGATTTGGATCGCAAAATAAATTCTCTCATAGAAAATAACTTGTTTTTTTCCATCGCGGTGTTGGTGCGCGTTTTCAATTTGCAATGTTTGAAAAGGTCAACAGTTAAAATAGATTGCGGAATTTGTACGGGCATATCGTTAGAATAAACATGCCTATTTTTTTAATAGCAATTTATTCTATAATTTTCTTAAGTAAATAATGCACTTAAAAATTCATCGATGGGTTCTGTGGCCTTACCATGAGTTTGAAATACTATCCTCGCTATCGAAAACTATCGCTTTGTCTCTTTCATTGTGATTCATTTGAAAGAGACAGAGCAATAGTTTACGTTATGTCAGTTTTCGATGTCAACTCATGGTAGCGCTACCACTAGCCACCATGACTGAGGAAGGTTGTGGGTTCGAGTCCCACCTGAACTTATCGGTGCATTATTTGCTTAATGAACAGGCCGTGAAACAGGCCTGTTTTAAGATACGGATAAGTTCTAAGATATAATATGCTAAATTGTGTTCCACAAACACTGTCAAATAGCGTTGTATGTCACTTTACGTCCATGAGTTTGACAGATAGACATCGCAACTTATATTCTCAAAATAATTTATGGGTTGCAGCTATGTGATCTTTACACTGTGACAGGCCTTTGGACAGATAAATTGCTTATATTTTTAATTTTGTTAAAGCTATTCGTTGCAATTTATTCTTAAGTATATTATTAAAATAATTTAATAGATAGGTACTGTACCTACAATGTTGCTACGACTCGCCAGCTCATAACAGAGCGTTCGCGGGAGAAAATCCTCTAAAACTCATGTATTGGAATGGTCGCGCACACCGTGCGAGTTCCATTACATAAAAAAATATTACACTTTGCATACAGTATGTGTTCGTAGCAAGTTATGTTAATACCGAATATGCTCTCCTAAACTTCGTACCACAAATTGAAGCGCAGCATTTGGGCAGTTATTAAAACTGGCCAGGCGATGGCCTTTATGTTGTGTTTGCGCAACAAACAGCGCTGGATTAAAACGTTTATCCGCCGCGGGCGCCGCGGACTCCACACACCAGACTTAGCATCATTTTATTTTAACCCCCGATGCAAAAATGACAGTGTTATAAGTTTGACGTGTCTGTCTGGTTGTCTGTCTGTGTGGGTATGTCTGTGGCAGCGGATGAACCGATTTAGATTTTGTTTTTTTGTTTGAAACATGTAATAGTCGGTAGTGGTCTTAGCTAGATTAGGGCCGGCAACTTAAGATGGACAAAATGATGAATTCCCGTAAGATAGGTATTCCCGTAAGATATGTATCTAATGAAATGGCTCAAGTAGTAAAATGCAAACATTATGACAACTTGTCGGGAGCTTAATAAATTTTTGATTTTTAAAATTTACCTACTTTGAAATGAATAAATTAAAACGAATTTGTGAAAAGTGTAAACGCAAAAGTGGGAATCTACACCACGACTTTTGGCGTATCACTATAGCGCCATCAGGCCAGCAATAATGAAGAACCCGGTCCATAATGAATTTAAAAAAAGAACGAAGGAAAACTAAATAATTTGATTTCAATCCGAACGCAATTCAGGGACCCTAGGGTTCGCCAACAATGCCTTACGCTACAGAATCTTTTGGATTCATCTGAAAAGTTCGCTCCGACCCTTTCCTACAAAAGTAAAATAAAAAACGGCCAAGTGGTTTTCGGCCCACGCGCAATCTAGCGTTCCGTACTTGTTCATGATGGATATCACCTTTTATGGTCATATGTTTGTTGTTGGTAAAAAAGAAAGAACTCTCGCTGCGCGAAACCTACTTATTTAAGTGCGCGTATTAAGAGAGAAACATCGTATTTCACCCGCGCGCCTTACAGTCTCCGCACGCGTCCAACGCATAGAAAACTTCGCCACGTAATTTTTGTAGGTGCACAAAAAATCAAATAAATCAGATGAAAATTGGTTAATCAAATGAATCGTATGAACACAAAATGAAATATTTTTGCGAGTGGATTGCCACAAAAGTTAGATTTCAAATAACGACACAGGACAACATGATTTTTTACATTAGTAAACATATGCAACATCCAAGATGTCATATTTAAATGAATTGTAAGCTATTCTCTTGATGATCACCAGTTCGTATCTGTTCGGTTGGGAAACAGTAAAACTGTGGAACCAGCCAGTTTTGCGAAAAACTAGTTAGTTATCCTCCCAAACCCAAAACACTTATTTTAAACAGAACCCCAAAATTCGCATTCGTATTTCGTGGAAATGGAGCGGATTTTAGGCAGCCTTACGATGGTTTCGAGCACAGAATGGTCGCACTGTTTACCTAACGCTGGAGCCCGTATTTTTGTGCCCACGTCCAGTAGGACTACAATTTCTAGTGAACATTACATACACGTGTGTCTGAGTGGAACAACCAGCTGGTTATTTCCATTTCGCGTGTGTTTTACTGGATTTTGCTCTGAGTTATTTACACAGACTAATGCTACGGACAAAGACCTCAACGATGGTAGCTCGGTAGATATGAACGTGTATCTTTGAAAGGGGTAGTCGTGTTTGTATCTGACCATTGTCACTGCTTAATGAAGCATGCACTTCTGGATTTATCAAATGTATTTTCTGTGCATATTATTATCTAGGCTTATTATCATTATCATTATCATCAGCCTGTATCATGATCCCACTGCAGGGTATAGGCACAAAATAATTACACACAGAAGGTAGACTCAGCCTGATTTTGAATTACGCTACCCTACTGGCAAAAGTCAGACGGCGGTCGCTTCATTGTAATTACTGAAAGTTTCTATCGTGTATATATTACGGTACTCCTTTAGGAAAGTACATAGTTCTCAAGGTCCACATAAACAGGTATATACAAATTAGCACTATACATAATACCGACGTTGTAACACAGGTCTCGTTTCAAGACGAGGGTCTAATTGGTAGGTAGCAGCAGTTTTTGCCCTGAAGGAAGACCTAATTGCTCGCGTTACTTATTGAAATTGCCTGTGCCGAAGATCTTAAATATACAGGATGTATCGGTAAACATTTACAAAACCTGAACTACGTCTTCTATTAACTATTTTGAACATCATAAGGTTATTGGACTTTTGGAAATTCTTCGAATTTTTTTACGACTCCCCAAAATAACCAGATCACTTGACCGACTTTGTATGAAGAGTAGTTTTTTTTTACTTGAAATTCCAAAAGTCATTGAGTAAATGTTGGAATGGTTGGTAGAACACGTGGTTAAAGGGATGTAAATGTTTAAACCCTGTACAGAAATTTCCTTCGGTCAAAGTGTTTGCTGATAGTTACGAATGTTCTACGTAACATGCCTCGTTTGTTTTATCACTTTCTTCGCAGGGTATTTTCTGTGAAGCAACGGAACAAATAGATCGTACAGACGCAAAATAAATAGACAGAAACGTTTTTTATTATTTATTTATTGATATAGATGAGTTCAATGCACGTGTTAGTAGTAGGTATATCCTATCGCATCTCTTCGGTACCCTTTCCCTATAGTCTGTCTCTGTAATTTACTGATATCACTGTAAGCGCGCGCGAGCGTGCAGCCAGCGTTCTGTGTCTAATTATTTTGGAGTAGAATTTTTTGTCAATGACAAAGTGGGATACCTACGAGTAATTTCTGTCAATATTAATAGAAATAATCTATACAGATTAGTTTTATAGTATTTTTACACGCTAGAGTAATTTGATTGAAATCTTTTTGCAGTCTAATCTTTTCGAGCTCAAGTCTTTTTCCATTCGAGTAGTTTTCTACGCTCAAGTTTTTTTACACTATTATTATATTTGCGATCGATTCTTTGCGAGCTCGAATATTTTCATGCTCAAATTATTTTAGCGCACGTGTATTTTCTCGATCTGTATTTTAAGTGTAAAGTGAGTCCCGCCATGATATATTATAGCTAACCTTGAGTGCACAGAAATCAATTTTAATATGATGTAATCTATTTTACTCGTACGTAAACTCGCACACTACTTACGCCGAAATTACTTACGGACGAAGATACTTTGGTTCCAGACTGTACTAAAGTTTATGATGTAGTTTTTGTAAGAGCAATCTGGCTATTCGGCTTTTACCTTGACCTAAATGCAGAGAATTTACCGACCAAATTGCAGTAACAACATCGTAATCAGTTTACTGGCAACCCTTTGCCGGAATATTCGGCCACGTGGGGTTGCCTGAGTGGATGAAGTGATTCGAATTTATGTCCCGAAGGAGCTTACGGGCCGATACATCGTTTTAGATATTGTCAATATCTTTTTATACTAGGAAGGGGGACGCTAAAATTACTTTAGACGCAGGAAACATTTCGAGAGATAGTTTACCGTTTTTTTGTAGCTGTGATAAATGCTTGCCTTATGCATTACGTTGCCGCGTTGGCCGGAGTAATCAGCTCTCCTCTGAGTATGCGCCCAACTTAAAAACGTCAATCCCTTATCGCCCATGAGAAAGGTTATATTAGTATCCGATATTGATATAATCTCTAGATAAACAGTTTATACTGAAAGAGCTTAAATGAAATTGTCGTCAATCAAAAAATTTAATCAATAGTATTTAGTATTTTATAATATTAATTTATAGTAGAAGGATCCGTAGAACATCGACCTTCACCGGGCCTGATAAGCGAATGAAATATCCTTTATGACAAATGTTATATACTAGAAGAAATATATTAAAATAGGTTTGCTAAAACAATCCTGGCAGGACTATTTTTGAATTAATTTTTAAAAATAAAATATTTTAACTAAATTTTGCAACATAAGATAATAGAAAAATTTTCCATTCTGACTTAAAGTATAAAACGTATAGAATGTGCCGCATGGGTTGTCTATTATTTACCTGGACAGAGAACTCGGTTGTCAGGTATAAACAGGATATGTCGATGGCAGTTTACCTTCACTTTGAAATGAATTAAAAAAAATTGGCGGCACATTCTATACGTTTTATACTTTAAGTAAGAATGAAAATTTTATTAAGTTTTTAAATTCCAAAAATGCCAAATAGCTCTCTATTGCGAATGGAGCCTTCATCAGCTGCGACACTTTTGTATCTAGAAAGGTATAATGGTAGAAATACGTACTTATGTAGATTCTAGAAATGAAAAGTGAGAGGTGCATGCTTATACTCGAACCACGACAACCCGTATGAAAGGCACGTTCTTATCCTCTGAACTAATATCGCTCTTACTTATACGTATGTATAAATTCTCCTGTTCTCTTTATCAAAATTGAATTTTCGTCAGTAACTGTAATATATAAATACCCAAATTTAAATAAAAGCCTATGTTAAAGTCCACCTCACGCCGCAGGTGTCGCGTGGGTTTGGGCCGAGACCGAGGGTCGATGTCAGCCGCCTGTCACCGCCGCCGTATCCCCAGAATTATGGTGCCTTTACTTAAAATCCGATGTGGATAAATGTACTGTTTATTTTGGACTAGAAATTGGGACTTTGAAGATAGTGTTGCAAAAGGACATATAAAAGTGCACGCACGCACTTTTGTAGGTACTTCGTTGACATGGTCACTGGAACTAAGCAATGGTAGTTCACGCATAGCAGAACTTTATATCTTCTTAAATACACACTAAGATAAGTGGTAGACAAGGTCGCGTTAACGAATTTCATTCTTACTTTGATACAAAATTACGTAACCAAGATGTGGATTACTGGTATCTGGTAGATAAGGATACCTATTTTGTAAGAAAGAAGTATTGGAATTTTGTTTTTGTTATAAATCACTGAAGAAATAAAATCGAAAACTTTTCTTATCGTCTAAGTACGAATGCGAGAGATCGGTTCAACAAAATCTGCGTGAATTCAAGCATACAGCTTCATAAAAACCGCCCAAGTTTTGATGCTAATTCTTTTAGATTTATTTACAACGCCTCTTCGAAGAAGCTGCGAAATGATATTGGGAAGTTTTCACAAGTTTTCCATTTGAGTTGCCGAACAAGAAAAAGGAATATCGCTGACTGACTGTGTGTATTGTTGAGTTTATAAATGTGGAGAATGTCTATAGATTTTTCTTTTTATGGTTCTCTACCTCAAAATGGAAAACGGATTCTTTTTGTTATCTGTCTATCTCAGTCTGTGTATCAAGAGCCTTATTACTGGAGTAGCCGGGAAGCGGTGCTGTGGGTTTTTGAATCTGGGCAAAGCCTATGGATTTTTTTGATGTGTGTTTTCTAAATGTCACTAAACAACCAATGACGTGGACGTTGGACCTCAGTCTAACAGTTTAATATTTTACAGAGCGGATTTATTACAACCCATAGCCCACATTCGTTGTTCGCTTTGTTTTTCTGAAGCAAAATATCAGTGAAATATAACAAATTCAACGCAAAGTTGACAGACGAGAAAAGCTAAATCTTCCGAGGGCTAAACACGATCCGCCTCTGAGCATAAAAAATTTACGCCATCTAAACGGCGAGTACTCGAAATATACATACAGTGTATTTGAGCAAAGTTATATAAATGCTAGTAAGGCATTTTTTATGAGCTGCTAGTGACGTGGGGTCCAATTCTGAGAGACATTAGTCTCGAATAAAATAAAATATACTGTTGTAGGTATAATTGGTCACGTTACGATACTATCCTTTCTATGATGTGCGATCAATTTTAGTTCTGCTTACGTACGATAGAGGGAACTCTTCAATTGTCATACAAGTGATTTACGATACGACTTTTCATAGAAATCGGAGCGTATGTGCGATTTCTGTGAAAAGTTCTAGCAATGTGTGTTCCTCGAGGAACTTTCTTCCACGAACCTCAGTTTTGTGGAATAGTTTAGCTATTATTTCCTGACGGCTATGACTTACTGACCATCAAGAAAAGAGCGTACTCTCCTCTTTGATTTAGCAGATGTTCATGGGAAGCGGTTCGGTACTTACCAGCAAGTGACCCGCTTGCTCGTTTGCCACCTCTAGTGTGCAAAAAAAGTTTGTGCTATGCTTACTGTAGGTACTCTGAGGGGCATGGGATGGTTCACACATCTGCATCAAACAGTAATACTTATAGTCCACCTATCATCATTGCGCCAAATCTCATATTTATTAAAAATTAATTATGTTTCTAGCAGTATTAGATCTCGGCCCTATTGCTTAGGAATCAATGATTAACAGCCGTGCAATATTATTTCTAGCAATATTTAAACTCCATAGACACGGGTGGAATGCGTGTGCCTCCAATCCGGTACACTAGTGTTGCTGAACTATCGATAGTTTCACTATAGATTCTTGACCTAATACATTCATACATTCAGGATCTCGATAGTGTTGCAAATGTCAATAGTATTGATAATTTATGCTTGATTCTGTCAGCAATCACAAAACTATAAATAGTATCGGACGTAAAACTATCGATTTATCCATAGTATTGCTCAAATTTCCTGTCGATACAATTGATTTTTCTTTAACTATGGGGACCAACGGGACGCCATCCTGTGGGGCGTCCGAGATGTCGTTGATGCGACGAAGTCGCTAAGGCCTTATACTTAGGTACAGCTGTAGAAAAAATATTTTGGTGGTGATGGTAGAAACTTAATACGTATTATATTTGGTATTGAATGCCCGACCATTCATGTTGATTAATCAAGTTGCTATTGGCAGACTTAGAAAGGTTGATTGATGTTACACCAATACAAAGATTGATAAGGGATTAATCGGTAGTTTTATTAAGGAGTGTGTGTTGTTGTTCATGGTATCAGTTAATACAGGTTGTGTCTGAAGACATTTCATTTACCACTAACCATTCTGATCAATTTTTTTCGGTGACTTTTGGAAATACGTCGTTTTTTTTCTGACTGCCCATACAATTTTGGATTTGTGATCACCAATCCGCATTAGACATGCGTGGTGGTTTAGCCTAATCCCATCATAGTAGTGATGACTTCATTTCTATGATGAGGGCCTTTGCCCTGTACGTATTGGGACGGTTTACCTGCCTTATGATGGTTTTCGGTTGGCCTGTGCTAATAACTACCAAATCACGTGATTTGGTAGCATAGTTGAATGTTTTTATATGAATTTCCGAAAGTCATTGAACAAATGTTAAGTACAGCAAAACGCCAGTTAAGTACAAACTCAGCAAAGTGTTGAAGAAGTCGCTATGGTCGAAATAGGTCGGACTACATCAAATAGAAATTTTACCTCTTAATATCAATTTAGATAAAAGTTATTTTGTTACACCTCTACCTCCGATATTTGTACCGGTAAACTCGATGTCGTGTTTATCTTATTCGGCTTTTAGCTTTTCACTGGTTTAGGCTTCTCAAAACATACATATTTTATGAGCAAATTTTGCAGAGTTATGGATTTTTATAGAGGTCAATTTTATGAGCACGAAAAGCTTGGATGAAATATTTAATGAAGATAAATTACATCGTTGCTCTGAATTTTTAGTAGAGATAAAAGCTGGTCACACTATTAATATCTATACTAGTAGATAGAGGCAGGGTGTTAAAAACTAGTGTCATTTAGCTAAAGCCACAAAATAATAGGACACAGAAAGACGGCTTTATCTATTTTTTTTTTGTTTTTTTAAAGATAGTATGAAAATACATTTGTTATTTTGGACACCACAATACATAATTAAGTACCTACATGCTACAGACAATTGAAACAGAACAAGAAAATACAGAACACTTGAAAAAGCAAAAGTAATAAAAATAAAATAAAACAAAAATAACTGTCCTTCCCCATTGGCCAGCAGTGCCGTGTGTTTGTGTGTTGTGTTGAGGCATCCAGCATAAATGGCCCTCACTTAGCTTATATCATGACCATAGGCCGTAACACTGGTTTTCAGTAGGACCAGCTGAGTGAGTACCGCAGACGCGTGCCAATTTGTAGTGCACCTATTATGTGAAATGTATGTGCAATGATTTGTAAACAAACTGTACTGTTTTGTACTTGTACCTGTCTATTTACTCTGAAGGAGGTTGCCAAACATCAATATGTTTGCAGGTAAAACATTTCTAGCTACAGATACCAATATGTCAATTCAGAGAAGTGCTTTGTCCGTTTTGCTCAAAGCGTCAAACAGATGTTAGCTAGAAACGTCCCTTTGAAATGTAATCAATCGCCCAGTGAACCGGCCAATATCAGTGCAGTCAGGTCATAGACTAGGCCACAAATTACAGCATTTCGTAGACTAGTCTGACAGGTCAGGCTGGTTAATTAAACTAGTTTTGGCTACCAATGGTCCACGATCACGAGTATAACACAATAGTATAGCCGCGTATCAAAAGTATCGTTTTATCAATAGAGAAATTTGAACAACACTAATAATAATCAGTTTTACGTCCGATACTTTTTATAGTATTGTGATTTCTAACAGAATCAAGCAAAACAATCGATAGAAGATGGACATTATCTAGTCGGCTATCTTTTGATGAGATGTTGTATGAATTTATAAAAAAAAAGCTACAGCCGATGCACTAGAACATTGGCTCTTAACCGGTGGTCCGCGGGCCACTGGTGGTCCCTGGAGGCATTCCAAGTGGTCCGCGAAGACATCGTAATAAACAAGTGACGTGACGTGATGAGTCGAGTCAACACAACGCAAACGGCGCCGCGACGCATGTCCGAAGAGTGTGGTCGCTGACACGACAGAATGTTGTTAAATGGTCCCTCATGACTTAAAGGTTAAGAACCACTGCACTAGAAAAACGTCACTGCGCGGGATGATTGTCGAAGGATTGTGAAGTACCTAGGCCAAACGTCACGTCAGACGATCACGACCACCCTGCCAAGAATGTAAGGACAAAGAAGAATATAGCCATAGCCAACTGTCCTGTAAACTATTTGGTGCTGCCGCTGTTATAAAGCGTTCACGACGTAAAAACTGCGTACGCGCGTCTAGTTTATGAAGCATGAAGTATGACGTGCTCATACGTACGTGGATCAAACGTATATAAACGCAGAGAAAACATCATCTAAAAGCGCCTTAAGGTGAAGGGTAAGGCACACTAGCGACGCCAATATATTTGAAATGTTAGCTTCTAAAAGATATTTTTTTTAATATTTGCAAACTGTCAGAATCGCGGTAAGAATTCATACTATTTGTTCAATACCTAATCATTTAATACTTTTCGGTCAGTTTTTGTTCTTGAAAATTTTGTTAGCGCCTAAAGGGCCCCTTTTCGTATTTTTCGAATATAAATAGAAAACAAAAAATAGCACACAAGTAAATAAAAAACAAAAGTTTTTTTATATAGGTAGGCTATTGGCTCACCTCAGCCCTGATGATAAGCAAGGGCAAGCCCACGTTGCAGTTGCAACGGACGCGATGGCAGGGCATGTATGCATGATTGGGAAGATTCTGACAGCCCGTAGTTCTTGGAAAAATATACGGTTCAGTAGCTAACAAATCTAGCGTCGCTAGTCTGCGTCACCCTTCGCCTGGAGCGACGTACCTATCCAATCGTGACTATCATGATATCGCGAAACTGCTTGCGCGGCATATTTCATAACGATCACTTTGACATCCATCGCCCTTCAGCCATTGTTGGCCTAGAAATAGGAAAATATCGTTAGAGACTCACGCTATTACCGACGAACGCGATGTATAGATTTATTACTTTGTTGTGTAACTACCTGCGGGTATCAACAGACATGTTCTAGATAGTATGTTTCGAATTTTTCGAACATAACTCGGGTTTGTTATCACCAATCCGCATTAGGCAAGCGTGGTGATTAAGCCTAATCCCATCATAGTAGTGATAACTTGATTTCAATGATGGAGGCCTTTGCTCTACAGTGGGACAGTATAGGCTGTTACTTTTACTTTACTTTTTAACCGACTTAAGAAAAAGGAGGAGATTCTCAATTCGTCTGTATGTATAATATTTTTACCTATATAACGCTCCGATTTGTATACATTTACAGGCTTATATTTGTAGCCATAAATTTACTGTTGGATAAAGATTGGTCAAATCGGGCTTAACTTGAGAACAAAAGCAGAAATACAGGAATGACCTCAGTGATATAACGTCCAGTGTTATTGACCCCAGCTCAAAGCACACCCGGTGCTTTGAGCATTGAACAGTTGTCTCTGTTTATGGTGCTATTATGGTGCTAGTCTCCGGAAATTTATGCGACCCGTAAGCCGCCACTCAAGTTGTTTATTACGGGAAAGTGATCGCATGGTTCGATATTAATTAAAATGTCTTACGTAATTATAACGTAGTGGGTTATTACTAAACGTGAACTCAAATTGTTTATGGCTTAATTCTGATGCTGTCGTTTTTCAGATGAAATTAGGATCAGTTTTAAGCCAGTTGTCGCATAGTTCGACAATGCATAATATTAGATTGTTAAAGTTCATATCACATTTGTGGTTTGAATTTACTTTTTTTCACTTTTATATAACTTTTGGTTTGGGATGTGTTGAAGGAACATCTAAATATCTTTGGGCGTTGTACATATAATAGGTCCAGAAAAACTTCCATAACCTGCTTACCCATTAGATGATTGCACAACAAATAATATAATTGCATAGCAAATGTTACCTACAGTAGGTACCTACAGCAACATAATTTTATTCTTTGAGATCTGACTTTCGTAGATCTACTTTCGTAACATTCTTCAAATCCTATTATATACTTACCTCAGAAAAATTGCCACGAAAGTAAGATCGCAAAGGATGACCCAAATGTCATTAAATAAATGCTCAGCTGGGGGTAAAAACACCCTTCACGCTTTTTGTATCGACAAAAACTTGCGTCATCGTGTCACTTTTTCACATGCCATTAGAACCTCGAAAGTGAAACTATTGTGTGCCAACAAACTCGGGAGTAAATCGATTGGCCTGTCAATAACAATGGAGGGAGCTCGAAAAATTTGTAGTTTATTTTCTGGAGCCAGATCCCATCGTCAGTCACTGCAACAGGTTGACTGATGGCCCTCTTTGTCTGAAAGTTCGCGTTAATTTTTGCCTACCTCGCCTTTTTAGGTACCCACCTGAAATTTATTTTAAGATTAGGTACGACTCTCTTTGGAGTCAGAACAATGATCAACTTTTCCTTTTTTGTAACGAAGTTTATTCAAAAATTTTTTTGCGAACGAAACAAAAGTGAGGTCCCAAATTGTACGGAGACTTGGCCATGACCTTGTCAACTTGTCAAAAAAATGCCTACGTAAAAACTTAATTTTTACCCATTTCTCTGTAATGGCTCGTTTATTTGTAGAACACTACTGAATTTAGCGAATGGATGTCTCTGTGTTTACAATATAAACATATCGGTAAAATGACACGTGACGTCTGACAGCGGTTGTCATTTACAGGCTAATTATTCATGTCTGCTAACTCTGGTTTCCCTTCAAAACGCATAAATCTTTTCATGTCTGCCATTTGTATGCTTGATTGGGAGTAAAATTATTTATAAACGTTGAATGATTTCTTCTTTGTATTTTCCCCCAAATCGATATTTTGACGACCCGTTTAGCGCTGTGTTTTACTATTTTGTTCTTTATTGCAATAAAATATTTGATACCGCTATTAAGCATTTTATTGCAGTAAAAGTTGGTACGGTCCCTAGGATCCGCAACCTAGGGACCATAAAACTCCGCAGCTTGTACAATTGTCAAGTTTCTTGCGTCTGCTAATAAGTTTCACTACAGTTTCGGGGAGAAAGTCTGCCAAGTTCGTGAATAAAGTTCCCGTGGCGATATTTTGTTGATGTCCATCGACGAAATGCGTTTTTTTTTTTTTATTGCGTTACGAAATTGTTATTTAGCCCTTGGGCTGGATTTTATTGCGAACTTTTGACGCTACTTTTATTGTTAAAATTAAAATTACATAAAGTTGATTATATTGAATTAACGTAAGCACTACGTTTTATAACATTGTACAGAATGCAGAATTATATCTACACAGAGAGCTATTAAATGTGGACCTACAGTATCTATCACCAATATCGACCTAAAGCCAAAATCAGTATTCAAACAAAACAGATGGCAAATAAAAAAACACATAATAGTTTGTTCTCAGAAAAATATAAAAAATATGATCCATGTAAATTTGTAGAGATTTATTTCACCCGTTATTATTTGGTTTAAAATATATGTTTTATTTATTTATTCTTACAAAATCCACAGATCCAGCAGTAACGAACTAAAATGCTAACAAAAGCAAAACACAGCTTTACCTAGAATACACCTTTGAACGAGTTCCCCAAATAAATTTAATAAATCTAAACCAACATGTAACTTTGCAAGTTCTAACTAACCGAATGGCCGTGAGCCAACGTTGTGGCCAATCATTTAATTTGAAATAGCCAGGAGAGCTATATTTTTTATTCATTCGCCTGGAGGCGAGCACACTATTTCTACTGATTTTTGTTCGACGTTCGAAATTCAGCATTGAATCACTCGATCATAACGAGTGACCTCACCTGGGACACAAAATAAAGACTATTGACACAAAAGGCTGACTTAGACTTGATTTTGAATTTAGAAGAGTTCGTTGACATATGCTAGGGTTGTTGCCCGGCATGAGTACATAAGCGCGCGGCCTCTA
Source organism: Cnaphalocrocis medinalis (assembly GCA_014851415.1). NCBI lineage: Eukaryota > Metazoa > Arthropoda > Insecta > Lepidoptera > Crambidae > Cnaphalocrocis > Cnaphalocrocis medinalis. The sequence goes on from CM026283.1 coordinate 14,422,409, forward strand.
CCATAGACCTCGACAGTTTGACAATCTTATGTCATAAGTTAGGATTAATGTGGTCGAAAAGGCGTTTAGTGCGCATGCGTGAGTACATGACATATTTTTAGCTCTTAGTGGGCATTCAGCCTTCTGTGTCTAAAGTCTTTATTTTGTGCCTAGAGCTATATTTTTGGTTCTCCCGTGTGACAGAGCGTAGTCGCATACGACGTATGTCACGTTCGTCTTGCAAGTCGAATGTTTTTCGTATTTTGTATCATTCGTCTCTGGATATATTTGAAATTGAATTCCTGTATGTACGAGCATTTTGACGATTAACCAATCGCTCATTTGGAGTCACTGGACTAACAAAGAGTGGGTGAGGTCGCTCGTTGCGGTCGAGTGATTAAGAAATACTGAATTTCGGTTGTCGAATGAAAATTAGTAGAAATCGTGTGCTCCTCTCCAAGACAATAATCAAAAATAGCACTCCCACTCGTTGCTAGTCAGATGACTGACTAACTCCAAGCGAGCGATAGATCAAATTACATAATAAACGTTTTTTGTCACCTTACATAGAATTCATTGAAATTCGATTATTTTTGCGTATTGAACATCCCAGACAAGTTATTAAAAAATACAAAAAAACAGCTTCAAGAAGTTTGGAAGACTAATGAAACTAACTAACATAGGTCGTATGTGCCAGCCCTATGATACACGAGTGAATCATAAATAGTGCTCCAGATTGGATGCAAGAGGTGAATGTTGGGCCGTAAGTAACAGGGCTATGTCCAGCCGGCTGTGTCGGGGTTATTCGAATTTCTATAGGCCATGTTGGAGCTGAAATAATGCGATAGCCTATTAAAGACATACAGCCAAACTGGTCAAAGACGTATGCAGTGGCCGCAAAGGGTTGACTACGAAACATGTTTAATTTTGAACATGATTAAAAAATCAAGCATTCTCGAATTAAGGGTCTTGACAAGCGGACGGACAGACAGACCACTAAAGTGAGTGATAAGGATACCGTATTTTATAGTAAACTTTGTTCATAAAAATCACACTACCTACTACGCTTAAAATCACAGAGTCAGTCACGTGACTTGGTCATTTTATATAAGCAATCGCGAAACATATCAGTAATATTCCAAAGGTTGTAGAACAATATTGTTTAGAATGGTCAATAGGTAAGTACTCAATAATTTATTGCTTTCCATAAGGTACAAAGAGGTAATTTATTAGATAGAGAACTTATGAACCCTGTTAGGGCAAAACAAATTTAGGAGAGAGGTAGCGGGACTTTGTGTGTTGTGGAATGCATGGTTAAAGAGATGAAACAGATAAGTAACACCTGTATAGGTGTTTTGGTCTACCTATTCTCAGGGTCAACAACCTCTAACAATTTCACACAGACTACAATGTACCTTTTTTGCTACAAGATGTTTGATGTTGTAGGTCACTCCAAAGGAGTCCAGTATTCTCCGTAACAAGAACCTGTGTTATGTCTTGAGAAAATCGTGTCGGATCGTCGGAAAGGGCCTCTCTAAGAAACAGTTGTTTCCCCTGTTACGAGGGTCTGAGGCCTTAGGAGCCCGCCTTTCTTGTTGCCATTTAATTATGTTCTAAGTACAATTGTCTACAGGCCTTTAAGGAGAAGCAGATTTTACTGTCGCAACAGGCTATTTCATTTGACTCGACTACTTAGTAACCCTGGTTCGAAATAAAGATGGACCACACGAATGTATGTCTGTGTGGGAATGAACCTTTGGCGTAAAGGGCAGGGTCACTACTAATTGCACAACCTGTCGTGGAACCATTTGATATTCAATAAAAGTGATTTTAATAAATCCATAATAAATGCTCAGTCATTTATTGCAAGCACAAATTTTTAGCTTTTCTACTTATTTTTCTTGACCCCAAGTCAACAGAGGTTAGGACATCCAATACCCTAAGAGATATAAACCCATTGTTTACCCAGGAAAATTTATCATCCACAGAAAAATAATAAACTGAAATAATACAAAATAATCAGTTTTTCCTGAAACACAAAAATATTTACCCATCGCAAAAATACATTACTTTATGAAATTGACCGACTGAGCTAATATTTTTCTTGAATTAATGTAGAGACAGTTCCCGAAATAGAACTGGTCCTAAAACAGCAAATTATACAAATATACTTTCATATGGACCTAAACATATAATTTAAAACGTTCTTTATGAGATGCCCGAGACACAGAATATAAACTACTTAAGTATAGTGAATGCTTTATAAAGTATATTAACTACAGAATTCATATGAGTTATTCATGAAATATGATGTACTAACTCGAAATATGAAACAAAATGCAATATGGACTTGGAGAGATGTAGCGTAAAGTAATGTAAAATTACAGTTCAAACATAGCCAGTAAGACTGAATGTTTTGGCACAAGTTTGGCTTTATAAACGGAATCTTTAGATTTTTAGTGATTTCAACGACAAAACACGTTATTATTCTCTGTTTAAGATAATTGAATGAAATAATTTTCTTTCGGCAGTTTTAGGAAGTTTATAATATTTTTATAATTCATCATCATCATGTCAGCCCACATCCACCTAATGCTGAGTATAGGCCTCTTCTTTATTACGCCACTCCCTACGGTCACCAGCCAGCCTCATCAATTGTTTCCCCACTAGCCTTACAATATCGTCGGACCAACGGGCAGATGGTCTACCCACAGGACGTCGCCCCAATTTACTAATGACGACCCATTTGGCATAGTGGTTTGAGCGCCGGTTGAGACGCAAGGGTCGCGGGTTCGATTCCCGCACCAAGACAAATGTTTGTTGATGAAACAGATATTTGTCTTGGGCCTGGGTGTTTGTGGTTCCTTCGTTGTTTCTGGTTTCCATAGTACAAGGGAAAACCTTAGTTTGGGATAAGGACAATGTATGTGATATTGTCTCATATTCTTAATGAGCTTAAACTAATAAATAAATAAATAATTTCTCAGCGTTAGCACAAACCTTAAACTTGGCGGTGTTGTAACCGCATGCCTTGGAAGGCTAGTTGAGCCGTTGGTCACGATGGTTCTGCGCCTGGTAGCCTATAACGAAACCGTCTCGTAACAAATGAGTGTATACTTTTCACATTCAAATAATAGAGATTCACAGCGCGTTTGATAAGGATGGGGATAAGTTTCGATTGAAAATTCCGTTTCGTTTTAAGCCCTTTGATGCCTCTCCGGTGGAGTCACTGGAGTCCCAAGGAAATAGAGAGTGGACTTATGTCAGCGCACACACTAGTGCACTTTAATATGTCCTGCGTCGCTGATCTCTATATCCGAAATATCGTTCAGGACATTATTTATTACAAATATCTGGCGTCAAAAACTTCTAGTACCTATTTGTCATCTGTGCCAATCAATCAATCATAAGTAATCAAGATTGGACGCACCAGTGACCTGAAATTTGTGATGCGTCGATGACTCAATCAAAATTCGTCTCTCTCATCTCAGTATTACGTCCACTTCACCCGATGAAGCGAAAAAGGAGACAGATTGACAGAAAATCTTTAGAATTGCGCGTGAAATTTCTCGAGTGGTGAGGGCCTCGATTTGTAAAGGGAATTGGATATTATCGAATGTTCTAAATTAGTAATTAGTACGACCTGTAAGTAATGATGACAGCAGACCCGATCGATCGAGGACATCTGTAGTCAAAAGTACCAAACAGATGCTCAGTACATAACCGCTTTTGATGCTACTTGATATATCTATAAACATTCAGGTAAATCCCTCTCATACGTCTACTAACCACCATTCTGAAAAACATTTTTGTTCTACGACTTTAAAAAATTCGTCGAAATTATTTACGACTCCCTGTGCAGTCACGTAATCTAATAAGTATACAACCTCATTCATAGGTATATTATCCTTATATACTTGGCATAGAGGTGTTTAAATTTTATTGCAGGCGACTGTACAAAATTAGCAAGACTGTATAAAAAATTATGTAATATTTTTAGGCGAATTTCCAAAAGTAAATGTTAATCAAATATGGTTCAGCTGATTAAACACGTGGTTTAAGGGATGTTACTGTTCACATACACCCTGTATATGCCTATGGATGGAAGACTCACTACCTGAAATTGATGTTAAATAAAAATGTTCCTCCATTACTAAGTATATAAAGCTTTTAGTTAGCTTAAAAACAGTTTTAGTACGATGTCACGGAATCTTTTCTCGGAATTCGGAAATGATTTTAATATTTTCGCGTGTCAAAGTCCTGTCTTTTTAGGGTTTTATGAAAAAAGCTTCCGTTGTTAGGGAGATATTTGCTTGTATTATGTGGGTGTAATGTAGACAGTATTTATCTGGGTAAAAGTTTTTAAATAAATTTAATTGGAAAAGTAACATGGAATGATACTCTACAACCATTTTATATTTTATCGTAATCTTAACTTTTCTAATTTATCATTTACTTACCAAAAATGCTATCGATCGAAACTAAGTCGCGTTAAGCTACCGGTCACGGTATCTATGAATTAATCATCCTCATTATCAAGAAAAAATAAACATAGATTTGAAATATCCAGAAGTACCTACAGTCAGCCACACATGAGGTTACCACAACCTGTCAAATTTCCTCAATTGATATTCAACCTAATGCGTATGACAGTAATATGAGAGTCGACTGAAGAAATTTGACAGTTTTGTATACTTTAATGTGTGGCTGTACGAACATAATTGTATATCAATAAACGATCTCACGTTAAGAAACCCCCCATTCTTATCCAATGAGCTACCATTGCTTGAAATTAATGTTCCCTAATAAGGCTCAAATCGTAGTACCAAATCCTAAACGATAAGAAGATTCACGATCCCACACTAAATTCCCACGTCTTCATTCCCTGTAATAGATTACGTCCCGGCATCTCTATAGAAAGCTCAGCACATCCGTAGGTATTAGTTCATCAATGGCAAAAACAATGAGATGAATCGGCCCCTACATAAATCAAGGCGAGGTCTTTGTGGGCCCGGTCGCCGATTATATTGCGCTACGTCGCCATACGTCACGGGTGCAAAGCAGGAACTGATAGCGGGACAATACAATTTTACACAGCTATCTTTTTTTAGCGTTGGCCCGAAATGCAATGTTATGGCCGACGTCACCACGTTTCGGCGGCGCCTTTTGTATACTCGCCTGCTGGGGAGTGAACGTGATATTTAGACCTCTTCTCTAGTGAGTGACTGGAGAGGCCTACCTGCTAAATCCCTAACGACACTTCCAAGATAACCTGATGAATCGTCGCTGCCCATAGAAGCCTGCAATACTATTAGAGCCTTTCATTGCATTGGAGCCAAGAGGCTGCTACTCGGAGAAACTAACATGTAGGATTCTTTGTAGCGCACTGCTCTTCCCTTGGACCACACACCGCTCATCGGAAGTTTGGCCCCCGCGCTCCACAATACGCTATAAAGATATCTTACCGGGAACAATACGCTCCCTGACCCGGACGGAATCTGTCCGATACAGGTCATGGTACCTTGCAACGGCTGTGCGGTAGTTTAAGGTGAATTTATTGCAGGTAAACTAGGGAAAACTTAGGCATCGTTCACACCAAACGTTTTGTCCGCCGCTGACTGTGTGAACGACAAGTTCAATATATATGGTGAAGCAATAAACTTTGTAAAGCGCGCTCACTGTCAGCGGCCGACAATAGGTTTGGTCTGAACGATGCCTTAACGGTAATCGACCATTGGTACCGCCTCCAGTCCGCTTGTGACCACGACCGTTGTAACGCAATTGAAACATCACGCGTCATACAATAAGTGCTATAATATCCACTTAGATATAAGTATTTGAACATCCTTTCGTTTAGGCTCGTTTGTATTAAGTATTTCTACAATGCTGATTGTTATTCGTGACCCCGATCTATCTTTGCAATTTTTGGGGAGCGCAAACGACTAGCTGGTGGTCTCTGTATGAAATTTAAACGATTATTAGAATCCAAAACTCGATACTCAATTCTATTTCCTATTTCACAGTGTGGTACAGACAAGATCTTAAATAGTAGGTAGGTAGGTTGGTTGGTAGGTATACATACATAATATAGATCACTGTGAACCCTGTCCATTGAGATAACGAACAAATACAAAACAGCGACGCACACGCAGAGAATCAGCACTGCAAGATCGGTCACTAGAAATTTTGACAAACAAAACAATAAGTATTTTGAAATTGTCATTTGACTAAAGCTCTGTAATATAAATGACAAACCACTGCTTTATAACTATTGTTGTAAAGGTAGGAAGTAGGGTAGAAGTTCTCTGTTATGCAGTTGTTCCCGGCAGGTGGCAGGGCGGGACATGGCGAGTATTTTTCAAGTACAATCGCCCCTCGAGTGACGTGTGTACTTGTTGAAGCGAGGACGGTATCGATAAAATACTTCTACGATCTCACAGAAAACTGGCATGAAGCAGCGCCACTGTGTTTTGCTGAGTGAGTGGCGGTGCTGTCCAATTCAGGAATAGGATCAGTTCAGTTTTTATATTGGTAGCGTGCTGGTTACTAAATTGGTGTTGCGGCTGTCATAGGGTGGAAATCGAAAATATGTCAGTCTTTTCTGAGTTCAAAACCAACTAGGAGTTTGTGGTTTAAGTACTGGGTCAGGATCTCGGGGTTCTGGGTTAGATTTTCGTCGAGACAAGTACTTTTAGCTCGACGCAAATCTAACCATGTAGGTAGGTACTATTATTATGTACTCATAACTCGGGTAAAACAGCATAAGACATCACCTACAATAAATCATCTACAAAAAAGCAATTTTTTATTGAGGGCACCGAGGCCCAATAGGGGGAGAGGGGTTTAAAGGTTAGCAGCGCACTTGCGACTCTACTGGTGTTGTAGGTGTCTATGGGCGGCGACCATCACTTACCATCAGGTGATCCGTCTGCTCGTCATGCCACCTATCACAAAGAAACAAGTTCTACAAGCGAATTAATACAATAGTGTCGTTATTATCGATACCTCGATGTCGACACTAGACAACAACAGCTCTAAATGAGAGAGTTTACGACGCCGAAGTTCCCCGCGCCGTGGCTTGGCGTACCAACTTTGGTTGTAAATGAGCGGTGTGCTTACGGCTTTTTGTACCAAATTAATATTTAAAGCGGCGGCGAGCCGGGCAAAGGAATGCTAGATTTTATTTTTTATTTTACCTTTGTTTTTCAGAAGTTCTTTCAAAGAAAGTATGAGTGGGACGTATACCTAGCTAAGGTCAGAAGTTTGAACATCTTTAAGGCAAGAACATGCATCTTCTAGTGTGTGTTATCCCAGACCCCATCGTCACTTTCCATTTTAGGTTAGGTTAGGCCAAAAAAACATCACATGATTAATGGACAGCCCCCATGGCGTATTGTGTTTTCAACGAATCTTCAAAGTCGTATCCCTGTGAATGCGCCTTTAAGTTAATTTTTTTTTATAGATGACATTTGAGCAGACGGATCACCTGATTGTAAGCGATTTCCGCCGCTCATAGACACCTGCGACACCAGTAATTTAGGGTTCCATACGATACGGAGCTGACTCCGCTTGCCATCACCTCGTCTAGCTAGGTGTCCTACTCAATTCCACTTGAGTTTTATCACTCATAATCCCAAAACAGGCTGCGCACTCGGGTCGGCGGCTGTAGGGAGGGACCTGAACAAATGTGGATTCGCGGACGCATCGAACAATGTGTGCGAGTGCGGCGCCGCCCCCCGAACCATGGCTCATCTCCTGGTATGCCCTTTATGCCCAGACAACTGCACACACGGTGAATTCCTGCAGCCTACCGATAGCGCAGTTGTTGTGGCGGAGTATTGGGCTAGGAAAACTTAATATCTTGATGCCATCGACACGAGAAGAAGAAGACTCTTAATCCGACATCGTGGACTTTGGTCCTGCGTTGGATTTCAGAGTTCCGGACCCGATCTTGGAGTTTGATTCCGAGATTTTTTCTCTCCATTTGCAACTTTAATTTTGTGCAAAGTCTCCTTACTAAGAATCTACTATTACTATAATACTATGGTTATTACCCGCAGCAATGCATACCCGTTGAAAAGGTGCAATCTTCGGTCGATTAGACGATAAGAGCTTATCGGGAACTCGGAAGTAGGTCGACCTAATCCTCTTTATCTCGAACAGTGTTGAGCTTCAAGCCGTTGTTAAAGAACTTTGAGTTAGAATGTCTGCATTTTAACGATTATGGATTGACTTGTGAGAGCACTTCCTCTAAGAAAACGAGGTAAAAATGGACAAAGAATCTGTTTTAAAATGCAGCAATTGCACTTGAATATTTTATACAATCTTACTTAAGTAGTTTTGTATTTTATCTGTACGAAGTTTTGTGCAATATAGTTTAAAATAAATTGAGTTTAGATACAGCGTAAACGCGTCACTAATGAAGGCTCCATTCAAAAAAGTGCTATTTGATACAACTAACTAATGGATTCATTCTATCGATCGATGATAGAATGAATCGATTAGTAGAATTTGTCAAATTCCATAGCCATTATAATGTAAAATCTAAAAATACTGATGTCGATATAAGTTGCAATTCTTTAGTCAAATTTAAAAAACTATGTCTTCCCAAGAAGACATTAGCTTCCGTTACCTACTTTTCTGTATAATTAATTTAGGTTGTGTTAAGTTACATACGTATTATTATAATTTTTCTTCATAACTGTACTGTTGTCAATATTGCATGCCGTTGTCACCTCGAAGTAAGATTTCGTTTAAAATTGTTTGTTGTGTGTCATTACTGTATCTTGCACTGATGTATATCTTGTTGGTGATCTAATAAATAAATAAATTCAACTGAAGCAAATGCAGTTGAAATTAAGGTGAAAATCGAGTGAAGAAATATATTCGTATGTAAATTCAATTGGATAACAATACATTTACCAGAAAAATTAAGGGCACGTGTGTTAAGGGGTAAATCCCCATGGGGTTAGTTTGACCCCATGACCTGCGAATTTTAATTACAAGAGTTGAGGATCTGATAGTATATATTAAGGTAATTAGCTACATATTAAACAAAGAAAGACGTATTTAAAAGCCAGCATGTAAGAGCAATGTTTTCTGTTAAATAACGCGTTAAGAACGAATGAGGGTACCAGAAGCCCAATTGGGGGAAAGGGGGTTAAAGATTCGCAGCGCACTTGTGACTCTTCTGGAGTTGCAGGTGTCTATGAGCGGCGGCAACCGCTTACCATCAGGTGATCCGGCAACTCGTCACCTATCATAAAAAAAGATACAGCCAGCAGACATCGAGTTTTCTCGCTGACTCTCCATTCAGAAGGCCCGCGTGGACCTCCCATAAAAGCATATGTAGATTGAGGGACCTATAAAACGTACGGTATTCTTTTATGAAGCAATCGGTGTCACGTTCCGAATATTTAGAATTCAATGTCGTACATTCTTACGTTTTTGTGTAACTGGATTACGGCCCTTCGGAGACCATCAGGCTTGTACTTTATCTTGTTGAGTGTCTAAGAGTTGAGAAACGTGATATCGTTATTTATAATCGACCCTTAGGGCCTGAGCAAAAATCTTTGCAGGATGGGAATGGAAGATCTTCGTAATTTTGTAATGGTATAACCATGGGAAATACTTTTTATACATTTTTTCAAATAATTTATTTCAGTGTAAACGCATCTCACTGATCGCTTAGATTCTCTGGCATTGCAGAGAGATGTTTCATTTTGTATCTTTCACCGCCTTTATCATGGTGAGCGCTCCGAGGAGTTGTTTGAGTTGATACCCGCTGCCAAATTTCACCACCGTACTACACGCCATAAACTTGGGTTCCATCCATACCACCTGGATGGTTGGCAATCCTCTACCGTGCGCTTTACACGACACTTTCTGCCGCGTACCTCCTCATTGTGGAATCAACAACCCGCAGCGGTATTTGCGAACCGGTACGACATCCAAATCTTCAAGAAACGAGCCTATACCTTCTTAAAGGGCCGGCAACGCATCCGCACTCCTTCTGGTGTAGCTGATGTCCATGGGCGGCGGAGTTCACTTACCAGCAGGTGACCCGATTGCTCGTTTGCCTTCCTATAATATAAAAAAAAAATTTGGTATGTCAAATGACGTGCCATCATTGAGATTGGTCGCTGTAACCTAATCTGTTGAAGGAAATATGCACAAGTATAGTGGGTTCAAAGCCGAGCGAGCGCAAAGCCGGAGATGCTACAAGATAAGCCGGCGGTGTCTGCTGCTTGCAACATTTGCAATGTAAAAACCGCGTTAGTGTAGATTTCTAATCGGGGAGGTTGTTAGCCGGTGTGCTTAATCGCCTTAACGTGTAAACCTTCGCGAACAGGTGAATAAATCTTAAGCTATGTTGAATAACGGTGATATGGGGGGCTTAGCGTGATACATTACAATACATTATCTAGGATTAGGCATAGACAAGTCTGGTAATTAAATTGAAGCGGATGCCGTACTTTTTTTATAGAGGACAATTAAGATGACCTCACTCCGCCGATGGTAAGCGGCCGTGAGATCCAAATATGAGGTTGACAGGCACAAAAGAACAGACTAAGTACCAATTGAGTCTGTCATCCTCACCCTGAAGGCCTGCTGTGATGCCGTTAATTGCCCCGCTTAAAAAACCCAAGATTGTAAGAACGAAAAACACTTGAGCTGCCGTGACTTGCTGTCTTCCTCCGGCTAGATGGAGTGACGATCTGCGAAATGTCACACCAGTGGCTTCTATATATCCAGCTATACCAATAGACTTGATGCGTATATCTACATACCAACACGAAAGTCTATACCTATTAGACTGGATGCGTCGAGCCGAAGACCAATGTTAAGCCGTTAGGTCTGCGCCAGATACTCCTTAGGTCATGTCACACTGGTGTTTTATGTGATGGGAGGCAGACGAGCACACGGATCACCTGCCGGGCTAACATGCGCACCGCGAGATAATTCGTCGACACTCGTATTGTGAGCGATGAGCGGGAAAGAAGGATGCGCTCTCGCGATCGAGAGTCGACAAGATTTTGTCGCGGTACGCATGTTAGGCCTACTGAATATGGTAAGCGATTGCCGCCGCCCCTAGACACTTGCAGCACCAATAAAGTCACAAGTGCGCTGCTAGCCTTGAACCCCCTTTCACCACAATTGGGCCTCCGTACCCTCACACACTCGACGAAAATGATTACTTGATACCGAAGCGTGGCTCTTCCACGTTTAACGGATAATGGAATAAAAGGTGCACTTGTGTTTGCGCACACTTGTGCACTGGTATATATCATGCGTTGATAACAGATTGTTCAGATAGGCCGCCGTATCCGAAATATCGGTTAGGAGAGCATTATTAATATGCAGTTTGCGTATTGGCCCTGTAAATTTGATCGTGCGTGTAGGTAATATATGTGTTGCTGTGGTTAGGGCGCCCTTAATTACTTACTGGTACGCGCGAGATTGAATATTAATACCTTTTAAGCATTTAGTACATTATCTGAGAGACACAGATAACAAACAACTCGAAATAATGTGGCGTGAAGCAGCGCCTGCGCTGTGTTCATCGAGTGAGTAAGGGTTAGGGAAGCCCAATGAGGTTTTTTGCAAAAGCCAAATTACGATAGATGGCGTTACGTTGACGTCAGGTCCAACAACGAGTGGATTGGTACATTTTGGCGCATCATGTCAAAATTATGAAGTTATGTCATGAAACAACCAATGTCGTCAAGGTTGGATCGTCCACGTAACGCCATCTATCGAACTTTGCACTCGTGACTTTACTGATTTGCAAATTACACGCTTAGCTGAAAGAGAGAGAGAGAGCATTCAACAGATAGGTACAATGAACATCTTCTATCTTATATACTATTTATAAAGAGATAACTTCTATGGACAACGACAAGCCTTATAGGTAAACCGCTTGCCCGATGTAATTGGACACAGCGCCATCTACTGGTTCATTTCTGAATTACGGTCCCGAAGCCAAGTGAGGGCGGGCCACTAAGTATTTTGTTAATAAATTAACTACTTAGTGAGACACCTTATCTTTACATGTAAGTATTCGATTGTCATAAAGTACTATAACTTTGTGTATAAGTAATGCTCGTGAAGGCAATTATCCTAACGTAGTTAGCAAATAGAAGTCTCCGATAATATCGTTAATATGTATCGGTTTTGCTTGAGGCGACCATATGATCGGTTTTGGGTGGGATTTTCCCGATTTTGGGTTGAGTTCAGGGATGGTAAGAAATATACCAGCTAACTTTTATACAATATTTGTACTTAATACTTACTTTTTCATTCATCTAGATTTTGATATCTTCAGACCACTTAAATGAAACCGTAATCAAAATAATTTATTTTTATTGAGTCGAATGGATTCTGTAACTGTTTTTTAATAGTCATTTGAACCATAAACGTTTGAATATACGTTTAAGTGTTAAACCAACATATTTTTTTGCCTATTTACGTTTTGCCCATAGTGCCGTTAACGCCGACAACAGAACGATATGTTAACAGAACCTTATGTTAAATGTTATTTATCGCAAATACATGATTTTGTATTTTGCAAAATAAACTGTTGATCAAACTTTTATGGTTCAAACATTTTGTTGGTGAAAAGAAACCAGCCGAATACGTACCAATTCTGGATACAAATAAAATGGTCACATTACTTTTGCTATGCCAACCTCGCTCGTAATAGTTTTGATATTAAACTCACTAAAATTTGTGGTTTTGTTTCTACCGATATTATCTAACGCACTCAATGGAAATGGTCTGGTAAGTTTATAATGCTTTTAAAACAATGTTTGGATATCTAAGGGTACGAGTATTTGTTTTGACTCTGAGATGGTTACTTTATTATCCATATATTTTGCTCGACTATACAGGGTGTCAAAGAAATAACGCCAAGCCGAAATGACACGCTAACTCGTAGGTTTCAGTTAAAAGACATCTAAGTCGCATGCTTGTTTGCCTTCCTATATCATAAAAAATGCTAGTTTTTCAATTTTGTTTTAATATTTCCTGGACAGCGTTTGTTTAAGTTGTGATTTCCACATTCATTAACTGTAAAAGTAAACTTAAGTATAAGCACAATCGCAAAATCTTGATTCAGTCTTGGCTACTATGATGTGATTAGGCTTAATCACCACGAATCATTCTCCTGGGTTCGTTGTCTATACTGAGAGTCAGCTTTACTAGTTCGTCAAAAATTGGCAAATAAGGGTTTTTCCTTTCTTCCCAAGAAAGTTTCTCTCTCACACACATCTAAGCGAGAAATTCTTGGTTGCATGCGTTTTCGGAGCCTGAGGTACGGCCTGAGGTAAAGTTATTATTTTGGCATACGTACGACTATGGTTCAGGATTTGGGAAGTACAATGAAGCGGCTGTCAGAGTCAGACGACTTTCGCAACCGTTCCCATCATCATCATTTCAGCCAATAGACGTCCACTGCTGGACATAGGCCTCCCCTAAAGTTCTCCACACAGATTGGTATGTGCTACCCGCATTCAAGGGACTCCCGCAACCTTCACCAGATCGTCGGTCTACCTGGTGGAAGGCCTGCCACGGTTATGGTCTCCTGCTCGTGGTCTCTACTCAAGGACCTTTTCACCCCAACGGCCAACCGTTCTCAACAAAATCTATTCAGTGAATAATATCACTCATTCATTGCATCGCTATTAAGTATTATGCGCTACAATTAGCATTAATTTCTATGAGTGTCGGCATCAACCCTGTGATTAGCCGAGTGATTAACATAATGTATGGCGCCGCTGCGGCTCATGGGCACGGTATGTGATTAAAGTCTGTAGAATTAAATCGCCATGCACATGTATAAATAAATAAATAAATGCGCCAGACAAACACACCAATCATCATCATCATCATCAGCCTATTGCAATGCTGGACGTAGGCCTCTCCAAATGCTCGCCACTTTGATCGATCTTCGGCTACTCGCATCCAGCTCCACACCAATCAACCTGGTCTCAAACTAGGGCAATCCCTGTATTATGTAGACCAGATGACGATAATTAGCTGAGGGCGTCAACCCAGAACACCCAGACCCAAGAAAACTTAGAAAATGTAATTTCCTAAATTGACTTGACCGGGAATCGAACCCGGGACCTTTTGTGCTTCGGGCGAATACCTTAGCCAAGCTTTTTATCTGGTGCTAGTGGGGCTTTCCACGGTATAAGAATGAATGATTTATATTTCTTTAAAGTAACCAACATGTTGGTATTTCTCATACTGGAGTATTTTATCGTTTTCGATATCACGTAATCAAACATAACTATAACCTGAAAACTAGTCCGATCGCGTGTCTGAACATGAAACCTTATTCCAAACAACCTTGAAACAAAAGGAAAAGCCATATTTAATGTAAAACGAAAACTATTCATGTTTATAGAACTGTAAAAGACATAAATAATACACGTTTGTGGCCATAATTTTAGTATCAAACTGATATTATTTATCTACAGACTGTATGTTTGAACATTCACATACCTTTAACCATATGCAACCAATCATTTTGGACAACTTTTTTTGTACGACTTTTCGAAATTAATCGATATTTTTGTCGACTCCCCGTCGTACAAAATGAGTCGAGCCGGCCCATTTAGGCCGAAGCGTGGCTCTCCCGCTGTTCATAAAAAAGCTTGCCAAAGATCAACTTTTAAATTACTTAATGTAAGATAAGTCTCATAGGAATTTTATGAGCAAAGATTTTATAACTCGTTTCTTTTCATTACTTTATAAAATTACGTTTCTTTGCCTCGTAATATTTCGTATAAAATAAATTGAATTCACGTCCAATGAAGTCTTTAATTTTTTCTCAGAAATAGTTATGAAAATGGCTGAAAAAGAAAACTTAAAGTAAACAGAAATTACTTGACCCGTAACGCTTTAATACCTATTAGTATGATTCAGTAGTTAGTCTGAAGTTTCTGCAATTACACTTATAATTGGTTCGGCTAATGAACAGAGGGTTCGCAAGAGCGATGGATGGATGCGAAGCCTGAATAACAGACTTAAGAACGAATTGCAGTCAGTTAATCATTGAAGGATACGCTTTAAGAACGATGCAGAGATTTTTTTTTTAAGTTATTGGACTAAAGACCTTTTCTTCTTTTTATGTCATAGCACAGAATACTTAATAGTACATGTACAGAAAGCCCACTCCTAAAAATACCATAACATAACGTTGTAATTCCGACTGCCCAGCGTTCAATGCCTACCATTATTCATACCTAGAAGTGCGTTCTCTTTCTATCGCAAGCAACTGTCGCGCGTGCGTCGCCGCTCGTTCGTGATTTTCTACTAATTTGCCCCTCCGGAGGGGACGCCGCATGTACTTGCAAGTTCGATACCTACACGCGGAGTGGGACAGGCCTGGTTATAGGTAGCAAACGAGAAGGCGGATCACCTGATGCACTTGCACTTGCACCCTCCGGTACCCTCACTCACTCGGCGAAATACAACACAGGGCTGCTTCACGCCGGTTTTATGTGAGGTGGTGGTATCACTCCGGTCGAGCCGGCCCATTCATGCCGAAGCGTGGCTCACCCACAATTCGTTCTTATTCTATTGATGGTCACTGGTAGAGATCGTTCCTAGTAATCGCCTGAATTGTACATTGGGTATTCATATACCTAGCTTTTAAGTTTTTTTATGCTATGCAACAAAGTCTCTTATTGAACTTCTCTTATTTAACTCTCTCCTATTTATAAATCTATCTTTGTTAGTCATTATAAAAAGTAAAGAAAATAATTTATGATCTGGTTTTCGAATATTTAAAATTAACGAATGACAATCTTTTAGTGGAAAACCTTAATTTTCAGGTCCCTAATAGTCACACTTCAGGTTTCATTGCAAATTAAAATTCAGGTTAGTACCTAACACACATAAATTATATCACTCAGATTAGAGAACGAATTTTATTCAAAGAGCGTTCTTAATTCTTTATTTCAGAAATATTTTATCACAAAAACGGTTGTCAAAAAACTTATACCAATAAATTGCATTTAATGATTCACGTTCATTCAAGCATTATTACATTTTCAGTTAGTATTATATGATTGCCTGCTTCGGTTTTTGCGGGCAAGCCGTACCTTTGGACCTTTTAATATTTTAACCAAAACTTTAAATTTGGTTTATGTGTAAAAAGTATAACCACTTTCGTATAGTAATTTTACAGCTTTAGTTGGGTAAGACTGATTAAATGAACACCGTCTGAATATTACTTGACTTCGTGTCTAGATAAAACTAACCTTTAATGGTCATTATAACATACTTTATTTTTCAATGTCAAAGTGTACTTTAAAACTGGTAAAAATGTGTTTACCTTTGAGTTCTTCATTTGAAGATTAGGACATGAACGTAGATACAGACAAATTTTAAATTCGTTCTTGGCCTTGCTTTCACTTCCAATTTTGTTAATCTTTTTAGTGAAATGTAAAAAATGGCCAAGAGCCAAGTTAGTGTCTAGATACGGCTGATACACTGGCGGCCACGGCACCACTAAACGCTACAAATAATGCTCGGATAACCTCGTTGAAACTTATTTAATCTACCGAGTACAACATTAGATATCGGCTGGGGTTCTTTAGTTTTAATGCTGCAACTTCGGTATCATTTCGAAGTTTAAGTGTTATACTTGAACACTCTTTTGTGCTTATTTTATTTTCGTTTCATAGAACGAGACCTAGAAAGTTCATCAGCCATGACATTAGTTTATACTTCGCTTTTCTGAGAATAAAGTCTGGCTTATTGTTTTGAATTTATGATTTCATATTAGAAATAGGTATATGATGTTTAAACAGGCTCTTTATAACGTGAATGATAGCTGACACATAATGTTATAAATAAATCAAATCAAACAACATCTCATAATTGGACTCGTACCAAATAGCTTAAACACTTGTGTTACAGATATCAGACAACAGATGATTTACAATACAATTCTTAATTAACGTTGTAAGGCCCAGACAGCAGACGCAATGTAAAATCAATTGTTTTATGCCTTTTAAAAGGCTTCTGGGTCTAACGACGTTAAGAATACATTTATTACACCCAGACACTGAACAAACACAAGTGTTCATGACTCTAATGTTTTTCCAGAGTAGGGATCGAACCCACGACATTTGGCGTATGAGGCAGGATCACTACCAAATGCGCCATCGAGTCAGTCTCCTTAAAACTGATTCTCATAATATAAAAATTATTTTCGATATTAAGCAGCGATTATTATCATTTAGACTAAATTCCCTAATTTATACAGTTCAGCGTAATGTCAAGGTGACGCGTTAATGGGCTATACGAATGAAACTAGCGCCGCCAACCTATTTACACTGATTGTGGCGAAAATATGATATTTTTGAAGAAAATAAAACATTACAGACTTAGATCCAAGTAAATTGGATTTTTCAAGATGCAATACAATATTTCTAACACGCGACCAGTAACAATAATGTTAATTATTGCTAAAAACGGCCACTTTTAGCAATAATTGACATTATTGTTACTTGTCGCGTGTTTTATATATTGTATTGCATCTTGAAAAATTCAATTTACTTTTATCTAAGTCTGTAATGATTTGCTTTCTTAAAAAATATCGTGTTTTCGCCACAATTTGTGTAAATGGGTTGGCGGCGCTAGTTTCATTCGTATAGCCCCTTAACTCCGCAGAGTGATTGCCCGGCGTATATTTCCTAAAATACAATTTTCTCAACAATTATGATTATGTCCCTAAGCAATTTCACTAGCTTTTCGACGTCGAAGGGTTGTTTGTTCCAATCGAATGTTTTTATTTAATTTACTCACAAACCAATCCATGTTAAGCTGGGGCTTGGCTGGTAGCATAGGAAATAAATGAGTATACCTACTACGAACCTACAACTGATTATGATTTTGGATCTTAAAAAATCTGCCTATATACTGTTCCACTGCAAGGCAAAGAAAACAAGCCTCCTACATAGAAATCAAGTCATCGCTACTATGAGGAATCAAGCTTATTCACCACGTTTGCCTAGTATAGGTGATCACAAACTTGAGTTAAATAAATAGGCCTTTGCATCTCAACAGATGATTGAAGTAGCATCAAGTAGGAAACCTAAGTTACGGGTGAAATATTCGAAACATATTTTTGATCGACCCGGGAGTCGAACTTAGGACCCCGAGGTCACGGCCTGATAAACCACCAGACGGCCTGACAAACCTACGGAAGTTGGTGATAAGGTAGTGACTACGGAACTGTAACCATCATCAGTTATAGACCGTTTAGAAATTCGAGTACATTTCGTACCTACTACGTGCATATTCCTCTACCACCGACACTTTAAGCTGCAGATACAACTATTCTAAGTCTTAATAACTTCGTAATCCGCCTGTGGCCAAGCCGCGGCCTCCAAACGGAACCGATCCGTAGATTAGTTTTCTATTTCCCGTGGAAAGCAATAAGAGACTCTCATGAATTACTGAGCGAACTCGAGTGCTACCAAGACGAATCGCTCGATTTTTTCGCTTACACTTCGGTATGTTTTCCTCAGTTGTTATGCTTCATCAAAGACTTTGGTTGTGTGTTTTTGTTAGAAAGTTGGCTATTGTGTTTGGCCTAATAGCTGGGAACGTGTCCCGATATATTACGTTAAAGTTTTTTTGTTATTTCAGGCCGTACTATGTTTTATGTAGGCGTGATTTCTCTCTATGGTTGGCACAAATGGTAAGTGAGTGTTTTATTTTAAAAACTTACTTCTTAGTCTGGGATACCACAACAAAATAGATCCTAAGACTGTTAATCATAACACTATATTTCAATAAAACCTATCTGCAGCTACATAATAAAACGACAATATTTCAATATCAAACCACGCTTCACTTCTCAAAAGGTTATTCCATCCCCAAGCGTCAGCAAAAAGCGCGCACAGAATTCACATTTTGCCATCAAAACGAAATATCGAAAGAAGTCGACACCTGCTGCAGAGTCACGTAAAAAGAAACCTTTTTGGGACGATAAGAAAACAATCGCATCACTGTACCTCGATAACGAAGTTCGACATCCAATAACCATTTAGGATCTCGTGAATAGAAGCGTCCTATCGCAGATGATACGCTATTGTTTAAAAGCCAATTGAAATAATGTTATTTTGAACTTGAACTTATAAAAGATTTATTCTTCTGTGATTTTTAAATTGTTATTGTTTTACAGAGGCGACAAACACATAGGTACACAAATACGTACTGTTGCGGGTACGGGAAAAACACAAACGTGACATAAAGACAATAAAATTAATTTAATTGACGAACAACAATTACACACTAAATCACACTGTAGACTTCCGAAATACTTACCACTACTAGTTTATAGGAGATCAATTCGCTTCGCTTTCGGCTAAATCGGAAAAAACTTACCGGCTCGCACGTCTCGCTTTTATACCAATGCGGATCCAGTAGCGCGAGTTCTTTCGCGTCCTTCTAGAACATTCTACTCGCTTCCAGAATGTTCGAGACACAGGTTCTCGAATATTTGGGACATATAGCAACTAGGACTTCGAGAGACTCCTACACAATGCTCGATCTTTCTCGAACCTTCGATGACGATCGATTACCAATGGGTAGGTTTGGTTATGTGACTGTGCGCATGTGAAGTAAGGCACAACGGAATAATGGACTTTACCCATTAGAGATAAGCTCTATTTCCGCATGGGGTACTGCGATTCTAACAAACCACTACACTAACTGACAATTGTTTGAGTTATGCCTGTAGTACCATGTGTTTCATAGCACATACATTAAGTGTATGAGTTATAGTTAGTGTACAAGAGTCCTAAAGCAAACTAAGCTGAGCCCAGTGTGTGGCGAACGTAAGCAAATTGACAAGACAGCGAGTTAGTGGATGCCACACGCAGAGTTTTGCAAAGCAAAAGTACGCAGAAGGGTAAAGATTTCGGTGGCTTTAATACCTTCACAGACATGATTTGTTTCCGAACGCGTGAACTGTGTTTTCTTATCGCGTGTGTGCTTTGTACGTGCGCACATATTTTTTACATTATATTTTTTATTTAGTCTGTACTGTCTCACTGCTGGGCAAAAGCCTTCCCTAAATCCGCTCACCACTATTTATTTAACGGCATTTGTAACCAATCTGTCAAAGGTGTTGAGGTCGTCGGACCATAGTTTTTTGGGCCTATCGCTGTCGGCGTCCATCTTTTTTCGTAAAGATATATGTAAGGCATTTGGATCCTATGCAAAATTACACAAACTCACTGTAGGATTATTCTTCGAGGTCTAACTTTTGTAGCAGTCCTCAAATGCATTATTTCTGTAATATTTGCATCAAAATCTTAAAATATACCTAAAAGTTGGAATGGAATTGAAAAAGCTTTACTTATAATCGGTAATGAATCTTAAAATATAAGAATCTATTGTGAATTTCAGAGGAATATTGGATTTAAGAACAGCCGCGAAAGTTAGATATCGAAGAATGCCACTATAACGTGTCCCTTCTGCGACAATCTATGTGTAGTCCACATAAACACAGCGCGGCAACATAAATTAACGCGAGTGTTAGTGACAAATTACACTTTGCGGCGCACTGTGCCGCTGTCTGACAAATAGGTTTAGTGCTCTTCTTTCTACTGTTTTGACACATGGTTTACTTATAAGATCACAGAAGACAATCCATATAATCTCTGGGTACACAATACCGTACTTGAGCGTTTAATGTTTATGTCATTAGTAGTGTTAAATTCGAATTCGAATTTTTAATTTCGAATATGCCGTTGAGGTTGAAAACAAAATGTGGTATTTTATTTTCTGACCCTAATTCACAGTAAGTTTTATTGGTTTTAGATATTGGTTTTAGATTTAGATTACAATATTATGTAATTATAATTTAGTTTAAGTTTATTTTACTTAAGTAAATGGTGCGATATAGGTACTTTTAGAACCATATATATTACATTATACAGGGTGTATTTGTAAACATTTACATCCTTTTAACCACGTGTTCTATCAACCATTCTGAACAACATTTGTTCAACAACTTTTCTAAATTCTTCGAAAAAAATTTCGACTCCCCATAAAAAATGACCAAGTCACGTGAACGACTTTGTACCTATGCAAAAAGATGAATTTTTTTCAATAGTCATAGAACAAATGTTGTTCAGAATGGTTGATTGAACACGTGGTTAAAGGGATGTAAATGTTTACAGATACACCCTGTATAATGTAATATATATGGTTCTAAAAGTACCTATATCGCACCATTTACTTAAGTAAAATAAACTTAAACTAAATTATAATTACATAATATTGTGTATAGTAATGATGCTCTAATAAGTTCATAGTTAAAGAGAGTGAGAGCATTCAAATAAAAGTTTTTTTAAGCTTTTTTAATTATTAAACTTTTATAAACTTGTCCAGTATTTTCTCAGTTAATTTGCTGCAAATTCACAAAAGAAATATTATGCCCTCTGCATGATATACCCGTACAAGGGTTAATACAACCTCCTTTCCTAACCCACTTAGCTAACGAGTATACTTAGCTAGTATGTTGTTAGAGTTGTGAGTATATCCTAAGTTTGAACTATCATGAACTTACCGTTACTCATGTTAAGCAAAGTTCAGCAAGTTACCAGTTACACCGGCGTATAAACTACGTACACCTTATGAGAACAAAACTACTAAAAGCTGAGTTTATACTCTAAGAAATTTAAGCTAGTCTATTTGCTAAAAGAAAATACGGACTGATCAATTTTATACAACTTCAATGAGAAGGCTTATAGGTAACGCGACTCAAATCTATATTTAATTAGATCTATATTCCGTTGTACTACGCTGCATACGCCCAATCGCCTGAGAAAATACCCGAAATGGTAATCGAAGGTTCGAGAAAGATCAAGAATTGTGTAGAAGCCTCCCGAAGTCCGAGTTGCAATAATATTCCCCCGTACTTCTGGAACCTGCGTATCGAACACTCTGGGAGCTAAAAGAATCTTCTGGAAGTACCGCGCTATTATAAAACGCCCTGCTATCCCGCGAGTCAGTTCCGATTCGGAAAGCGAAGGGAATTGATCTCCTGCAAACTAGTGTTCGAGTGAATTACCTGCGAAGTATTTTGGAAGTTTTTAGTGTGATTAAATGTTTTAGTTTTGTAATTTTAATTCGTCCATAAATTGTTTTTTGAGACTTTGGCGTTTTCTTGGATTTCCTAAGTACTTCGTACCTGCAATAATATAATCTTCTTATACCCATTCCTATTTTTGACTTCCTCAGAGCGGTCTGACCGGGAGTTTAACTGTGGGAGAGCCACGCTTCGGCATGAATGGGCCGGCTCGACCGGAGTGGTACCACTGCTTCACAGAAAACCGGCGTGAAGCAGCCCCTGTGCTGTGTTTCGCCGAGTGAGTGAGGGTACGGGAGGCCTCACCCGGGGGGAAGGGGATAAAAGGTTGGCAGCGCACTTGTAACTCCACTGGTGTTGCCAAGTGTCCATGAGCGGCAAGCAATTGCTTACCATCATGTGATCCGCCTGCTCGTCTGCTACCTATCACATAAAAAAAAAGTCCCATAATCACATCTATAGTTTCACCGACTCGTTTGACCCGGTCGTCTACCCTTCATTTGCCCTAAACATCTGTTAAATGTTGACCTAATTCATATAGAACTAGTTACGAGTTAGTTTAGATGCGTCAACCATAAACTAACAAGTTGGTACATTATTATCTAAGTTTGACACCGACTGCGGCGAAGTACTCACTAGGTAGGTTTACGGTAGTTGTCTAAGTTGTAACTTCTGTGTGCCAAATTGTCAAGCATATTGAAGTAGTTAGGAACTTCAAGTGTTTGCCTACATAAATGCAGTAATAGGCTCTTTGACAACTTGAAAATCATTATCTTGTCTGTTACAATAATGTTATTAGTAACGGAAATTAATGTGACGTGGCACACGGGAAGATGTCGGTCTCTTTGTTTTGTGTAACTGTACGGTCTTACCGCACCTTATGTATCATCAACATTTTTACATAGTGTATCATTTTTCATGTCAGCAGTTCAGTACCTATTTGATCGTCACCGTGTGTACTCATATCAGTTATTAATCAATATATCCACGTCATCAAGTGAACTACTTATCATTTACTCTATCGTCAACTATCATCATATCAACTTCTAAAGATCGTATGGCGTACATTACGCTTCGTGTGATCCCTAGGGCTATGGCTGAAAATCAGTGTTTTGCTCCCTGAGTAAAAATGCCACTGAGCTTTTGCATATTGCACCGCTGCGGCACACATGCAGGACAAGAAACAATAAGTAATTCGGTTCTGCAATATTTCTCCCATTTGTTCCGAATTGTAATTTGTATGTGCATTGTGCATGTGAGTCTGTTTGCTGCAATAAACGATTTATCTATCTATCTGTCTATCAGATGGATGAATGAATGAATGAATGAATTTTTATTTGGCAAAAACAAGGAAACACAAAATGAGATGAATCACTTGATGATAAGCAATTGCTGCCGCCTATAGACACCTACAACACCAATGGAGTCACACGTGCGCTGCCAACCATTTAACCCCGTTTCCACTCGATTGGGCCTCCAGTACCCACACTAGGTGAATTACAGCGGAGGCACTGCTTCACACCGGTTTATATTTGTGTTTCCTCTGTTGTCTGATATCTGTAACACAAATGCTTAAGCTACTTAACACGGAGTCAGGTCAATGTGTGAGATGTTGTAATAATTAATATTAAGGTTTTTGTGATAGTTACTATCGTTCAAAATGATCTTAATAATCATTTTGGTAAAATACCGGACTCACGGGCCTAGACCAGATGAGCCTCAGTTTCTTCAGTGATTGGGTTTGTATTAAGTAGTGTCGTCCTGTAGGAACTTGCGAACTATTCGACTATTATTATTATTGTGTGGAGTATTAAAGACTTACTCATATTTTGAATTTAATTAATACGACTTTTTGGAGAGTATTACGTGTAACTCCTACAACACGAGAAAGCAATAAACAGTACAATAAGAATGGTGAGTACACGAGCTTATGGTAGGGCTACCATAATGTTTAGGAGAAAGGGAGACATGATGTATTCCTTGCTTTGAAGGAAGATGGAAGGTTGACTGGCATAGATAGATACTCTTTATTGCACAAAATATTACAGAAGTTAATAGAGAATGAATCTTGGCATACTCGTAATATTCGCCTATTGTACGAAGTTTTGTTTAATAAAGTTTAAAATAAATACCTAATGTACTTCATATACGGTTTAACGCTGTGTTTGAGTAAAGACGCAAGGGTCACGGGTTCATTACCCGCAACCACACAAATGTATGTTTTTTTATTGTTAGCTGAATCTTAAGTCTTAACAACCACAATAACGGCCGTAACTATAATGGGCCGGCTCGACCGGAGTGATACCACTGCCTCACAGAAAAGCGGCGTCAAGCAGCTTCTGTGCTGTGTTTCGCCAAGTGAGTGAGGGTACCGGAGGCCCATCGGGGGGAAGGGGATAAAAGGTTAGCATCGCACTTGTTGCATGTGTTCATAGGCGGCGGCAATTGCTTACCATCAGGTGATCCGCCTGCTCGTCTGCTACCTATCACATAAAAAAAACCGATATAATATAACTCCGTTCTAAGTGATATCTATTTCCCGGTGTGTATGGACACCCTATAGAAGAATTGTTTGGCCCGATAACATTCTATTGTGTTTCCATCGTTCTCCAACGTCTTTTCCGGGTCCCCCCCCCCCCTCCCCTCTCCTTTAAGCCCCTGATCCAATGAGAATGAGCTCATTCAATGGAAAAACCAATTAGAGGCTACCTAAGGATACGTTTGATACAAAATACGTTCTGTTACTTTGAAAGACAAAAAAAGTTGCTAATAAAAAAGCATTAATTTCTCAGAATCGAATTTAAGATATTTTCGACTGTGATCACTTCCGATCAGATGACCCATTTGCACGTTTTCCGTCTTTTATCTTTGAAATATAATAACCATTGGATATCTAAAAATATGCTTTCTTTTTCAGGTACGTCTGCGCGATCTTGTGAAGAATCAAAAGTAATATATTTAATAATGGTAAGGTAATTTATATTTACAAAAAAGCTGAAATAGAAGAAAGTAATTCCAAACATACCTATTTACCATATTGTTCCGTTCCTATATAATGCATAGTTACGACGAGTTCGTAACAAAAAACATTATGCATGTTACGAATTCGTCGTAGCGCTAGCTACGAAGTACACGTAGCACTACTTGTTCTCGTAGTTCGTAGCTATGACTTCTGTGCTACGGGTCGTAGTATGAAACGATAAGTCTTATTCGATTTTTGTGTCGCATTATGCCTAAAATTACTGTAGTATAGTAATACTTTATTGATGAATATAATTTTGACATTTACTTAAATTCTAAATAAAAAAATATAATCTGTTGATTTTGAACTTTATCTATCTTGACATAAGAGCGAAAACCAATGTTTTTTTCGTAGACTTATGCCACTATGACCCAAGCAAAAATGTAACCACAAACGTCAACAGCCATTTTCTGCTAGGTCACTATCGAATGCGCCTATTGGTACTATGGATGGAAAGGTGTACTAGTTTATCTCAATTAAGACATTATGGCATGAAATAGTCAGCACGTAAAGATGATTGACGCTAGGTTTTCCGGTACGAGCCGGATTTCTCCGGTTTTCCGGGTCGGCAGGGCGTCTCCCAAGGGCCTTTTACGGGTTCATCCCAACATAAGTGCCCAGAGCAGTCGGGCAGCGTAAGGATGGAAATCTTAAGCTGACGTTAAAATAATGATTTTTAGGGTTCCATAGCCAAATGGAAAAAAACTTCTTAATCAGCGCTCAAACCATTGCGCTAAACGGGTCATCAATAACAAACAATCTATGTTATTGCTAACGTATTCTGTTCTTTTAGCAAGAAAAAATATAATAGTATCAGCTTCGATACTGTCCTACTGCAGGGAAAAGACCTCCATCATAGAAATTACCGGATAGCGCATTTGGTAGTGACCCTGCCTCATTCGCTAAAACGCTCCTGCGTGGGTTCTATCCCCAAACATTCATGTGATGAACACTTGTGTTTGTTCGGTTGGTGTTATGTATGTGTTCAACTATTATATTTGTGATCCTCTGTTGTCTGATATCTGTAACAAAGTGTTTAAGTTACTTAGTACGGAATCAGGTTAATGTATGAGATGTTGTGTGAATTTATTATAGAAATTAAGTAATCGTTACTATGATGAGATTAGGCTTAATCAGAAAGAGTATTACTAATACTTTACATAAACGGGACTAAACGCGACGAAATTGAATAAGTACATTTTAGCACTTACTGCTTGACGTTTCGGCTGCGTTACAACAGCCGTGGTCACAAGCGAACACGAAACGAAGCGAAGTTTAGTCCCGTTTATGTAAAGTATTTGTATAATGCAACGCGAAAGTTTAAAAAGAGTATTACTAAAAAAATCTATAACCTTAATCCTGCTAAGTGCGCTCAAAGTATTTTCGTTTGATTTGCTTGTTTTATTCGGATTATAAATCTTATTTAGACTTAATGCCGCGTTTCCTGAAGCTTTCAGCGGATTTTCGCGCAAATCTCTAGGGCTCGATTTGTTATTTCTGCTTCAGGGAAATAATGGCGGAGTTACGGTGAGGTGTTTTGTGAAATTGTCTAGTGTTTAGCTAGGTGCCTGTTGAAATATCGGCTCAGAATATTCAGTTAAATCCAGCAACAATTTGAAGAGTTTCTAAAGCCGTGTCAATTTATATATTAGATCATTATAGAATAGAATAGAGAATAATTTATTTCCTGACACAAAAGTGACATTAAGTTTATACCTTTGCCCAACAGTGGGAATTCAGGTACAGACATACAGAACACTTTATTCCAGCGAGCGATAGTAGCTCATAAAAATGAATGCATTCCATACGGGAAAGTCGTCGGTTCAAATCTGTGAATTCCTGTTTTCCAACTTTGGATATTCAAAATCTATGTGCGTATTTCTAAAAATAGTTTGGCAGAATTCCTATAATTATTGAGAGAGAATTTGGACTTTACATCATTACCAATATCTTCAAATTATTCCCTTGAATTGAATTACAAGTATGGGTCTACATACGGGTGAGTTCAATCCTAGCTTAGATCTACAGAAAGGAGGACTAAAAAGCTTTATATGGTGTCTAAGATATCTGAAGCGCACTCTGAATATAATTCTACTTAGCAGTTGGGGCCCTGGCTCGTCTTTTCACGCAGGGTGCTTTTTCCACAGTCATGTATGCTCTTTCTCATTCTAATTCATTTATAATTTACAGAGCGTGAAGTCACAAAATACATATTGACACAGAAGGCTGACTGCCCACTAAGAGCTAAAAATATGTCATGTACTCACGCATGCGCACTAACGGGCAAAAAACGCCTTTTCGACCACATTATTCCTAACTTATGACATAAGATTGTCAAACTGTCGTGAGTCTATGGTAGAGGCCGCGCGCTTATGTACTCATGCCGGGCAACAACCCTAGCATATGTCAACGAACTCTTCTAAATTCAAAATCAGGTCAAAGTGTAACTTCTGTGTGTAATTATGTTGTGGTGAAGTGTTGTTTTAAAAGTAAAAAACAATTGATTATCCATTGTGTCGACTGTCTGGGCCTTACGACGTAATATAAAAGTTTACAGATAAACCCTGTATTAGGTTTTACGGAAAAATCTCAAGATTTACCGACGTTCAAGCTCTCAGTAACATGTTCATAATATGTTCGCATGTTGTTGTTGACGGCGTAAAGGGCCCTCGGCCGGTCTGCACGGCGAGCTAAGTGCCGGCTGCCCTTTGTTCCAGGCAGAGGCCTGCGAGCGTTTGTGTCGTTTTTTGTTGTTAAATGCTTTTGAGGAAAATAGACACATGCATAGGACAATGAATTTTATGAATTGTTGAACCAAAGGTTGCGTTTTGGTTTTGTAATATTTTGCGCTGTTTCAAGCTGATTTTTTGGAAGACCATGGTATCAGTCTGGTTAGGCTCACTTGTGCCCAATTAGACATCGAAAATCATTACTTATTATTTTTTCGTGGTAGCATCATTATTCGTATAAAATTTATAGTATCAAAATCTTAAACAAATAAGTTGTTTCATTTATAGCTACTCCTAAGTATAATATATTACAGCTAATATTCTATCGATGTCTGATCAAATGAAGTTGATTGATCAGTTGCTTCAAAGCACCTTCAGTCAATTTTATATTCCAATAACACGAGCTAGCTTTAATTAAATTCGATTACTTACATTATCAAATTATTTTGCCGTGAATAACTAATATTTATTGAGAAACTGGATTCAGAGAAAAGCTGCCAACAGTAATTGGAATAAATTATTAACAAGAGGAAGAAAGCTAGACAGAATCGAGTAACTAATTTTCTTTAGTCTGCTCGACAAAATAAGATTTTGTTGTTGAATTATTTAGTTATATTATTAAACTATGGAAGAGGCCAAGAGGTTTTATCTTTATAGTTTCTAAAGTGAGGTAGTTCTTCTCTTTGACACTCATCTTTAAAGCAAAAATTTCTGTCAAATACACAGAGAATTTTCAAATATTTTCGATGAATTTTCGCTCAATCAAAATGATGTGAGTGGAAAAATATCATTCATACATGGACAAGATGCGAAGTTGAAGTGTTTAACACACACACACACGCATCCATGCATTCACACACACACACACGCGCGTACATTTTCATACAGTGTATAGGAAATTAATTAAAGAGACCGAAGAGCGGAACCGCCTAACACAAGCTCAATAGCTCAAAAGGGGGCTCCAATCAGGATGTGATAAGTTTGTTAATACAAAATAAAAAGTTTTTCATTTTATAAACGGTGTAAAAATATGGTTGATGGTAGGTAGATCAAATCCACCTAGCTCTCTCATCTTAACGAGTAATTCCCGGTGGTAATGAAATGATGCTTGGTAACCTTACTGGAATACATCAGATAGGCCGCAATTACGTAAGGCCTGACAGATAAGGCCTACAGTTACTGCGCATGTGCTTAAGTAGGGTTAATGGGCCGTTGCCATTATGGTTATGGCGGAATCTGTGACCCCGACCTTAGGGAAGAAAGGACAGTGAGGCAGTTGCAGATAGCGAGAATAGGAAAGAATATTTATTTATTCACAACTTTGTAAGTAAATAGTGGGAGAGCCATGCTTCGGCATGAATGGGCCGGCTCGACCGGAGTGATACCACTGCCTCACAGAAAACCGGCGTGAAGCAGCTCCTGTTCTGTGTTTCGCCGAGTGAGTGAGGGTACCGGAGGCCCATCGGGGGGGAAGGGGATAAAAGGTTAGCAGCGCACTTGTGACTCCACTGGAGTTGCATGTGTCCATGAGCGGCGGCAATTGCTTACCATTAGGTGATCCGCCTGCTCGTCTGCTACCTATCACATAAAAAAAAAACTTTACTGCACAAAGTTAACGCCCTCGTAGTCGGTGGTTTATGTACCGGACTGTGGTTGAGCACAAAGTATGTTTTAAATTTACGAAAATAGCTCGGATTTGTGATCACCAATCCGCATTAGACAAGCGTGGTAATTAAGCCAAATCCCATCGTAGTATCGATGACTTGATTTCTATGATAGACGCCTTTGTCCTGCAGTGGAATAGTATAGCCTAATACTTTACTTTTGCAAAAAATGTTAAGAAATAGGTGAACTTAATGCCAACAGGCATTCTCTACTAGTCAACCATTGGGTCAAAAGGCCTTTTTTTTTGATTAGGCGGCAAATGGATCACACTCGAATTACTACGGATAGACAGACATGTCAAATCTAAAAGCGTTCCGTTTTTTTTATATTTTTGCCACGCTCTTTCTTTAAAAATTGGATCTTGTAACATGGTAATTCTTATAGGAACTCGAGGAATCAATATTTCAAAACTTACTCAAGTTTTTAAATACATATTCCTCCCAAATTTAAATCGGAATATTAAAATCTACCGATCATACAGAAAGTATTAATAGTGTAGTAGATAAATCTTTCAAACATATCTTTTTACATTACTTTCATACTACTTTTCCTTTACTGTGGTATCGTTGATACAGAAGCTCAGTGTTATCTGGTGTAATTACGCTTGGGGATGAATAGGACTGTACCTACGAGAAAATCGTACAAAAATGTACTCTGATGATAATGGTAACGAGACGACTCATACTTACTAACCGTCCATTGCTCTAGATACACAATCCCATACAGAAAGCGTTTGAAAAAGTGATACCTGTAGATAATTTTAATTTCGAAAATGCTGTCACTACATTTACATGCATTTACCCTGCAGTGGGACAGTACTTAAATAGACTGATACTACTTACTAAAAAAGTGAAGTATCAGCCTATAATACTGTCCCACTGCACGGCAAAGGCTTCCAACATAGAAATCAAGTCATCGCTACTATGATGGGATTAGGCTTAATCACCACGCTTGCCTAATGTGGATTAGAGGTCACAAACCCGAGCTATGTTCGAAAAATTCGAAACATACTTTTGCTCGATCCGGAAATCGAACCCGGGACCCCAAGATCACGGTCTGGTACTTAAACCACTAGACCAGCGGGGCGTCTGATACTATTAATGACCGATATTTGACGGGTTTGATAAGTATATCTTAAGCGATTACGGTATCTATGCCTTTTATGACTATTGCTAAGTTTAATATAAAATTTTAATCAATAGACAGTGAGTCAATCGTTTTCAATTTAAAATAATTTCACGTTAACCTCTCCTAATGATCAATACAATTTAAAGTAGGTATTTTATTTCGCAACGCAATCAGAAGCAAAATATCAAGTATCGGAGTCGCATTTAGGGACGAAGCAAGACGAGAAGAAGAGAGATGGCCTACGAATTGAAACAAGATAGCCGACACAATCAAACAGTTATCGCTAATTGCTTAGCCAAGTTTCCCATTGTTCGGGGCTCTGAGCGCTAAGGGCGCTCTCAGATTGAACCAAAAAGTTTTTATTATTTATTGCTGGGTTTTTTGGCGCTGTGAGGCTTGGACGCTAACTTTAAAAGAAAAACAAAAACTACTTGTTGCGGAAAGAAAGGTCCTCCGGAAAATACTGGGCCCAGTAAAAGAAATTAAATTAATTAAAATGAAGAAGAAGTAACTGGATAATACGCACAAATGCCGAAATAGAGAAGATTGTGGACACCAGAGCCGACCGATGGGTCGACACCAGATAGGCCGACCTAGGTAATACCCTCGACATGTACAAAATTATCAATGTCATTCGGTAGGCGCTATCAAAAACGGAACTCGTAGTATGAATACTTACTTGGATTATTAGGTAATAAACGAGGATTTTCTATTATTTTATAAAATAAATCCGCACGAATTTCAGGTCGTGGTGATGATATGATAAATTGTTACCACGCCAGTTCAGCATACTCTTACGCCAAGTTTCCATTAAGCCATGTGAAGCGCGAGGCCAGGAAGGAAACTTTGGAGAGGTGGAAGGATAGTTACGCCAACGCGGAGCAGGGAAGTCATACTAGGGGTTTATGCCCGGAACTGGATGACGTCTTTGCTGCCGTAGAACTATGTGGCGCGTCCTTCTTCCTCACCCAGTACCTAACAGGCCACGGCTACCATCGCGCTTATCTACATAGGTTCAAGATAGTGGATATCGACACCTGTCCCTGCGACGACGCCTCCGCGCAGACGGTCGAGCACTTGGTGACACAGTGTCCCAGGTTTGCGCGCGCGCGGTTCGAACACGAGCTTACCTGTGGTATGTTTCAGGTCCCACCATTTATCTTCGCACAGGTTATTAAAAAGGAAACGACGAGAAGCTCTTTTATTAATTTTGTTGAATATATATTCAGCGAGCTGAAAAATTTCAATAAATAACTGAACAAATATGTTCTATGTACATAATAATAACATTTATAATACAAAATTTATATATATTAATAATTATAATAAGGAAATTATAATAATAAATATCTATCTTCAGCGAAATGATTAAAACACTACAGCGAAACACAAGTACTATACAGACAGACATGACATGACTTGTATCAAATAGCAAGTCTCAACACACGATAATTAAAACAAATACATAGGAAAAAAAAAAAAAAAAAAAAAAAAAAAAAAAAAAAAGT
Source organism: Cnaphalocrocis medinalis (assembly GCA_014851415.1). Lineage (NCBI taxonomy): Eukaryota > Metazoa > Arthropoda > Insecta > Lepidoptera > Crambidae > Cnaphalocrocis > Cnaphalocrocis medinalis. The sequence goes on from CM026283.1 coordinate 14,454,563, forward strand.
ATGTCCATTATCATCTTATCTCTTTTTGGCATATGCAGTGTCTATAAGATGGCGTCTTCTCTTTCCGCCCATCTTTTCGATTTAGCCGCTGTGCCACAGAATACTTAATAGTACATGTACAGAAAGCCCACTCCTAAAAACCGTTTATGGAAATGAAGACTCAGGCTACCATACCATACCATAACATAACGTTGAAATTCCGACCGCCCAGCGTTCAATGCCTACCATTATTCATTCCTAGAAGTGCATTCTCTTTCTATCGCAAGCAACTGTCGCGCGTGCGTCGCCGCTCGTTCGTGGCTTTCTACTAATTTGCCCCTCCGGAGGGGACGCCGCATGTACTTGCAAGTTCGATACCTATACGCGAAGTGGGACAGGCCTGGCTGTGCTGAAAGACTAACAAAGCGTGTTTGTTGGTCTTTTAGCAGGGCGGCATCCTAAGTGAATGATTTAGACGCACCTTAACGCGAAAACATTCTAAGGGCCCGCCACGCTCTGGTTGCTTCGGTGCCCTCACAGAATCAGACGGTTGTTATTTGGAGACCCGTTTAATTATATAAAGTTTTCGACTCAAAAATTGTTTATCGGGTTTCCATTTTAATTAGAATTCAAGTACAAAAGAGCGTGGGTTTAAAATAAGTTATGATGATTTTCTGGTCTACGATTTATCTTGTTTAGGTCTTTCAATAGAAAATGTTAACAAAATAGTTTTTTTTCCGTTTAGATGCAAAACACTAATGATTTTAATTTAAGATTTATTTTCATGCAGTACTAAAACGACGATTACATCGTAATTAAAAGAAAAAACACAAAACAAGTCAGGTTTTATTCAAAAGGCTTTATAGCCCCGTCAACATGTCAGCTGCAGCCGTGGCATAAATCGTAAAGCGCTTTATTTACTGCCTTGATAAGTGATAAGCAAGACGGATTAACGCTAACTAATCTTCAGCGCTTTTTAATTCACAGGGATCCTGCTACCCAGGAATTTTCAGGAGACAAATTGTATACTTACTTCTTACTTTTTAAATAGCCGATGTGAGATTATCCTACACAAATAATTTAAAAGATTGGTTTAGCTGATATTGTTATTAAAAATTAAATTTTCTTGGACTTGTGACTACTAGTGCTGGTGCTAAATCCGGAAAGAAACACATGTGGCGCAGTACTCGTATGAAAGAGGTTGCCTACGGTTTTCATTGACATAATTGGTCTATGATATGTAACTAACTGTTACTCGCGACTTCGCCCGCGTGAAACAGTATCTTTGGTAGCATTATTAATTAATTATTTAATAATTTTAACCCCCCCCCCCTTTTTTTTTAACCATTTACAACCACTATTTTACAATGAAAAAAGTAGCCTATGGTCTAGACCATCTGTGCCTATACCAAATTTCATTCAAATCCGTTCAGTAGTTTTGGCGTGAAAGAGTAACAGACAGAGTTACTTTCGCATTTATAATAATATATAAATACATATTATATAGTTAGGATATGGAAACGGATGGAGCTGCCAAGAGGCCTTACCTGGGTCGATCCATCGGTAAATTCCCAGTGGGGCGCCCCAGATATCGCTGGATGGAACAGGTCTATCAGGATCTTGGTCACCTTCAAAGGCCGTTTTGGCAAGAGGTGGCTGAGAATAGAGCGGAGTGGCGAATACTTGTGACGGAGGCCAAGATCCTCCGGAATTCTTTAAGTTTTCTCTTTAAAATAATTCAATTTAAAAGAGAAAATTCAAAACTCTGCTAAAACACTGAACCAGGTATTTTTTAGCTTTTAATAAGACCTCCGCAATGCAGATCGCTGGCCGCATAAAAGCAATTTAGATTTTTGTCCCCATAAATTAAATATCTTTGCTCTTTCGCTCCGTAAAAATGCTAAGTAAAAAATAACGAAGACGCACCTCATTATACCCCACGCGTGTCCCCGCACAGAGCTGCCGTAATCTCTTTGAGAGTTCTTTATGAGTGGTTTTAGACTTGCATATTTTTGTGAATATTTTTGTCGTACAGACCTTTATTTACTCATTAGTCGGCCGCCATCAGATTCCGCTTGGACCTGTAGGCACTAACATGCGCAGCGCGACAAAATTTGTCAGACTCGTGTTGCGTCGCTTTTATCCCGTATCGCTAAGTCAAGTGTCGAACGAACTTGCTCTTTAAATAATAGTATAGACAACATATCTCGAAAGCACGCATACCCGCTGGTCCAAAGCAAGTAAGTTACTTAACATATTGTGATCAGTGATCTTGACCGCCATTGCACTCTATTTGCAGCGGTGGTTTGCTAATTGTTGGAGAAGTGGTGGTTTTGCGATTAAATAAATAAATTGTGCAAGCACTTTCTTTATATATCTTCGCCCCCAATTCACGGGATTTTAGATAAGTATGAAAAAACATGGCGGATATCGCATGGAAACTATATAAAAATATGTGATTTTATCAAAATCGTGAGAATTGGTTCTAGGGGCATTCTCGTGTTCAAGCGATCCTTACAACGTTTCGCTTGCTTTTAATCGATCTCACCGACTTTATTGGTCAAATTGGCTAATGTGGTTTTAATTTCCATTCATTAACATTTAATTAAAATCAAATTCAAACTAAAGGTGCATGAATATGTTAAAATTATGAAAGAATACATATAAAACTTAATTTTGTATATTTTCGGTATGATGGCACGGTAGGTATTAGATTTTTGAAATTATACAAAACATACATAATAATTTATCAAATAAGAAAGTAGGATAGTTTATGGTAGTCAGATGTGCTGTTGATTTTACAATCTTCGCGTCAGAACTGTATGGTTCCAAATTCATATAAGTAGTCTTGACGCAAACTCCGTATAGCCTCAAAGTGATTCATACAATTCTGACGCAAACTCCGCTCAATAGTGAGTATAGAGTTTTAGATTTTGATCATCTACTTTTGCTGTCGACTGTACATAGAACGGTCCGAAATTTACTGTAATTTACATAGTCATGTTGTGTTTGCCTGTAATTGTTGTTATATTCTAATCATTTGGATATTAAATTTATGCAGACCTAAATATTGTTTAGTGCATAATAAGGTCTGCCAACCTAGTAAACAAACTAGCAAGTTTCTTCACGAGGTTTTTTTTGTCCAATACAATTTTTGTACAGGTAGGTTTACAATATTTGTGGCCGAACAGATGACACTTTTATAGATATCCTTGTTTTTAACGATTTTAATATTCACAAAGCTATACCTTCCCAATATTCACGCCAAAAAAATTAAATGGAAATAGTATGGAAATTTCCGAATTCCAGTTCAAAGAGAGTCCGTTCCGACGATTTCATAATGAATTCCTGCCATACATCCCCGCTTAAGCTGGGCTTCCAAAGAAGATATCGAGTAAGTGGCGAAGTGCTTATTAAGTATTCTTCAGACTAAAATTTTATGAAGCCGTGTACTCATTTGAATAATAAAACGAATATCCTTCCTTCTATAAGAGCTTAAGATTAATGTTCTCTCATGTGATATTCTGGAGTTCGTCACCTAAAGGTGAAGAATCGCGTTGCTTTATACAATAAATTGATATGAACGGGACCAAAAGCGAGGATGTTTAAATATAAGTATTATAGTAGGTACCTACTTATTGCTTTGAAGTTTCGGCCGTGGTTACAAGTGAACTCAGTAAATACTAATATCGTGTTTTATTTTGTTAGCCTAAACTTTCCCACGGCTCTCCCAAACTCCTCCTTTGGTCTAAGTCAGTAGTACTAGCCAGCGCTTGCCAATCCTGTTTGTGGTGGTCTAATCGTCGCGCTATCTTATCTGGGTGTGCCTCTCAACCGTCAACCATTTGTCCATTTATTTATTCAAATCATCAGCAACCCACGCTCGTCCACTGCTGGACATAGGTCTCCCCCAATGCACGCCACCGCTCCCGATTTTTGGCCACTCTCATCCAGCTCACTCCAGCCAGCCTTCGAATGTCGTCATCCCATCTTGTAGCAGGGCGTCCAACACCACGTTTACCGAGTCGCGGTCTCCACTCAAGGACTTTATAGCTCCTACGGTTTTCAGTTCTGTGGCTAATGTGACCAGCCCACTGCCAGTTCAGTTTGCTGATTTGGTGGTTATTCAGATATGTAAATAAACGCATTTAAATCAATTATTAGCATCGCTACTGCTACCGGGTGCTGAACACCCTCTAAGAATTGAATTAGTGATATGCGTGTTAAGGGGTAATTCCGGACGCCGTACCAAGGGGCCCTGTCGCCATACTGCAAGTTTGAGGCTGTAAAAACTTAGTTGGGGAGTAACTTTCCTGGCTGGACTATGCAGAACTGTAGATGTATAGAAATAATTTCTTATGCAACTTTGTGTGACAAATTAATTTCAAACATAGGTACGCAAGGACTATTGCACACCTAAATCCAATCACCAATCTTCACACAATCTATGTGAATCGGATCCTAGACAGATAAACAGCCTACTGTATGCCGTTTTTCTTCTATGAGTGCCATCTTCTAACGAAGGTTGGCGATCATAATGGCGACTTGAACCCTTGACACAGCTGCTTTAAACAGAGAACGGGTGCTTTATTGTACCAATGGCGCAGATTTTTAAGCCTTCTTGGCTTTTCTGGTTCTTCTTCTTCCTGGGTTTCTCTTTCCCTGGATCTTGATGCCGTTAATGTAAATAGTTAACGTACAGCGATGGTAAAGGGAAAGTTATTTTTCCCACCACATGATTAAATAATACTGCGGGTAAACAAGAAGTTACGAGCAGATTTGAGATGAGCCGGCAATCCTTAGAAATATCGCTGGTCGCTGCGATTAGCTACATGTAGTTTTCGCTGCGAATTTCTGACCTAATGACATAACATTGTGAGCACCTTCTTTTAATATTCCCTAAGCAATGGCGTAGCTTATAGCCCTTTGCTCCTCCTGTGATCACTGCTACATACTTTATCCTGGATAAGTTGAGTCTAATCGAAGGAGGCTAAGCTAAGCTATCGCTTTGGATGTGATCGGGAATTGTACACTTTAAGATGAAATTTAATTATTTACGGTAGCACGTTGAACGCCAACTTAATAATCTTGGTAATCATTTTTGTGTGTTTCTTATATAAAGTAGACCATTTTTAGGATGATATCTCCCAGATTACATTAGTTCACAAAATTTTGAAAAGTTCGGTTTCCGCGCTCGAGCTGTGCCACTCCCTAGCCATTTCGCTGCCGAGGTCATCAAAACATTGCGTGCTGTGTTTAGATAAGCTCGTAATCCGAAGAAGGATCGCCGCGGGCCGGCGTGATTAGCTACGTGCTACAGCTGACTATGGTTGCCCTTTTTATAGAAAACCCTCTTTAGCACTCAATCTATCATGAGGAGACAGGAACTAGGGACTTTATTTGTTTAGAGTTTTTTTTTAGTGATAGGTGGCAGACGAGCAAATAGATCACCCGATGGTAGGCGACCGCCGCTGCCCATAGATTGCTTTTTTTATAATATAGAAAGGCAAACGAGCAAGCGGGTCACCTGATGGTAAGTAAATACCGCCGCCCATGGACATCAGCTACACCAGAAGAAGTACCGTGCGTGGAGGGGCTGCCGTGCAACACCAGTGCGCTGCCAACCTTTTACCCCCTTTCCCCCCAAATGGACCTCCGGTACTCGACGAAACACAGCGCACAGTTGATTTGAATAGCCCCATCGGTCTAGTAGTTCAAATACCAGAACGTGATCCTGAGATCTGGACCCCGAGGTCCTCGCTTCATTCCCGAGTCGAACAAAATGTATTATAAGAATTTATCGAATTTTCCTAAACCAGAAAAGTAATACTCCGCTTAACGAGCAATTTCAGGGATTTATTAGATAAAATGTACTTAACTGTTCTATAAACACTGGCCGTGAACTTAATGACTAAAGTAACCTCATTCTCGTCATAACCTACAGTTTGAAACAATCTTTACATCGCTGGAATGCCTAAAAAACCCATTAAGGGCCATGAAAGAGGATCCCTCTTGCCAGGGGCTCCTGTTAATTCGAAACTTCGAAACAATTGGGGTTTTCACTATAACCACTATACGGGATCAAAATTAATCGAGATCAGAACGCGAACGGTTCCACCAACGTAAAATTCCGCGCTCAACCAAATAGGCATAATATTTTCAACCTAAATCGGTGTACCTACTTAGTCCTAGCAACAGCTTTAGGATAGCAATAGTTTACTCTGATAGAGTTATTCGTCATAACACAGAGCCACCGAAAAATACTACTATTGAAACACCGAAAAATGATTTTAGTTGGTTTAGAGGAACAAAACATTGTAACCGGTTCAAAAATAAACAGTATTTACAGGTAAACCGAAGAAGCAAAACAATGACGATGTAATCGATAGCCAACGACATCTATTGGTACAATTTAAAACTAATATCCCGTAACGAAATGAAGTTGTATGTACTTAGTAGATACTTTAGTATTTTTTTTAAATTAATAAGACTGTTAAATTAGTCGTTTTAATCCCGAAGCCCTCAGCTGTTCCATACATTAGTGCCTAGTGAATATTGGCTTTTAGATTTTCGCGTTGCATTAAAACTATAAAATATTTTAACGGGAATTAACGCGACGTTTATTGTTAAGTACATTGTAAATTGTTACGAGTACATTAAGGTTAAACGTGTTGTCGTAATGTATATTTTTTTTTGTATGGAATAGCTGATTTTTATTTTGATGAACTAACATGCTAATAAAGGGGGCTACCCCCATCCATCTTCCACCCACATTGCTTATAGGTAGGTATAGGTTACACTATGGCAAACTAATAATAACTCGGGTCGTTCGTATACTTTCCCCTTGGTAATTAATCTTTGTATTGAACATCGAGGGAAGTTTGAGCTCAGGAAGGATAGTTCGAGTTCTCTTTCAGCTTCGGAATCAGAAACACAAATAATGACACTTCCCAAACGGAAGGACAAATTGATAAGTATATATTGTTATTATATCGATTGTAGGTTCTACGAGTAATTCTGGTTTTTAAATAATTAAATTACCTAACTACACACATAATTGTAGATATTTCACTGCTTATTGCTAGAGGTGACAAACTTTTTATGTTATAGGGCGGCGGTAATCGCTTACCATCAGGTGATCCGTCGGCTCGTCTGCCACCTATATCATAAAAATGGTGGCAGACGAGCAACCGGATCACCTGATGTTAAGCGATTACCGCCGCCCATAGACACACCTACTGCCAACTATTTTACGAGTAACGCACACGAACGAGCCAGAGAGTAGCTCGCATGGCAAGCCGAGTAACTGGCTACCTTACCAGCTCGCACTATGTAAATCAGTCTCTTAATCACAACCTCACTTGATGAATTCATTTCTAGGCAAAAAATCACAATTATGAAATCTTGTTTTAGCGCTTTGTTATTTTGACATCGATTTATGAAAGTCGTTTATTTCGTCGCTATCAAAAATCTAGTTGATCTTGAGTTTACTTTCACAAGCCTCTCTTAAAAATCTTTCATATTTCAAACTTATTTTCCCTCAACGAGTGGCTGCTTACACTCTTTTTCTCTCCACCATTATTCTCAATAAAGAGATTAATTTGGTCCACTGAATTGAATTCGAACGAATCGAATAAAGCTTATACTGCCTACTTAACATTTCTATTGATATTAACTCTGCTTAAAAACGTTCTGCACACGAATTTTCAATTTGGCAGTCGTGTTCAGAGTAAATCAATTAAATTGTTGACGAAACCGCGACTGGCCCGAGGGTTCAAACGGTGGAATTCGATTACAAAACATAAATAGGTACCAACAAAGACGAAGTGAGGAGCTGGGGGATTCAAGCAGACATGTCAATTTATTGTTTTTTTTGTTGGAACTATGAATGTGTATATATGGATCCATAGAAAGACATGGAGAAACACGTAACCACTAGAGTTATATATATGTAAATGTAAATGCGTAAAGGAACTGAGGATGGCCAAAAAGAGATGGATAGATTGTGCGAACAAAAAAATTAATACATCGATCAACCAATATTCGGCTACGACGGCCAATCTTATTTTAATAAATAAAAATAACGTTATCATTAAAATACTATTTGGATACATTTTCAAACGCCTCTTTTCAAAATTAAATTAGGTATCGTTCCAATCTAAACAGCCATCATTCTGTCAAATGAAACGTCAAAAATTGGCGCCAATCCATTTATCGATAAGGCAGAGGCGTTCGCTTCATACTGCCACAATATGAGGAATACCTAGTAGTAATAGTAGGAATACACACAATATTATTTTGAGGAGCGCAGTTCCCGAGAAGTTATAAATAAAATAATATTTATTTAAGAACACTTTTGACGTGAGATTGACTCGCTCTTGGATCGTTTTAGATCAAGCTACATGTGATAGTATGAGCACCGAAAGTGTAGATATACGAAACGTCCTTCAATAGCCATTGAACTAAACGTGTCTGACATTCGATCTTCAAATCGATTGGAAAATATTGACAAATCTGTAAATATTGCGTTGCAAGTAGAGAATAGTTGATCGTATTCCGATGAGGTCGAAAAGTTGTCTACCTGCAACTTTGTCGGATGTACATAAACAACGCCTTTTTACTTAAATAATGTGACAAGTCCAAATAACGTTTGTTTAGACTTGTTATGTTACAACCAGAGCATCGTAATATTAAAGAATGAATAAATCATTTATTTGGCACAAACAAGGAAACACACAAAATATAAAAATTATAACAGCGAACATAATGACACACACATAGATAACAAAACAGAAAAAGAAAACAAACATTGTGCCAAATAGGCGCTCGCTCAGCATAAGTCGCGCCGTGTCATTCTCAATATCGCGAGCTTCTGGTTGTATTTACAAAACATCAAAGTCTGATCGGCCAACGCGTGACAGAGAGAGTAGTATTGGCAATTACTGTGAGACAAAACGAGACAACATCATTATCTCGGTGGCCAATATACTTAGACCCGCTGTAGTACTCAGAAACTCAGTTGATAACAGCTCATTTGTTAATGGTTTACAATAACCGGGAAAAGTACGGGTAGCGTCAGCAGTTTCGATAGGCATTGTTTTAATAGCGGTCAGATATAAAATAAATAGCAATTTTATTTTGACTAGAAATCAATAAACATGCAATAAAATTACGTATTATTTTTAAGTGAACGTTTATTGTTTTTAGATTTCCGCAAGATCCGCGTTTAAAAGAAAAATTGATCAAAGTTATCCAGCGGGATCGAAGGGATGAATACTGGTTACCTGGACAATTTAGTCGAATTCGCTCTTCGCATTTCAGAGAAAATGATTTATTTTTGACTCCCCTAGGTCTGCGTAAAGTAAAAAGTATTATATTTGTGTTTCTTCTGTTGTCTTATTCTATAACACAAGTGCTTAAGCTACTTAGTACGGAGTCAGGACAATAAATGTGGGGTTGTGTTAATTATTAATTAATTATTAAGTTATAGTAAATATTACTCACTAGCGGCCGCCCGCGACTTCGTCCGCGTGGAAAAGTAACTTTTTACCCCCCTTTTAACCCCTTACAACCCCCTTAATATTATTATGTTGATACAACTTAAACAAATTATTTCGACCAAATTTGGTACCATAAAAACGGTCATTGTGACTAAACCTTAAAAGATAGACATATGCCGTCGCGGACTTTTTTTTAGATCATGTATAGAGGAATAATAATTCTTTCATAATTCTTTCATACATATTTTTTGTGTATCTTGAACCGTTTTCGCAGCGCACGCAAAGAAAGCCTTCAAAAATGAATAATTTTCCCCGTTTTTTACACATTTACCGCTCTGTCTTTGCTCCTATTGGTCATAGCGTAATGTTATTTAGCCTATAGCCTTCCTCGATAAATGGACTATCCAACAAAAAAAGAATTATTCAAATCGCACCAGTAGTTTCGGAGATTAGCGCGTTCAAACAAACAAACAAACAAACAAACTCTTCAGCTTTATTATATTAGTATAGAGTATAGATAATTTTTCTTAAGGAATAGTAGGGCAAAGGCCTTTATTATAGAAATCAAGTCATAGCTACTATGATGGGATTAGGCATAAACATAATCACCACCCTTTATGCGGTTTGGTGATCAAACCCGATGTTCGCTCTGTGATTAGAGTAATTTATTTGAATAAATAGATAAATGTAGTGTAACATATGGCGCAAAAGAGAAAGCCGATCTCCTGGGAAAACTCTTTGCGTCCAACTCGACTTTGGACGACCGAGGACAAGAGCCACCAAGGATTCCGCACTGCAAAAGCAGTATGCCAGGTATCCTGTTTCACCAGCGCTCTGTACGCTCAGCACTTCTGTCCCTGGATATTAACAAGTCGAGTGGGCCCGATGGAATTCCTCCTATTGTGTTGAAGATGTGCGCTCCTGAGTTGGCACCTGTTCTGACGCGCCTCTATCGACTCGCATACTCTTCTGGCGTAGTCCCATCTTCATGGAAGACAGCTTTGGTGCACCCGATCCCGAAAAAAGGCGATCGCTCTAATCCAGCTAACTACAGGCCGATTGCCATAACCTCCCTTCTCTCAAAAATAATGGAGTCCATTATTAACAGCCAGCTCATTCGGTACCTTGAAGGTCAGCAGCTGCTTAGTGACCGGCAATATGGCTTCCGTAAAGGCCGATCAGCAGGAGACCTTCTCGTGTACCTGACTCATCGGTGGGCTCAGGCCATTGAGAGTAAGGGGGAAGCCCTGGCAGTTAGTCTGGATATAGCCAAGGCCTTCGATCGGGTTTGGCACAAAGCGCTTCTTTCGAAGCTCCCCTCCTATGGGCTTCCCGCGAAATTGTGCGAATGGGTCACTAGCTTTTTGGCAGACCGAAGCATGAAGGTCGTAATTGATGGTGAGTGCTCTGACCTCATGTCTGTTAATGCTGGTGTCCCGCAAGGCTGCGTACTATCACCCACTCTGTTCCTCCTGCATATAAATGATATGCTGCAAATCAGCGAGATCCATTCTTATGCGGATGACAGTACGGGTGATGCGTCTTATACCGGCCGCGCTAATATTTCGCGGGAAATCGTCATCGCGAGTCGAGAAAAACTTGTGTCTGCAACTGAGACATCACTTGGTAATGTCTCTAACTGGGGAAGACGTAACTTGGTCCAATTTAACCCCAGTAAAACTCAAGTTTGCGCGTTCACCGCAAAAAAGCTACCGTGGGTCGTATCTCCTTATTTTGAGAGTATCCCCTTAATTGCCTCAGCTAATATCTCGATACTTGGCGTTGACATATCGAGCGAAGTCCAGTTCCGCGGTCATCTAGAGGGCAAGGCTAAATTAGCCTCAAAAAGCTTGGCGTCCTCAATCGATCGAGACGGTATTTCACTCCGGCCCATCGTCTATTGCTGTATAAGGCGCAAGTTCGGCCGCATATGGAATACTGTTCTCATCTTTTGGCAGGGGCGCCCATGTACCAGCTTCTCCCTCTAGACCGGATTCAACGGAGAGCGACTCGAATCGTTGACTGCCAAGTTATTTGCAGTAGGCTCGATCCCTTGGCGCTGCGTAGAGATGTAGCTTCGCTATGTGTATTCTACCGAATATACCATGGGGAATGCTCTGAGGAATTGTTCGGATTGATTCCTGCCGCTTCATTTCGCCACCGTTCCACTCGACAACAGTTCCACCCACATCATTTAGATGCTTGGCAATCTTCAACTGTGCGTTTCTCAAGAAACTTTCTGCCTCGAACTACAAAACTATGGAATGAACTGTCACCAGCGGTATTTCCGAACCGATACGACCCACAAACCTTCAAAAAGCGAGCGTATTCCTTCTTAAAAGGCCGGCAGCGCATTTGCGACTCCTCTGGTGTTGCGGGTGCCCATGGGCGGCGGTAATCACTTACCATCAGGTGAACCGTCTGTTCGTCTGCCCCCTATCTCATAAAAAAAAAAAAAAAACATTTAGAAATAAAATGTCCTATAAATAAAATTGCTTTTAAATTTAGAAATTGTTTTATTTTTAGTTCCCAGTATGAAAATTTTGCTGACCGTATTTTATCATCATAGATAGTGACTTTCGATGACACGCACACGTCATGTCATCAAAATATTGCCTCGTTTTTAGGTGTCAGGGCATATCTATGATTTAAATCTTTGTCTACGAGTACATGTTGTGAATCTGCAGTCTGCACCAAAAATCTTGGTACGAAACGTCCCTCACATTGATCTTAAGGAATAGCCATTGATAAAGAACTAAACGTGTTTGACGTACGATCTTCAATTCGATTGGAGAATTTTGACCAATCTGTAAACATTGTGTGCAAGTAGAGAATAGTTGATGTTATCCCAAATGCATTTAAGGTGGAAAAGTTGTCTACCTGCAACTTTGATGTAAATATCGCCTCGTTACTTAAATAACGTGACAAGTCCAAACAACGTTTGTTTAGACTTAGGCTCGTATTATCACGAGCCTCTGGTTGTATTACACTGTGCCCCTTCTTCCCCCTCCCTGCCAGTGTACAGATAAGGTGTTTTTAGGTGTCGACATTGGTTCCATAATGAAATCAACCCACTCGATATTTCCGAGCCGATTGCGATATAGCCCTCGCCTGTATAATCTCATTGGATCTCTGAATATCGTCCCTCACGCGCCGAGCTAATTTGCGACGTGAGGGAATCGCTTCTGCTTCAATACGGTTTATTTTACGTAGAATGACTTTAATAAGGCATAATGCATGGAATGTGGAACTTAACGCTGATGGAGATCAAAGAGAATGCTTTTAAAAGAAACATAATAACGTTTCTGTTATTGATGTCGTTTGGATATTGTGTTTGGAAGGCGGTTTATTGAGGTCTCTTGACGTATAATTGATATAAACGGGACTTAACGCGACGGTAATTTACATTTTGATTGAATTTGATTGCCACTAAATAAAATGTCAGTGAATCCACTTGACTGGCATACTACCCTGCCGTTATAATGCCTTCGAAAAAAGCTTTCTGGTGACATAATTTGCTTCAAAGAAGCATCGAATCTCCTACAAGTTTAGTAAGCTTCAGGTACCCACTGTTACTTTAGGTTATTAAAAAGCATGCTAGCCGCCCATTTCCACCCACGCAGCAGATAGCATGCTCAAGCAGAGCTTTGACTTATCCCTAGTTCAGGAGCTTTCATTTTCCCCCAATCCTGGAGATTTGACTTGCCCCTGGTCCAGGAGTTTTAACTTACCTCAAGTCCAGTCTTGACTACTTTAAAAATATGTATTTTTACTATTCCCCCCAGGATTCTATGTAGGTACTTAACTAAATAGTACGGGTGATAGTCACTAATGATCACTCACCAACGGGTCAAGACTCGCCCGTTGAATTAGTAACGAGCTCGGTGCATACATCACGAGAGGTTTGCATAAAACAATTTGTTAATTAATTGGACGGGAGTAGATAATGAATCGCTTCAACAGAGACTTGAATGGAAAACTTTTTTGTAATTAAAAGCAATGAGTACACTCCCAGTAGTTTTTGTTCATTATTTAATTAGTCCATAGTTTGCAATAAGAAAAGACAAACCAAAATGAGTCTTGTTGCCCTATGATAGAAGCCTTCACAAAGGTCTTCACAAAGGTATAACGTAAAAAAATAAATATTTATAAAAGTATCTAAGTTATGAAAAGTTTTTCAGAATGTGCGATATATGTACCTACTCGTATTTTGTATTTTATAGTAACTATTAAAACTATTCAATAATTTACGATAAATCTTTCACCTGGCGACGTGTACGCCGAGTCCTTAAAAGGAAAAGGGTCTATAGTTTTAAAAGAGTCGCAATTTTGGTTTAGGGGACAACTTGGGCAAAAAACCTCGGGCAGCAATTTCAAGATTTTTTAGCTGGTCAGTGTTCAAACCTAACCAATATTTTTTGTTTCACAGAGTTTAGTAATTAAGTAATATCATCACGAATATTTTGGTGGGCCTAAGTCTAAACACTGGCCAGCTAAAAAATCTTGAAATACCTGTTTTTTTTGCCCGAGTTGCCCCCTAAGCCGCCATTTGTCTTTGTTTCAAACGCAGCAGATTCAAACGATCTATCGGCGAAATAAACAAACTGAACGCAATTTTGGCACACGCTGCGCTGTCGCGTAATGCCCCTAGCTTGCGTCACAAAGTTACTGCTCACACAGCGCTTGTTTCCATGGAAATGCATCTTGTCCAGCTTATATTGCATGCGCACCACGGTTAAATAAAAGACTGTCCACTCAACAGCAAATCAAATACTCTATACTCACTATTGAGCGGAGTTCGCGTCAGATATGTATGGTATCAAATTCATTCCATAGTGAGTATAGAGGTAGAATTTTGATCATCTACTTTTGATGTGACTGTCCCTAGTTAGTTTTATAATTTAAGGAGCAAAAATTTGATCACTTATATATTCCGTTGACTCAGCGACTCGTGAATCTTGGACTTCGTCACAACAAGTTACCATTCCTCTCCTCGGTAGACCAATTGCCAACCTGTAGCCCAAGCACATCCTTTCTCAATTCATCCCTGTAGCCTCCTAGGATGTCTAATCGGGCGCCGCCTTAGCTGCTCCGTGTAGCATAATACTCTTCACTATTCGATCTCCTTCCATTTCTGCAACGCAGTCTAATAATTTTTTTTTCATTCGATTGAGTTGGAAATCTTCGTTGAATCTCATTTGACGTGTAATGTTGACACAAGTTCCCGCGCGGCGGCGGCGAGCGATTGTCGCGCCCTGTAGCGAAATCTTTAATTTAAACAATCTTGAACATGTAAGTCCCTTCTCTCATCTTTTGTATGTTTTTTTTTTATTAATTTTACTGTTTAGTATGTTCTTGTTGTCCAGCTTGTTTTTATATTTGTCCTATGTGTGTTGTGTGTGCGAAAGAAATAAATGTTTTTTATCATTATCTTTATTTTAGGTAATTCCGAGCTGCGTCCAAAGCTGTTGCTTCAGAGTCCGGGGTATGCTTAGACCATGATTCAGGGTTTGGGGAGTCAGGTAATTACGATGCATTGACTGCAGTCTCTCCTTCGCAACCCGGGGCATCATATCATTAAAATCATAGCTACTATACTCTAAACTGGAATTCGAGACCAAAAATCTACGACAGATACGTCAGATATGTCAGATCTGTTAAAGTCACTTATGTCATTCTCAAGTGACGTTTTTAGGTTTCGCCAACCTTTTTGGCATTATTTTTCTTATTATGCAAACTAAACTGACGTGTTACAAGCCTGAAGTGTTACAAGCGCAATAACATCTTTGAAAAATAAAATTACGGATGATTAAGTTTTTATTAAAGCGTCTTGTATTTACGTGAAAATAAGTTAGTAAAATTATTTCTTTAAATTATAGAATCAAAATTACCAATAAATAAATTATATCAGCTAGTGTATTTAGAAAAAAGGGTTATACTATGGTACGATCATTTTATTGCAGTAGCAACATTGTGGTAGATTTTTTGGTCTCGAATTACAGTTTTGGGTATAGTCCTCAAAAGTTGTATGAAACATGTAGATTTCCTCACAATGTTTTCTTTCACCGCCGAACCTAATGGAAATGACTTTGGCACACTTTGAAAAATCCAGAGGTGCATACTCAGATTTGAATCTACGACGCTTTCTTATCCAATGAGCTACCATCGCTGATAAATACCTTAGATAAAACTGCTCTTATAAAAAAACAAGCTCGAATCTCCCCTCGTAGTCTAGAGGACCTACAATGAAACCATCCCGTAATGTACGAGATTATACCTGTCCCATCCAAACAAAAGAGACCCACGACGCACGTGAAAGGGCCTAGGATTATAATAGGGTCGTGAATTCCGTTTCGTAGTAGGCCAGGGCAATGTCATGCCTGATACGTTATTCCCCGAGCGGGAAATCAAAGTTTCCCGGCGCGATCCGGGATCTGTCCCGGTAATAAAATCAAACGCGCTCCCATCGCACCTGGACGCATTTATACATTGCGATAAAATAGATAAAACGTATTTTTATAGTCTCGCTATTATATAGAGATTAGCTTTTGCCCGCGGCTTCGCTCGCGTTAAATTTGGGCTAGCACGGAGGGGCAAAAAGTAGCCTATGTTACTCTCCAACGTCAATTCGTCGCTCCGTTTTGCCGTGAAAGAAAAACAAACAAACAGACAGACAGACACACTTTCCCATTCATAATATTAGTATGGATGCTTTGTCGGGGCAGATTGACGCCCAGTTAGTCCGTAAGCGTAGGTACGAAGTCATAGATTCTTTATGTGATAGGTGGGAGACGCCAAGTTAAGCACTTACGAAATTCGTCGGCTTAGTAAGGGGTTCGGCTAGTATAATTGCTATTACAGCCACCCGGACTGTGGAAAGTTGTGGGTTCGAGTCCCACCTAAACCCTCCGAGGATTTTTTTAAGTGCAATATTTACTTAAGAATTAATTGCAAAGAATTGCTATACCAAAAATAAAAATTAAAAGGTATTAGTTTTAGTTTTTTTTTTTTTTTAAATTGAGACAACATCACATTCATTGTCCTGGTCCCAAACTAAGGTTTTCCCTTGTACTATGGAAACCAGAAACAACGAAGGAACCACATACACCCAGACCCAACACAAATATCTGTTTCATCAACAAACATTTGTGTTGGTGCGGGAATCAAACCCGCGACCCTTGCGTCTCAACCGGCGCTCAAACCATTTCGCCGAACGGGTCGTCAAATTAAACGGTAATAAAACGGTATTAGTGACTTCCAATTAGCTGGGGCGCCAGATTATGATTGCTCCCGAGAGCTACATGTTGAGAGCCGCCCCTGATTGCATTGCAACTCCATTATTATTCTATTTCATCCCCCGTGTGTGCTAAACACTCGACCACTACACTATGCAGTTGGCTTTCGGTCTGCCGGGCACTTGGTCAGCCCCACCAACAATGGCACACAAAACTAAACTTTTACTACAACCAAGTTTCGGGTCGGAAACTGTCGGGGAGACTGAGGTGACTTGTTGCCTGGCTAATTTATAAGTTGGAGCACAACTGTGGCTACAGCCAGTACTGCCTGCTATAAAATGTAAACACCTCGACTCTTATGCCAGGACTATAAGGTTAATTTTTGAGGTTGTATACTTATGAGTGCACCACGTAACTGTACAACCTACACCTGCCAATAATTCACTAAGGATAAGTATCACTCTCAATTACCTATCTACAATTAATTCATCTCTCAAGTTCTTTTCTCTATTTTATTTGCATATCCCCACTCCAAACGTCCTCTCCCTTTCCTAAGTTAGCTAGAGGAATGTTTCTAACTACTAGAGATCTATAATTATTATAGCTCACGAGATATATATCTTGAAGTCGGTGTCGCATAACTTTGTAATAAGTCCAATAACTGCGGTACAGCTCCAATTAATCCACCTTAATTAATCGTCATTAATCGTCTTTACTTGTTATAATTACTCTAAATCTCACTAAGGCCCGATTTGACCAATCTTTATCCAAGAATAAATCTAAGATAATAAATCATACAATATGTATAGGTGGCAAAAGAATAAGGTCGGATTAGACCAATCTTTATCCGACAGTTGTAGCTATGATATAAGGCTGTCATTCCATACGAATCGCAGTGTTATACCATAGATTTATCCTCGGATGAAGATTGGTTGAATCAAGCCTTAGACAGCATCCCAAATATATGGATACGTGTCGTAGCATATAGGTCTTCGATAATTTAAACTCTAGAAACAGCATAAACGCGCTAAATGGTCGCCGCCCTTGAAGGCTCCATTCTCCAAATTATTAGGGCTTTTTGGTATTTTCGAGATTTAAAATAACGCTGTTGGGATTACTTTTTCAAACACTTTCAGTGGGATGAAATTTTGTATCTAGAGATTATAATATGATCAAAGGTACAGGATCTTGGTCATCTTCAAAGGCCGGATTGGCAAGAGGTGGCTGAGAATAGAGCGGAGTGGCGAATTCTCGTGTCGGAGGCCAATATCCACTTCGGGTTGCTGAGCCAACGTAGTTAGGTACAGATATTATAGATTAGCGACTATAATAGAAAACGAACTAAGTTATAGGTATTACATTTTAGACACAGAGAAAAAATAAGAATTAACAAAGCCACATTGTTGTTGCAATCCACCTCACAATAGCGCGATATTATAATGAAATTACTCTAACATAAAACATAGCATACTTTGGTTACACGTGAGAGCACTTTTATATGACAGTAAAAAGGCTGTAAGGGAATAATTTAACGTTTTATTTGGTTGAGAACACTCGGTGAAAAAAGTATTATATCTTCAGCCCTAACGCTGCGATGGCTACATTTGGTTCTGTAAGTAGCTGTCGTAGTTATTCTAGTTTTGACTGTTTTTTTTTCAATGTGTATGTGAGGGGTATCCAAGGGAGACCCAATCTGGGATAAAGGGAATAAAAAAATCAGCAGCGCACTTGTGTCACCACTGGTTTTGCGTCTATGTACAGTGGCAATCGCTTACCATAAAGTTGACCGTTTGCTCGTCTGCCACCTATCACATAAAAAAGGGGCAGTGCATCACAAGCATATACTTGTGCATTCATGCTAACTGCAGAACGCCTATCTTTACTTGAATAACGAATTAAATCTTAAGAAACGTTATTTGGACTTATCATCTTATTCAAGTAAAGAGGCCAAATTGTTAGACCCTGTTGTATTTTCATAGTAATAAAGTATAATTCCTTATTAGAACAAAATACAGAATCAGGCTAACTTTTATCTACTTAGCAAAATTCCTTCCAGAATATCGATACAAGTCGATTATATCAGTAATCGATTCATGCTATTTATAGGCTTCATATCTTATCAGGTTCTCTGTACCGACCATAAAGTATAATAGGCGGTATAATAGGCAATATAAATGTATATTTCCGAATGCATGGTCGTATATCGGCCGTAAATCGGTCGCGTCTGTCACATTCGCGACCGATTCGAGGGCCATTACTACCCAGACCGCGGAGATAATGTCTTTCTATTCAAATAAATATGTTTCTTTATCTCCTTCGGTGTTTTGAAGCCTCCATATGTACTTTTTAACTATTAACTAGGTATAGCCTTGACGTGGACTTTTCAGTTAAGGGGCTATACGAATGAAACTAGCGCCGCCAACCTATTTACACTGATTGTAGCGAAAATATGATATTTTTGAAGAAAATAAAACATTACAGACTTAGATCCAAGTAAATTGGATTTTTCAAGATCCAATACAATATTTCTAACACGCGAAAAGTAACAATAATGTTAATTATTGCTAAAAACGGCCACTTTTAGCAATAATTGACATTATTGTTACTTGTCGCGTGTGTTATATATTGTATTTCATTCGTGTAGCCCCTTAAACCGAAAAAAACTAAACACTTGCGCGATGTAACAATCCAGTTCATTCAATATCCAAATAAGTATAATTTAAACCTGTTCATAACACTCGGTAGGTACACACGCATAATTTATTTCCCGACCTTATTTCCCTCGTTCAATTTCGTATGTTCGTAAAACTGCTACATTACCGAGTGTCCACATAACATAGTTTATATGTTTATTATTCATTACCATCGCAACCACTCCGGCGGTAATGAGCCGTAACCCCGCTCGTTAATTTTGAGAGGCATTGTGTGGCTGACGTGATGTTATTCCCGCCCCGAATGCGTTGCCTAGGCTAAGATCTCATGGGATAGTTTGTACCCGAGCCCATGGTGGTTCATCATTACAACCAGACTCTCTTTCCATAAAGGACAAGAACTTTGATGCACTTAACGTGCGTGATTGGCCGGAATTGGCACAGCACCAAAAAATGACGAACTTTGGCGTTTGGTAAGGTTTTTTTTTTATATATTGAGGACAATTAAGATGACCTCACTTCGCCTGATGGTAAGCGGCCGTAAGATTCAAATATGAGGTTGACAGGCACAAAAGAACAAATCAAGTACCTACTGAGACTGTCATTCTCATTCTGAAGGCCTGCTGAGATGCTGTTTCCCGCCTAAAAACTGGATTGTAAAAAGGAGGAAACACATGAACTGGAAGGGCATTCTATGACTTGATGGATCGGGGCAGGAATGAGAAGCTAAACCTCTTGGTGCGCGCCGGCATTGTCTGGCGTAGTATTACGTAGAAAGTAAGTCTCTCTCTCTTTCCTTGCGCCAATGTACCCGGTCCTACTGCCCGAATCCATCTGGTCCCTCCAATTTTGGCGATGTCGACACCCGGCGACCTGATGATCTGTCTCTTTTTGACATTAATTAGCAATGTCCATAAGATGGCGTCTTCTCTTTTCCACGCCTTGTTGGTCTTTGGTGGCATCCTAAGTCTATCTTGCAACGCCTTCACGCTGTATATACGTTAGTTAGTATTAGTTGTTAGTTAGTCAGGTCAATGTATGACATGTTCTGTGAATTTATTTATTTTTCTAGTTTCCATGATCGAAGCCTGAAGCGCTCCTATAAACAAGAGCAATCCGACACGAGCGGGTGGCAGTGAATTTTTCACACGCCGACATTTCTCATGCTCTCCCGACACAATCATAACAGAGTGCCTATTTACATTCGCGAGAGAATATTAAAGAGGGGAAAATGTGAGGTTGATTTGTGAGAACTATTTTGGGCTTAGGTACCTACTCTTCAAATTACTTTAGCGGAGCCTCATCTAAGTTCATTGTTATACGGGACTTTCAGCTTATGGATTTTTCAAATCTATGTGCATGGGCGTTGAGGGAAAACATCGCGAGGAAACGTGTAAACATGATTCAGTCAGTGTATAAATAAATCCTTACTAATATTATAAATGCGAAAGTAACTCTGACTGTCTGTTACTCTTTCACGCCAAAACTACATGAACATATTTGAATAAAATTATAGTACACAGATGGTCTAGACCCTGAGAAAGAAAATAGGCTACTTTTTATTGCGAAAAAGGGTTGTAAGGGGTTATAAAAGGGGGGGGGGGGGTGAAAATAAACAATAATAATTAAAAATTCTACCCAAAGATTCTATTCCACGCGGACGAAATCGCAGGTAAATTAATATATTACAGCTAGTAAATTATAAATATATACTGAGTGCGTGCTCATATTTGAACTTATACTCCCAGTAAAGAAGACGGACATTTTTATCCACTAAGCTTCTTATCTATTCTACCTACTTCGTATTCAGACAAATTTATATCCGATCCATTTCTGTATCCCTGTCTGGAGTAAGACATTAGTTCAGATTTTTTGTCGGCGATCCGGGATAGAGCATTTGTTAGCAGTCTGGACGATGTGACGGTTAGGGTTGTCAAACAGCGATAGTGTATTAAAATGAGATAGCTTAAATTGTAACGTGTGGCGTGTAACGTACTTGGGTCTTCTTGATCTTGGTTCTTTGGTCTCAAAAAATGATCCAAGTACATTTACACACTTTCGTAGGCAGTCTTGAAATATAATAGATATTCCTCTAAATTAGACGTTTCTTTCAAAAATATAGTTAACATTATTTGTGGAAAAGCCTATACGGATGTGTTTTCATGTTCAGTATACTTTAAGACTCTAATGGCCCATGTCTCTTTTCATAGAGACACATAATTACAAAACTAATTACAAACAAAATTTATTCATACTTTAAAAATGATGCTCAAATAAAAAAATAACTTAAAACCTAGACTTATTTTAGACCATGTATTGTAATACGGGACCTATAGTCGTCACATTGAGCGTGCGGGTTGAAATTTCCAGAGCATATCTAGCTTCTTTGCCGGCGTTTGTGGATCGCTGTTGCCCGATACTGGCTGTCACATTTTGATATGCCAGTAACTGCAAACCAAGTGAACAAAAATATTTTATTTTGTGCGCGGAGAGAATGTAGTAACCCTTAGTGACGTCGCATTCTCAGAAGCAATAAATATTGAAACACGAGTACTTACCTACACAGTAACGTTGCATGCTTTTCTATTTTCTGGGACATTTTAACAGTGAACTATCTAATTGTTACTACTTCTTCTTCTTCTTCTTTAAGTGCCATCTTCTAACGAAGGTTGGCGATCATAATGGTGACTAAACTCTAAGCAGAGAACGGGTGATGATGACTGAACAAACTCAAAAAACGAAACGATTTTGAAACTTATTCTAAACGTCTGATTCATCTAATCTAATCTGACCCACTATTGGTGCTCTTGACCTGCCTCTAATTATTATAAAATATTCTGTTTAATATCAGTATGTTTACATTTATTATTCGTATACATAATGGCAATTGATATCTACATACTTTTAGACGAACAAAATCGATCGCTAGGCGTACTTTTTGTTTTCATCTCTTTAACGTACTCGTACATAAAACGAATTAAAACGAGTCTTACCTATGGTATTCTGTCTACGTTATTTAGTCCATAAAAGCAAGTTCGGAACAAAAACTAGTCTGGCTAATAAAATTAAGATAACAAAAGAAAAATGGTGCCTAACGAAACTAAAGCTTTGACGCGAACGTGTGTTCAAAACCACTCCAAACTGAAATAAGATTGGAAAAGGCTCTTAAAAATGGCTTTTGTGACTTATCCCAACGTGAAAAATACATTATCCCAAGCTTGAGTTATCTGTGGGTACCCTCGTCACTCCACCGGTATCCAACTGGCCGGGTACCTACCCCCACAGTATAACAAAACTGTAGTAAGATAACGGCATTTCTATAACTGGTAATTTCCACATAAACGTCTGGCTATGAAAAGCGTCAAATTATTTCCATTAATATTTAGAGTGGCTTCCGTTGAGTTGATCGATTTCATTTAAATTCATTTATTGCAAATAATCTTTACTTAATAAAAATATGGAATTAACATAAGATTTTTTTTATGTGATAGCAAACGAGCAGGCGGATCACCTGATGGTAAGCAATTGCCGCCGCCCATGGACACTTGCAACACTTAGTTTTTTTTTTTACGTAACTGCTGTTGCTGCTTCCTCCACTGATAGTTAGTATTATCTTCTCTTCTCAGCTCTCTATAATTTCTATTTGTATCCAAAGTAACTGACTTCGTTACTGCTGAGTCTGAGGTATTACGCCCCACCCCGATACTTTCAGATGATACAAGTTGATCCACTGCCCGAATGTTAAGTACACTGTGCAACTACAGTGTTTTACATATTTCTGCATTCCGTCTAAAGCCCACGTGTCGCGCCTTCGCAGATAATGTCAGCCGAAACCCGGGCTTAGGGATTCCCTATTTGTTATCTACACTTTAGGAAATTGAATCCAGGGATTTTTTTAGGTACGATACTTTTCTTGGAGACTTGTTTGATATGTGAGGCAGGTTCGCTACACCTGCCTTAGCTACAGAGGCTGTGGCACAAAATAAGTAAACAGTCCTCCTCAGTTGTGAAATCAACTTCCCGCAGCGGTATTTTCGAACCGGTACGACATTCAAATCTTCAAGAAACGAGCCTATACCTTCCTAAAAGGCCGGCAACGCATCTGCACTCCTTCTGGTGTAGCTGATGTCCATGGGCGGCGGTGATCACTTACCATCAGGTGACCCGCTTGCTCGTTTGCCTTCCTATAATATAAAAAAAACAGAAGGAACGATGACGTTTATCTACCTGCTATGCAGGTTAAGATATCGTGTCTCTCTCGCACATTAAGGTAAAAGATAATAGGAAAATACTTATTGATTTACAAGGTGGAGTGATACCTAAACTCAACATCGTCCTAGCTTTTTGTCCCAGTTGGCTTGGTAGCTTCAGAGCCCGGGGCATGATTCATATGTAAGTACCTACGCTTCATATAATAACGCTACGAGGAGTCTACACATTCGTAGACTCCCAACTGTATTTAAGCTGCAAGTCGTAAAAACAGACCGTTCCAGTCTTTTAATATCACTTACGACTATGGGAAAGGTTTCTAGCATTAATAGCGGGGTTTTGTACGCCACCCACGTCCGAGAGGAACAGAAGTCTGTGACTGATATGGCCCAGTCACAGGCGAGATCGGTTAAGGATTTAACAAATGGCGGTTTGTTTGTTGTCGGATAAAAAAATGATTTTGTTCTATGAGAACACAGAAAAGTTTTTGCTATCCGTCTTGAGTCCTATGTCTCCACTTCGGGGGAGATATGACGTTTTTTCACCTTGAACTGCCGAAGGCTGTATGGTAAACTTCACTACTGCTGGTTCCAAATGTTTGTACCTCAGCAACGAGAGTTTGTCGTTGTTCTACATAATTATGTAATACAAGATGTATAGTAAAAACATTTGCCTATATCCCTTTAACCGCGTGTTTTACCAACTATTTTAAACATTTTATCTACTTTTTATAAATCGCACAAAAAATATGGCTTTAAAGATGTCATAACTTACGCACATGATACATTAAGTCAGTTATGCCCTGCCACTTAGGAATCTGCTGGCTGTTACTGGATGAGGAAAGTTCGGCATAAATATACTATCTACTTATATTAACGATGGAGGCCTGTGTCAATGAGTGGACACAAGCTACTTATTGGCGGTGAAGGAAGTATCGATTAAATGTGTAAAAGTTTTTTTAATTTTACCCGAAAAGTAGGTTACCTGAGCAAGTTACCCGACCAATAAGGTCGAAAACCGGACGAAACGATGTTCCGAATTTCACCACTTGTTGTCCCTTCGTGTGGCGTCAAAAGACACGGATGAGCACGCGAGTTACGACCTTAATAAATGGCCGTCTGCGAGTCATTATTATTACCGGGCACAAACACTCAATAAGAGTTTAATTTCTGTCATATTAGAACCGCCTGGAATGGAAGTTACACGTGACGATTTTTAATGCGACGCGATGACTTATTCAACAAATGAGTAATAATAATAATGTCCATCGATCGATATTTCGGCTATATTATGTAGGCCAATTTTGACGACCACCACCGATGCGACATTTTTTTAACCATCTTAATTCGATGGGACACTAGTATAACATGACTGAAGAGAGGATCAGATGTAGGATCAAAGGATTAACGTGTCTTTTACGGAATTGTACCCTTGTGCTTTACAAGGGTACAAATCAACTTCCAGACTTCGGCTGACACAGATTTTTTTTACCGAAAAACTAAATTTCAACAAATTTTTCGCCCAATCGTAACGTTCGTTAACGTAAAGATAAAGATAAAAACATTTATTTGTTACGCACACACACATAGGACAATATACAAACAAGCTAGACAACAAGAATATAACATTAAAACTAAAACAAAAATAAATAAAAAACAAAACGAAGAAAAATACAAATAATTGCTGTTACCGGGCAAAGATAAACTAAGTCATGTTGTGGCGCGTCACAAAAAGCAGCTCACTCAGCTAAAACCATAACCCAAGGAAGGTGTAGGTGCCTTTCTGTAGGTCATGGCGCTGGTGTTATGTGAGCCCTATAGTGACACACGGACGGCATAAATACATAAATAAGTAGCATATGTAATAAATAGATACATAGATACTAATGTACGGTAACGTTACGACCCAATCGGAGTTCCCTTCCTTTACTTCCTGTACGCGCATTTGTTTGAATGTGAAACTTCGTTACAGGGTAACTTCTTTACTTCGTAATAAGTCACCAGGGATCAAAATACGCAGATGAAAAGATACAGGATTTGAATTAGGTAATACGTTTCGAGAAACCCATACCATTGAATTCGAACTTTTTATATTGGCTCACCTCAGTCTGACGAAAAGCAAAAGGAGAGCCCACGTTGCAATTACAATGGACGCAACGGCACGGCATCACATCCGTTGGCACTGCCATACTGGCCTTCACTTTATTTGGAAACTCATTATCTACTAAGCTACAATTGGACCAAGTCGTGGGGTGTAAATCACAAGTCACAAATTAATTACGCGACGAGCGTAATTAGATCTGTCTCGGAGCATCCGCCTCGGATTGCGGACTTTGTCATACTCCGGAGTTTCGGAAGCCCCTTTACAGCCGCGCCTAGGTTTTTTTAATTAGTAAATGTTCCAGCTGTTCGTTGATTAGTGAGAGTAATTTGGTGCATCTCGCAGTAAACCATTTAATAATCATTACCAACTACTCGCCAACCACCGGTCCACCTTGACTTGTGGGGAGCCTGTCACGGCTGCGACTTCCCCTGTACGCGGCATCAACTCAAAGACCTAAATTGCCTTATGCTAAGTTAAAAAATTCCCGCTTGGTAGCGGGCAATTATACCAGTACCAGTTATACCAGTGATGTTATATCTTTTTTTTAATTAGTTTATTTATTTTCAATACGTTAATATGTTGTCATGGGCAATTTGTATAATCAGGCTTTGTACTTACTTAAAGAATGCCTAAAACTAACACAGATGAGAGTTTGTTGCAACCAGGCCTAACTACCCAAACTTTGTTTTAAGGTCTTTGCTATTAGCTGTTTGTTTTTCTGGCGCTTTGCCAACTGTTGCCCTGCTTGCTTCCCTGGTTCGGCTCACACGCTGTAGGGCACCAGAGCGCGCGAGCACAGTGCCCCACAGCCGAGCCAATAATAAGCTAGTTTAAGTTAGTACTTGCAACTACCAGTACTAACCCGAACTAGCTTTTTTTAACCATGAATCTTGTAAGGTTTCCGGCTGAATCATTTATTTTTCAAGTATTTTTAAGTAGGTAATCATACATTGTTTTACAGCCGCGGTGTGGCGGAAATTTCATACATAGGCATTGCATAATATGCCTGAGTTATACCTACACATTGCCGATACCATGTTGTAGTGACATATGAGTCGATTCAAAGGCTTGCCCTGTTAGACGTTAAAAGGCCGTTAGTCTACTTTATAGCAAAGCGATAAACCTATATCGACGATTGGAAATTTAATTAAAACTCAACCGGCCGCGGCGGGGAGTAGGGTTGTCATGAAAATTTGTCAAATAAGTCCGATAAAATACGACCTTTTGGCAATTTAGAATGGTGTAAATGTCAATGTGTTGATTGTGACGAGGTCGTCTACAATGGACCGTGAAAGGGCAGTGGAGAAGGTTATGCTCGGGATCTCCTTGCGTGAGCGTATCAGGTATGATCCGCAGAAGAATTAAGGTTACAAACTTATCCCTCAAGAATCAAATCAAATGACGACGGGCAGAGCACATTGCGAGGAGAACCGACACCTTTTGAGGCGGAAAGGTCTTCGAGTGGAAGCCGTATGTGTGTGGGTGTGTGTGGTGTGTATATTATGTATCGCGTGTGTTATAGGTATGTAATTTATTTTTTAATTTGAAGAAACATCATCATCATTATTTCAGCCAATAGACGTCCACTGCTGGACATGGGCTCCCCCAATGTTCTCCAAACAGATCGGTCCTGTGCTACCCGCATCCAAGGGACTCCCGCGACCTTCACTAGATCGTCCGTCCACCTGTTGTGGGGGGCCTGCCACGGCTGCGGCCTCCTGTACGCTGGGCTCCATTAGAGCGTCGGTCCACCTGGTGCGGGGCCTGCCACGGCTGCTACTCCTGTACGCGGCCACTCACTCCACACATTTTGAACAAACATACAGCTTTTACATTTAATACTGTAAACCGTCAATAGAACCGTGTTTGTTCCACCCCTAATCGCCTGGGATCTAATTCGGTATCTTTATTGGCAACAGCTCGTCATGACGGCGTCATTAACGGAATTAGTGCCTTTATTCTTTCACCAACACTTCGTACAGCGTAAAGCTTTTAACTGCCAGTGGATGGATCGGATCGGATGTTAAAGCCATTTTGATGGTAGATGGCTCTTTGTACGCTTGGTGAGGGCAAAGGGATAATTCAAATAGGGTATTTATTAAATATGGTGGATCATCTGAAAGTCTTTTTACATAACTCAGTACCTACATAGTAAACTTTGTAATCGTTGGAGGATATTTGTTTTCATTGACCTGACTCCGTACTAAGTAACTTAAGCACTTGTGTTACAGATATCAGACAAAAGAGGATCACAGTTAAAATACTTAAATACACATACATATTACACCCAGACACTGAACAAACACAAGTGTTCATCACACGAATGTTTGTGCAAGGTGGGGATCGTACCCACGACCTTTGACGTATGATGCAGGGTCACTACCAAATGCGCCATCCGGCCAGTCTAAAAATGAATACAACATCTCTTACATGTTGTAATGGTGGCAGGAACCAACGGATGAGGCTGGCAGGGGACTGTAGGGAGTGGCGTGATAAAATAGAGGTCTATACTCAGCGCTCGGAGGATCGATGGGTTGATATCATGATGATATCAGACAACAGAGGTATTGCCAATAAAATATGATGAGATAACAGGCACCTAAATTTTATGACATTACGGGTAGAAGTAAGTATATCCAGTCAGTCGTCTTTTGAAACAATCGGTGCCAAAAAACTACTCTTTACTAATATGATAAATAGTAAGCAAGCAAGCGAGCGGATATAATATAAAACAACCTTTTTACAAAAGAGCAGTGACTCTCAATATTTTAAAATAAGAATCAATTTGAAATACCAACCTTTTAAAAAAATAACGATCATCCTATGAATAACTTAGAAAGTTGGCAACAAAACATCGTGGGGGATGAATTAGCATTAACTCTTGGCTTTGATGGAACCCCCGGCCGATGCGGACTGTAGATTTATTCCCGACAGGTGCTAAGCTCCTGTTTTGAGCTGCAAATGGATTTGCTTAGCAAAAGGTGCGATAAACAAGCTCTAGTGATGAGCTCTAGAGGCAACTATCGGTAAACTTATTTCTACCTTAATTTTTATACTAAATCTTTGTCGTATTTCTACCATTTGCTCGGCGGTGAGGGGAAATTCGTTCGTTTAGGATAATTTCTAAAAAGTGTAACCACGATTGAGTTGGTCTGGTTCCCCTGTTAAAGGGTTGCGAAGGTTAGACGGCAGTCGCTCATTGTCATGCTTAGGACTTCGTATTTTAATTGTTTGAAAGGAAATTTCTATGTCCGTATAAAAATCTTAATGCAGTTCACAAAATACATCCATTTACTGAGTTTTAAACAATGTAAGTACCTACATAACTCTTATAGTTTCAGAAAAAAAATGCTGTGACATAGGACTGATAGGCAGACATGATGAATCTATAAGGGTCCCGTTTTTAGCAATTTGCCTACGAAAACTTACTACACTCCACTTTAATTCTTATATGCTCGTGGCATTAAACTTTACATTACATCAAGCTTTATTTTTGTAAACTATCGATACTCAAACAATCGACAATTGGGCATCCCTACAAACAAGAAGGATAATATGGTTGACTAAGCATTTTCCTTTCTGGAACTTTTCTCCAAAGTTCAAGGAGAGGTGACCGGACTTGTCGAGGAATTTCGGTCCCTTGCAGAATATGCTGAATGGAATGAATGAATGAATGAATTTATTGTACCTATACATCATTTACCTACATAAGTCAAAGTCTAAGTCAAAATATTCTTATTTTTTTTTTACTTTTACCAGTAACTTTATATATTTATCAATGCTTTCTGGAATCATAATTTGATTGTTCCTAATTAAACGTATTCCTGATCGTAAGTTACTCTTATAATTATTTTGTTTTTGTGGTATTCATGATATTTTTGAGGCAAATAACCTTTTATACAGGGTGTTTTAAAAAGGGGGTATCAACCATAAAGGGAAATAATGTGTAGAAAGTAAATAAGTAATAATAATAAATAATAAGTACCTTGTGTAGATTCTATATGCAAAGTTTCAAATTAATAAAAAATACTTTAGGAAAAGATAAACAATCTTACCGTAATTCATTTATAAAATTTTGTATGCAAACAATTGTCGGGAATGCAAGGGGCGGTAACTATTCAAAAATGTGCGGTCAAAGGTTAATACAATTGAAGAATACCTAAATGACAAGAATTTGTGGAAATGATAAACTGTTCACCTACACAGTGTTATGTTTTATGAAATTTAAATTTTATTTAATTCTTTAAAAAATGTATGATAACAGATTTAAAAAGATTAAGCTCTACTGAGTTTCTTGCTGATTCTTCTCGGTAGAAATTGACCTTCCGAATCAGCAGTAGATTATAAAATTTGACATACATAAATGTTCTGTAAAGGACTTAAATTGAATAAAGAGATTTCGATTTTTGATTCTTTTTTTTTTTTTAATATAACCTATCAGCTGATTGCTCATTAGTGATGTGCGAATTGAAATAGATTTCACGAAGAATCGGAATTCAATTAAATTTTAATAATCGTAATATTAACTTGGCAGATTAAAAACTCTATTAGAGAAATGTGTCAGAATTGGTTCGCTTTGGGATGATACCTCCTTTTTGTTACACCCTGTATAGAACTTGTAGCATCAATTTATATCCATGTTTTGTTCATTTACTTAGGCCTACACTCGGTTGTGAACAAACGTTGTTGATTGATTGGATATTTCTAATTTTGTATGAAGTCCTTTGTATGTTATATGTCTAAATAATAAACGCCGGTAGACAAACCAGCGCTTTTATAAAATTAATGCTTTTTATTGTTGCTTTGCGTCACTTCCATGGATTAGTTGTGGTATTGTTTGGCTTTGTGTTTTGTCTCGGAATATAAAAGTTATACAAAACACGTGGACATTTTTGCGGACTAAATAACAATAGGTATACCTACATAACTGGACTATAAAGGGTCTATTGGTAAACTGATATAGGTAACTGCCCATTTCCATTATCGATGACATGATTAAAACTGCATGCGGATTGGTGATCACAAACCCGAGCTATGGTCGAAAAATTCGATCAAACTTTTTATTCGACGCGGGAATCGAACCCGGGACCCCGAGATCACGGACCGGTACATAGGTAAACCACTAGACCAAACAGGGCGTTTTGGGGGGAGAATTGAAGTAGAATAAAGAAACAGTTACACCAGTACATAGGTTACACTTCATTGCAATTATACAGGGTGGTCGCTTAAATCCGCTGACGGGGCGATTTCTATTGAACTCAAGCTACAGGGTGATTTGCAGAACGCCGGCGGTTGACTCGGGCAGTTTTTGTGGCATGGCTATTGTGGATGTAACTTAAATATTAATGCAAGTATACCGAAGTCTACGGAAAGAACTTTCCAAAGAAACTTTATTTATATATTTATAGGCTTTTAGGTTATTCTTCGAGATCTGACTTTCGTGAAAATTCAATATTTCTCCGAAATTTACATCAGAATCTTTTTTTTACGACACGTTTGAAATATAAGATCAAAAGATTAAAAACATTAAATACAATATTTAGCATACTAAATTTAGCATTTACTCGTGAATAAGTAATCATTAAATGTCTATGAAAATTTCGTTACGAATTCATTAAAGTAAAAATGTTTCAATTAAACGAACAAAGTACAATCAAATACTCAATTTTCATCTTGTAAATAGTCTAATTTACATCAATTTAAAAGACAAATTACTTCTGTACTTAAAATTTGAACTCATTATTAACAAAAATCTGAATAATTTGAAACTAGAAGTTTGATTTTATTCAAATTCAAATCGAGAAGAAAACCGTTACTAATGAAGGATCCCCAGTCCAGTTACGATCAGTAATATAATAAGACATCATTTTTACATAAATAATAATATAAATTATGCTTTTAAACTTAACCCTTTTAACAGTGACGTGCGTCATTAGATTAATCATCAATACTATTTATAGATAATTTCTATAGACAACGACAAGGCTTATAGGTAAACCAAAAACACGAAACGCTTGCGCGATGTAATTGGTCACAGCGCCATCTATTAGTTCATTTCTGAATTACGGTCCCGAAGCCAAGTGAGGGCGGGCCACTAGTGACTGATAAAAATAGACATAGACAAACGCAACACCAGCGGAGTCACAAGTACGCTGCCAACCTTTTAACCCGCTTTCCCCCCATATTGGGGCCCACACTCACTCTACAAAACATAGCGTAGGCGCCGCTGTACGCCGCGGTCTTCTGTGATACATTTATTTTAACACTAGTCGCCATTTGTTTCGAGCTATTAGCACAAAATAAAGACTGACACAGAAGTCTGACTTAGCCTTGTTTTTGAATTTAGAAGAGTTCGTTGACATATGCTAGGGTTGTTGCCCGGCATGAGTACATGTACCTGGCCTCTACCACAGACCTCGACAGTTCGACAATCTTATGTCATAAGTTAGGATTAATGTGGTCGAAAAGGCCGTTAGTGCGCATGCGTGAGTAGGTACATGACATATTTTTAGCTCTTAGTGGGCAGTCAGCCTTCTGTGTCAATATTTATTTTGTGCTATTAGTTTCAACCTGTACCAAATACTCACTCGGCGAAACACAAGTTATAAAGAACACATGTAAAGTTAATTAAACGCTTGTAAACAAAAACCATATCCCATATCCATAACCGTTGTAGTTACCGCGCGGTGACAATTACAGGGGCAAGGCCACAGCTCAAGCGATGCGACAGTCTAGCGTTAAACTGGCTACACACGGCTTTAAGACTCCGCGCAGACAACTAAAACTTTTAATCGGCCGATAGTTTGGTCGGCTTTATAATCAGTATGAAGATATTATGCAAGTGCGCACATTATAGTGATTCAGTATTGCAGCCGATAAAAAAGTATGATGCGTACGAACCGGCCAACCCGACTAAACTATCGGCCGATAGTAAGTCTGTAGTCTGCTGGGACTCCAAATCAGTGGCGATATCGGGGGAAGTGGTGGGGAGGCCCCTTAATCGTTCTCTAAATCGGCTCGTGTATAGGCAAATCGGACCTTAAAATTTAAGTCGGTCCTAAGTCAATAATAATCGCTTCGGGAGAGCTCACGATCTAGAGACGATTATCGTTTAGTGAGAGATATCGGCACGTGTGTAGCGAAATTGGGACGCTTTCTGAGTCGTTCATCCATTGTCCATCATCCATTCGTATAAGTTCCTAAAATAGATTAGTTAATAGATTCTAAATGCCTCATTAGATTCATGTAGCTTAACTGGTTAGAAGATACCCCTTCAACCAATGTTTTTCCCATGTCGTCCGTTTTTGCCTTTGGGTATGGGGCACCATTGTCAGTGCCAAAGCCATGGCTACTTTTGGATGTTTTGATAGTGTCGGCAGCATCTCGGATCAACGTGCAGTCTTCTTCGCGGCCGTTTAGGGACTATTTAGGGCCGTAGCGCGTGATAGAGCGAGGCCCCATTAGTACGTTGCGCTGCGTTGCGTCGTCGCAGCGTCGTCGCTGCGTCATTTTTCATATATTTTTTATAACATGCCCCACTAGACCGTTGCGTCGCCGCACGCGATATTTCAACGGATCGACGGACAAGGCAGCCAGTATTTCTGCGACGCTCTTGCGCTGCGACATCGTGTGCGACATCTCAGCCTTAAAAAGAAAATCATCGCTCGAGGTTTATCGCGTTGGCTGTGGAAGGCGATACTTCATTTGCTACGGACACATTGCGAAGTATTAGTCATTCACGCGATGTTGCGTGTTAGAACTGATGATAACCCCGGGAAGAGCTACCGAATGGATCCCGAAACAGAATATTAATGCTTTTGTTTAACGGTTCGGATGGTTTTCACTTTTTACTGGTGGGGGAAACAAATGTAATAAATATAAGGTTCAAAAATCATCTTTGCACCTTTTTTATCAGATTTTTTTATTTATTTAAAGGACAGCTTATAAATCATACACGAAAAACATAGATAATGTAAAAACTTTGAACAAAAAATCTAAGTGGAAATTCACAGGCTTGGGATTATGAGGTAAGGATCACTTTGTAATATTTTGGATAAGAAAATATAAGTTCTCTCTCTACTTATTTGTATTTATATTCTTTAGTGTCAAGCTTAAGTGAGCTTGTCTAGCAATACAGTGTGACAACAAGACATTCTCCCATTTTACAGCCAACTATAAAAAATCTATAGTAGAGATAGAATTACCTAGTTACGAGTAGGTAATATGATAAAATTTATCGTTCTTTAACAGTTATTGATTTAAAGATCTTGAATCACGTTTGTGGTACAATCCAGATCAAATCTACTTGAACAGCCCTTTTAATACTCTTAATTCGGCCAAACAGTTTCCTCGTTAAGATGTTAACGAAGAAAAAGGAACGGGGAAGGGTGAACCAGAAAATTGATAAGTGGTTCCGTAGTAAAGTTAGAATAAATTTCATAAAATGGTAAGGAAAGTTTTTTAGAGATAGATGGCAGATGAGCAGATGAATCGCCTGATGTCAAGCGATTGCCACCGCCCATAGACACCTGCAACACCAGCGGACTCACAAGTACGCTGCCAACCTTTTAACCCGCTTTCCCCCCATTGGGGCTCCGGTTCTCACAAGTGTGCTGCCAACCTTTTACCCCTATTGAGCCTCCGGCCAATGTACACGCTAAAGCCACGAAGCCGGTGGCTATAGAAAAAAAATATCTCACCTTACTGTTTTATGCATATCATCTTAATAGGCACCGGCCTACCATCGCTCGGTTGCATTGCCACGCATTTTCTTTGACGCATGACTTAATCGTCAAGAATCAAGAAGAAAGAAAGGGTTCAATATTGAAATCTGGATGTTACCGGTAAATCGTCTGATAAGAAAAACTCTAAAGCCGCATGATTCGTAAGTACTTCTCGACACCAAGTTATCAGGGGTCTAAAACACCACCCGCAGACCTCTAAAACGATTTCGCTAATAGAATATTCTAGGGGCAGCGAGTAATGAAGTCGCTTGCTCTAAAATTTACATTCAGAATGAGGGAAGGGATATTAGATTTTTTCGCTCCAAATTAATTGGTCAGACCTCCGCTGGTTCTCGGCATACAGGAGTGGTCCGAAGTTTCCCAAGTTTATCCAGTTTAAGATAATGACCTAATTTCCTTGCATTTTCATTAGAGGAAATCTTTGCTTCGTCTTTCATAGTAGATTTATGAAGTGGAATCTCTATTTTTTTATGATCAGAATGTTTAGAGTAGGTAGTTTCAAAGTATTTCAATTCGGAATACTAAATTAAATAGGATATTTGACTAATTTTTTTATGTGTTTTCATCAAAAGACCCCTCTATTTAAGAAACATTGTTGAAATAATTATTTGATTCTGATTTGAATTACCTGAGATATCACAACTTTAAGAGCACATATTTTACGCAGGCCCAAAAACGCTCTATACAAATGGCTACAAGCGTGTGATGTCACTCACACGCAAGTTTCTTGTATGCGCGTCTAGTATATTTTGTTTGGTAGCTATATCAAATGTTTTTTTCGTTTATGTACATGGTTTTATAATAAAAGTTTGTGTATAATGTATGGGTAGTTCAATGATATATATATTTTTTAATTTTATACTTCAAAAATGGACTTGCCCATAAAACTTTGAATGCTCACAAAAACAGCTAGACGTTATATTTTTAACTGAAAATTTAGGCTATTGGTTCTTATTTACCAATATTTTGGTAAAGTATCAATATTTTTTACTATATCGAGATTAATCAAATACCCTATTGAAGACAGGAAGCTTACTGTTTCAGCAAACGTCAATCGATGCATATATCAGTTCGGGTGGCAGAAAATTAGGGAATATATTAATCTGTGGAATTAGATTCGGGCCACAGTAGTCCAACACGGACGTCTCTGCCAATCAGTAAACCAATCAGTGTAAAAGTGATTACGTTGTTGTACCTACCTAAGTCTACATGAGTTACTGGTATGAGTTTTAGAAATGTATCTGTAAACTACGGAATAAAAAAGTGAGCACAGAGAACCGAGTTTATTATATACTAGCGGCCGCCCGCGACTTCGTACGCGTGGAGTTAATTATTGACACTTACCGTCATATTTTGGACAATCCACACAATATATTTTATAAATTGTAGCCTATGTGTTATTTGATGTATAAGCTATATTGTGGTAAAGTTTCATTCAAATCCATTCAGTAGTTTTTACGTGAAAGAGTAACAAACATCCATACATCCATACATCCAAACAAACTTTCGCCTTTATAATAGTAGTAGGATAAACTTTGAAGATTTATTTATCACTAGTGGCCCGCCCTCACTTCGCTTCAGGACCGAACCAATAGACGGCGCTGTGCTAAATTACATCGCGCAAGTGTTTCGTGTTTACGGTTTACCTATAAGCCTTGTCGTTGTCTAGAGTTACCTAACTAATGTTTTAAAAAGCTATACGGTCATTTGGTTGTGCGACCAAAATAACTTATAAAAATATAAAATAAACCGGCTGTCGGTAAGCCGCTTAACACATTTACCTCTATCGGATTAACGCGCACATTTCACAACTCAATTTGATGCCTAAGTTATTTTACCGTGGGAAGCCACGCTTCGTCATGAATGGGCCAGCTCGGCCGGAGTGAAGCAGAGCCTGCGCTGTGTCTTGGAGTGAGTGAGGGTACGAAGGCCTAATTGGGGGTTAAAGTTTGGCAGCGCTCTGGTGACTCTACTGGTGTTGCAGGTGTCTATGGGCAGCGGCAATCGCTTACCATCAGGTGATTTGTCTGCTCGTCTGCTACCTATCACATAAAAAAGTAATACATTTTATTTGTTAACCCTGTGCATACTAAGTTATTTTTATCTTTACTTATTTTCGCTATAAAAATGAGATTTTAACGATACTAATGGGATTATAAAAACTCGTTACTAAGCCCCGTGCGATGATCAAGGGATAAAATTAAAAGAGATAAACTGTTTATAGGTTTAGGTATTAACTGAATATATTTTATGATGCTGAAATTGAGTTATTAATAAGGCGTTACTCATTAAAAAAAATATAGTAGATAGATTAATAAGATTAGGTAATACTTCTAAAGGCAACCACTTGTCCGAAACCGAAACACGAAACGACGAAATACTTGCGCGATGTAGTCGACACTAAGCGCCATCTATTGGCAATGATTGAAACTAATAGAAAGACAAAGTCCCAAGAGGAAGCGAGGGCGGGCCACTAGTTAATTTTATAAATAGAATAAAAATTTGGCCGTACACCTGGAGTTTCCAACCGGGAACTAACCAGTATTGACAAAACCGGGATTTCCCGGGAATTTCCTCTAAACAAAACATAAATTCACATCCACCCAGTATTCTGAATATAGGCCTTTTCTTTAACACAGGAACCGAATGGAGTGTATTCGGTCCTCTGTCAGCCTCATCCATACTTTCTCTACTACTGTTCCAATGTGTATTTATGGAAAGGTAAATTTATTGAAAGGTCCTTGAGTGGAGGCCGCGTGGAGGATGCTGCACCCGTGGCAGGCCTCTTACCAGGACGATCTAGTGAAGGTCGCGGGAGTCCCTTGGATGCGGGTGGCACAGGACCGATCTGTGAAGAGGGAAATGGCTTGTCTGAAATGATGATGATAATGTATTTATAATACTTTACGTAATTTCCTCAAATAAAAAAAAATACTTTCTGTTTCAGGTAAAAACACCAACAGATCACCCGAGCCACTCATAAGGGTAACGTATTATATACTCTAAATATATATATTTTTATCAATCGAATAAAAAACACAATGTTGATTCTAAAAAAGAACTGTGGGCAAGAAACTTTCCAGTTTTGGCGTTAAAAAGGGTTTTGGTCAACAAAGAAATTGTCACAAAGTCATTGAGTCTTTTTTTTTACCACATTGCAGTCCCTGATAATGAATTTGTTATTAGATTTTTCATATCACGTCGTCAGAGTTAAAATGGGGTCAATCATGTCAAAAAGGGCTTTTAATGTATTTTTTGAGACTCATTTAAAAAAAAAACTAACTTGTGTATCGCAAATATAAAGTTATGTTTTGAAAATTTATATTTTAAACAATAAAATAATGTTTCAATTGTAATTTAATACACTTTTCCTGCGAAGCTAAAGAAGATTTAGAAATAGTCAAAATTTTCCATACAAATACTAAGTGCTAAATGGCAAACAGGTGTCAAAATGAATATTAACCCACCAAATATCAATTACTAGAAAATAATATTTATTGTTACATAAAATTAAGAAAATGAGCTTTTCTGTTGTATAAAAAATCAGATTGAAATAGTGCTTTTACATTTTTGAAATTGCCTGTAAAAATTACTCCAAAAGCCTTTTTTGGGATATTCAACCCATTATAACTCATAAACTATACGTGATATGGAACTTCTAGTAACAGATTCATAATCGGTGACTGCAATTTAGTTAAAATATTGCCCACTGATTCAAGAGACAAAAAAAAATTGATATTTTGTCGACCAGTATAATCGCCAAAATTTTAGTTACAATATTATTTGAGTATACACAAAATGAAGAAAATAGAAAACTCCAATACACAAAATGAAGAAAATAGAAAGCTATAAAAATGAGGTAAACCGAAGTAGAATTGTTTGACCAATATTAAAAGCAAATGTCATTACGTCAGACCTTTGAAAGATGAGACCCGCCACAAAAGCGACATGGCTGGCTGACTTTCCAGACCCTAATTATGGGGATGTCTGAACCCGACGTGTATAATATGAGATTGTATATGTAGAAATTGATAGTTCAAGTAATGTGTACCTACCATTTGTGACAAAAGGTAGACGAGTAAATGCATCAGATTTGGGGTGGGAGTAATTGACATTCTCGAGTATTACGCCAATTTTCCTATCGATAATGTCGATAGTATCGATACAATTATACTTGTCATTATTATTGATCACACTATCGATATTCTGAATAGTTTTCTAGGTCAAATATCGATAGTTTAGTTCAGCAACTCCGATATCCCACATACATACATGATGATTTTTTTTCGACTCTCCATTGTATGAAAGTTGTTTTTTTTATTCGAATCTCCAAAAGTCATAGAACAAATGCTGTTCAGAATGCTTGGTAGAAAACGTGCTTAAAGGAATGTAAATATTAACAGATAAGTACACCCTTGGATATTCCATGCAATTTTACAGCTTATTTCAATATCGAAAGTAATTTAACTACTTTCCACTCACTCCATGAAGAAAAAAAAAGCTAAAGCATCAAAGAACAAAAATCCCATAAGAAATATGCCATTTCTCTCACCTAAAGCTCTTGAGTTGCAAAAAATATATCGAAAAGCCATAACATTGTATGAAATTGTGAGGTAATAGCGATCCAGGCCATTAAGCTGGCAAGCCACTCGTAATACACGTGTGTCTCATCCCGCTTGAAGGATTGTTCTTGCCACGGAAATAATGATGTTTCCTTTTCACAATGAAATAGATATGTGTAACTCATGAGTGAGTGTTTGAAAAGATATATATCTTTCCAACTGAGCTAATCGCTCATCAGCTCCCTTAAATCTAAAATATGTCTGTCTCTTTTTTGGTAAAATACTATTTTTTGAATTACAAGCCATTAAGAGCAATTTTGTAAACCTACCTACCTACAAGTCATTGTCACCGTTAAATAGTTTGAATCGTCAGTTAATCGACTTACAGAAAATATCACGGTGAATAATAATCTTTCGTGATATTTTTATGAAAATAAAAAAAGGTTTATTACTGTCTGAACAATCTTACTTAGACTAAGATACATTTGAGGATAGTGTTACATAAAATTAAACATGAGATTTGGTATCTAAGAAGTGACGAATTATTAATTATTTACTGCACAATAGATTTATTTTAAAATTTAACGTATTATAAAATACCTAGAACGTAACACTATGAGCAAATCTTGCCATTAAAAATGCATATTTCAAGGAACTTTCATGTGCCCCAGTTCCTCATAAGAGGTGTGCAGCACGCGACATCGTTTGCAGTAAATCGCAAACTAACGTTAATACAGGGTGTATCTGTGAACATTCATAGCCCTTTTCGTATGGATATAGTACATAATTATAGTACAACATAACAATTATAGTATACTAGCGGCCGCCCGCGACTTCGTCCGCGTGAAAAAGTAACTTTTTACCCCCCTTTTAACCCCTTACAACCCCCTTTTCGCAACAAAAAGTAGCCTATGTCCTTTCTCAGGGTTTAGATCATCTGTATACCAAATTTCATTTAAATCCGTTCAGTAGTTTTGGCGTGAAAGAGTAACAGACAGACAGACAGACAGAGTTACTTTCGCATTTATAATATTAGTATGGATGTTGTTCAGAATGTTTGAAAGGAGAAGTGGTTTTAAAGGGATGTAAATGTTTACAGATTTTTTTTATAATATAGGAAGGCAAACGAGCAGGCGGTCACCTAATGGTAAGTGAACACCGCCGCCCATGGAAATGGAATGAAATTCGTTCCTTCTGACCGGCTCACAAATTGAACCAATCACCATTCCCATACATCGTCAAATATTGCATTATATCCTCCAATATCCATCTACATAAATCTCCCGAAGCAATATAGAACGGATGCAAAATGCAATAGGATTCTATCCCCCGCATGGGATTGGACATTTCGATCCCTGAGGATGTGACGTCACGGCTGCCAACTGGACAGGTCCGGGAAAGTTCCGAGCGAATTGTTGGTGCTACAGGGAATTCTGCAGTTGATTTAGTTAAAGTACGAAGTTTATAGACGGATAAGGTTTTTTATTTATCTTTTTAAGAGAACCAAACCAAAGTAATGGACCTGTTTCAGTTCATATAAAATAAATAAATAAATTAAATAAATTATTTATTTAGTAAAAATAAGGGCAGATAACATTACGTTACCATTAGAACTTAATAATATACTAGACTTGAGTTTTTTCTTTTGCCTGATCTAGGTTTGATCTGTGCTGCAGTTTGCATATAAACTTATTTTACAAGTTTAGTTTTGATTGCGTTATATACGCCTGACTTATGTAAAAAATTAAAAAATCAAATGTATCAAGACTTCTTTATTGATTATACTATGTACCTATTTTAATCTTTTGCAAAATATCCAAATAAACTTCGTTCTTTTTAATGTTGTGGACATCTTTCATTTGTAATAAATGCTTAAAGACAAATCGTGCCATTGATTGGATACAGACTCATCAGGACTTAGGCTAAGATAAAAGATGGGGCATTTGTTAGTAATTAAGCCCATGAGTGGCTACAGAACGAAAGGTTTTGTCATCAATCAGACAAGGTTCTCACGTAAACTACTTGTTAGATAAACGACTGCCCCGTTTTCACTTGTTGCTTAGTCTTTATTTACATTTCAGAGATGTCTATTCATCAGCAACCCACACTCGTCCTCTGCTGGACATAGGTCTCCTCTTATGCACGCCACCGCTCCCGATTTTCGGCCACTCTCATCCAGCCCACACCAGCCAGCCTTCGAATGTCATCATCCCATCATGTCGCAGGGTGTCCAACACTACGCTTACCGAGTCGCGGTCTCCACTCAAGGACTTTACGGCTCCAACGGTTGTCAGTTCTGCGGCAAATGTGACCAGTCCACTGCCTCTCCAGTTTGCTTATTCGGTGGGCTATGTCGGTGACTCTGGTTCCCTGTCGGATTACATCATTTCTGATGCGGTCCTTTAGCATAGCCCCATCCATAGCTGTTTGAGCGACTTTGAACCGGAGAGATGTCTATTATAGAGAAGGTTTAGATTTACCATTTAATAAAAAGTCGTTGTTGTTGTTGCCAGCGATGATTACACGTTGTGCCACTGCTGGCGGCCACCGGGTGTAACCACAAGTTGCGGTACACTACGAGTGGGCGTGTTTAGTTTTCGTTGCAAACTTTTTTTTATGTGTTAAGCGACAGACTAGCAGGCAGATGCTATCGATAACTCGTTTAAAATAAAATCCAGTGATATTAATGATGAGTTATCATCACACCGGTCAATCTTCCAAAATAATACGTCTCTTTAATCACTCGACATTGACAGAATTAAGAGTGTCTCTAGACACGGTAGCAGCCAAAAAGAAATAATACCTATTTTGTCTATGGTTACACTGAATAAATATTTTTCTATTCTATTCTGATTGCTACCACCAGTGGCTCAATGTGCGCTCGCTCAAAGTCTACAGGAATTCCTTAACAGGCGTAATCTTATCTCCGTTCAGGTGATAGAAAATTCTAATAAAAATCGTTGCTACGCTTCTCGATGTTCGATATTTCCAGCTTAGTGGAACACGGCCTATCTTTTGTCTCATTCGTACCATTCAA
This sequence comes from Cnaphalocrocis medinalis, assembly GCA_014851415.1. Lineage (NCBI taxonomy): Eukaryota > Metazoa > Arthropoda > Insecta > Lepidoptera > Crambidae > Cnaphalocrocis > Cnaphalocrocis medinalis. Next base: position 14,496,583 of record CM026283.1, read on the forward strand.
TCCCCTAGAGAAGAACCACAGAGTAAACTATCCAGTAGTGTCAGTAGTATAAGAATGTTTCGCCCACATTTTAATTGGCTGACCCGTTGGCGCATTTGGTAGTAGCCCTGCCTCATACGCTAAAGGTCGTGGGTTCGATCTTCACCCTAATAACTAGATTTTGCCGCTTCCTGAATTCAACCGCCATGGGATATTCAGTCTATATGAAAATCAAGGCTTGTTTTTTTATTTTTTATATGATAGGTGCAGAAGAGCAGATGGATCATCTGATGGAAAGCGATTACCGCTATCCTCACTTTCTCGGCAAAACACAGCGCAGGCACTGCTTCACGCCGGTTTTCCATAATGCCATGGTATCACTCTGGTGGAGTAGGTCCATTCATGCCAAAACACAGTTCTCCGCACTTTTCTTTGTTATGATTTCACCGACCCCGTGCCCCTATCAATGCTTCAATATAATTTGAGCAGAGAAGTAATTAATCACCAGTTTTATACATTTTTCATTTGAAAATATGCACATTGGTATTGCAATTTTAAAATATACTAGCGGCCCGCCCTCACTTCGTTTCGGGACAGTAGTCCACTGTCTACCGATAGATGGCCCAGCGCCATTGATTTTATCGCGCAATTCCTGTGTTTCGTATTTTCGGTTTATCTATAAGTCTTGGCGTGGATTATGAGATTAACCTCTTTATAAATTGTAAAGATATAGAAAAAATCCTACTACTATTATAAAGGCGAAAGTTAATTCGTTGCTCCGTTTTGCCGTGAAAGAAAGACCAACATACAGACAGACAGACACACTTTCCCATTTATAATATTATCAGTGTGGATTTGAGCAGAGAAGTTGAATCATTGGTAAATTGTACACTGTGCCCTAGTGAAGTAGCTCAGCCGTATTATTAGGGAACTTGGAGCGGATCTGAACTTGAGCGAGGTGTGGGGCTCTCGGGGCTCTTCCCGGGCTTAAGGCTGTACGACCCACTTCACGAGAACTTCTTCAGATAAACTGTGATTTTATATTTGTTCTTTAAATTCTAATTCATTGATTTTCATCGTTAAACTTTGTTTTGTGTACCTATTTGAGATACGGTTGAAAACAATTACAAATTGCCTACATTTTATCTATTCAGTCCAACTAGCTATTTATTACTACCTATGAATATACCAGTTACGATAATTTAAAGTTGTAGTACACAATAATCCGTAGCAGCCATACTACGCAGCTACGAACGCTGACTACGCCGTAGCACCATGATACATATCTGTAGCGCTACCATGAGCTGACATCTAAAACTGACATAACGTAAACTATTGTTCTGTCTCTTTCAAATGCATCACAATGAAAGCGACAAACCTATAGTTTTCGATAGTGAGGATAGTATTTCTAACTCGTGGTAGTGCTACTGTGCGTCCTGGGAAAAATGATACATCTCGAAAATGTAAATTTTGGAGTAGAGTAGATAGTTTTTGTGTCAGACAGAAAATTAAAGCTTTTTTTTGTGATTAAAGTGCAAGAAGAATATCAAAGTTGATATAAGTCGACTTTTCATAGGACGCACAAAATGTTGTATAATAGACTAAAATTGAGAATTTTTAGTTTTCGTTGAAAATTATATACATTTTGTGATAGGTAGCAGTCGAGCAGACGGATCACCTGATGGTAAGCGATTGCCGCCGCCCATTGACACCTGCAGCACCAGTAGAATCATAAGTGCAATGCCGACCTTTACCCCTTTCCCGCTTACCTATGTTATGTCCTGTTGACTTAAAATCAAATAAATTATTTCCATTCCATTCGTATGTAATATTTCCCTTGTACACTAATTAATGCGACATTCGTACATAAGTACAATTAGTGGTATGTTCCCGTGACGAATGTTGTCCTGTCATAACTCGTGACGTCGGAACAAAGGGAGGCTCATGTGGGCTTCCGAGATACAAATCTTAATTACTACACACAGAGGTTTACATTATTCTACTAATGAAGTTAATTATGCAGAGTAAACAAGGACCCTTGGAAAAAGGAGCTTCTAAAATCATTATGGTAATCTCACTATGTCTCTGTCTCTCTGAACGATAAAGAAAAATAATTGTCATACATAGTAGTCTATTTCCTTGGACTATTGTAAGTTATTTTGCTCAAATGAAACTCTGTAACTTATTACTATTTGAAAAGAGTAACTACTGAGTTTCTTGCTGTCTTCTCAGTAGAAATCGACGTTCCGAACCAGTGGTAGATTATATTATGTTTTGACATTCATAAGTGTTCTGTATGGACCTAACTTGAATAAAGATTTTTTCTATTTCTATTTCTGAGTTGAGTAACAACAGAGCTGCAAAAATCATTACACTAGTTTTTTTATGTGATACGTTGCAGACGAGCACCCATCTGCTCGTCCCACCCACCTGATGATAAGCAATTGCCGCCGCCCATAGATACCTGCAACATCAGTAGAATCACATGTACGTGTGATTATAAAAAATATTCACCAGACAATAATGTAATTGTCTGGTAAATTTTTTTTTTTTGTATGGAACAGCAAATTTTATAATGCTTATTTTGATGATCTAACTTGTTAACGTGCCTTGTTTCGTAAACGGCTAAAATTTAACGATGCGTTATCATGTTTCCATCATTAGAATTACCATAACGATTTTTACACGTTTCGGAAATTCACACTTCGGAATTAAAGCGTCTACAGTTTAACTTAGGTTAGAAAAGAGTACTTCTTTCACGGTAGGCAGCGGCATGACTTTGCCTCGGCATTGTTGTCTATGAGCGGCGGTTACTGCCTACTCGTGCTCTTTGCTCGTCTGCCTACTTCAGCAATAAAAAAAAGAAAAAAAACTGTGTTACATCGTTGCATGCTAGATTTACCTAAATCCGATTTAAACATAGGACATTCCGTTCTTATTCACCACCATCGCTAAAAAGTTCGATCAATCACTTAACAGTTTATCAGTCCCAACGGCGCCTTGACCCCCGGAAAAGGTGGGAACAGTGAAACGGCTGCAATAAATCAATCAATCAATCTACGCAGTGACCGGCCGTATCTGGAGATAGGCCTTTTTGATGCTGTGCCTTGGATTTTGGCCTCACTCAGTCAATGCCAGCTGTCCTAAGGTCAGCGGTCCGAGTGACAGAATGGTCTACACACTACCACAAATCTATGTAATAAAATAAATAAAAAAAAAACTAATTTTATTACAACTCTCGAGTGGCCCCGTACAGAAAGTCGCAGCCGTGGCAGGCCACTAACAAGGTGGACCGACTATTTGGTGTAGTAGATCGCGCTAATTCTTTGAATGAGGACGGCACAGGACCGATCTGTGTGGAGAACGACATTCGAATCAATAAGAAACGAGCCTATACCTTTAAGGCTGGCAACGCTTCCGCACTCCTTCTGGTGTAGCTGATATCCATGGGCGGCGGTGATCACTTACCATCAGGAGAACCGCTCGCTCGTTTGCCTTCCTATATCATAAAAAAATAGCATTTGGGTATTGGTATCATCCATGCTATCTCTTTTGTCACATTGACGGGACTTTTCGTTAAACTAAAACGACCTTGGCTTTCATCGACCGTCCTCAGTGAAGGACGATGGCGTCCGGTTGCTTTAACTTTTTTTATAATACCTCGATCAATGAAAGTATTTTAATGTCTAGACAGTATAAGTTTCCGCGGTATTTACGGAACGTAGCGACCTTTAAACATTAAAGAAAAATCTTGATCTTTTTTAATAGTTAAGATGTTCTAGGCGATGGTAATCGCTTACTATTAAACAACACAAAAAAAACAACAGATAAAAGAAAACACAACTTCTCAGGCCGGGCAGTCATTCCGTGTCCCGGTGTGTCGCTGTGTTCAGCAAAACGGAACTCACTCAGCTCAAGCCATGGCTTGATATTAGGCTACCTACTAGTAGCCTAATACCAGTATTATACCTACTACTGTTCCTTGTTGTTGTGTATTGAAATGAGGTAGAGACGATATAATTTCAATATGTTTATTTGTTATCTGAAATAGGGAGATAGTTTATAAGCACACCACTTGGGAGGTATATGTCCTCCGAATCCCCGAATCCTATAATAACTTGGGAGATCTGGGCCCTCTTTCCGAGATGCTTCTGCTGTCACGGTCACTCCGAGATTAACTGCAAGTGAGTGAATCTGTTTATTTTTCAATGCATGACAGATTCTCTTTATAAAATCGGCTATAAACAGCGGCCAGTATCAAAGGAGTTTACCATCATTAAGTACAGTGTCTATCTTCTGTGGTCAATAAATGCTTACTTTACGTTACTTTTATATTGGTGGCTACAACTGAAAATGTACCACACGGGCGCTATTGTCCAACATTGATGTATAAGGGTCATCAAACTCAAACATTCACCCAATTATAATTTTAATGGGCATTCTGTCACACATCTTTGTCGTCCATCTATCCAACAATGCAAATGGCTGTATACATTTGCATTCGTTTATTCAAATTAAATTGGATGACTGTACAAATGAAGAAAGAAACTAAGTTACAGGTAGCTTGTGTTATAAAAAAATTGCATTTGAAATAAGTATTCGTCTACTGCTCGTAAGCTTAACTATATAGCGTTTTATGGGTTCCGGAGTCAACCTTTATATCTTGGGTCCTAAAAATACTTATTACAGGTTTGCAGAAATACATATTTATTTGTAAACTTGTCATTCTACTGGTGTTCCGTCTGCTCGTCTACATAAAAAAAAACTGATGTTAGAATCTATCCTAAATGCTCGATTAATCATTGTTTAAACACAAAACATTAACTAATGGCGTGTTTACATAATATTTCTCACCGTACCGTCTCCAATCATTAAAGCCACATCAATATTATAGATACTTCGGCTCCGCAACACCCTTGTTGACTCAATGTTTGATTAAAACGTAATACTGGTTGCGACGGTACAATATTTGTTGTTGGCTCCCGCACTATTTCAATACTGCTGACAATATCTGTTTGCCCTGTTTTTATATTTCTAGACGGGAATTCGCTCTGGGCGTCCGCTTGCCGGGTTTAAATTGTTCCGGTTTAATTTTATAAAGCACGATCCGTTTTTGAGGTTGCAATAAACTATTTGAGTTTGAGTTGAAGTTATGGTGATGGCCATCTAGATAGATAGATAGATATTCTTTATTGCACAGAAATAGAATACATGAGTGAAGCAACAGCTATAGACAGTACAATAAAGCATCTAGGTTCGATTCCCAGCTCAAGCAAATAGTATGTTTCGAGTTTTTCGAACATAACTCGGGTTTGTGATTATCACCAATACGCTTAGCCAAGCGTGGTGATTAAGCAAAATTCGAAACAATTTTTCTCGACCCGGGATTCGAACCTAGGACTCCGAGATCACGGCCCGGTGTTCAAACCATTAGACCAACAAGGCGTTATATTTTTGAGACTGAATATCATGATCTTCATTTCAGCCAATAGACGTTCACTGGATATAGGCCTCCCCCAAAGTTCTCCACACGGATCGAGACAGTCAGAAACTGAACAATTGGGGTGTAAATATCTGCCAACACCCGCCCACGATCCAACAAAATATTTAAATGTTGATTTTATATTGTTACTAGCTTTTGCCCGCGGCTTCCAACGTGCCCCCCACTTCCCTAAAATGGGGGGTTAGGAAGGGGCAAAAAGTAGCCTATGTTACATTACTCTCCATCCCTTCAACTATCTCCACTTAAAAAATCATGTCAATTCGTCGCTGCATTTTGCCGTAAAAGGAATACAAACATACAGGAAGTCTGTCAGACAGACAGACACACTTTCCCATTTATAATATTAGTATGGATATTGTGTTATTTTGGTTCCAAACAAACATTTCTTCCTTCCTTCCTCCCAACCATACCAGGCGTAGCGTAATAATTGCCCAATCGAGAGATACCTCCGGATCGCTCCAGGGCCACGGAACCAACGACTCAGTGAGCCGCACGTCTGATTACCCACACTCCACTCGAGGATTCCTTCACTCGCATAACCCGGAGGATTGAGTAGTCAGGCACTAAATTATTTTGAATATAGTTCAGAACGACGTCCGACTGTGCTCTTCCCAAGAAACTTTCGGGCTCGTAATAGTATGACTGAAATATCGATAGTTGACGTCGAAAACTATTTAGAACATTGATATCATTGAAAAAAGCAATTGTATCGATATTAAAAAACTACTTACTAATCTTTAGATTGAGATGATAGCAACACCATTATAGTCACAAGTATGCTGCCAACCTTTCAAACCCCTTTCCCCCCCGATTGGGCCTCCAGTATCTCTCACTCAGCAAAACACAGCGCAGGCGCTGTTTAAGGCCTTCTGTGAGGCCGTGGAATCACTCCGGTCGAGCCGGCCCATCCATGCCGAATCGTGGCTCATCTCCCACGGGTTTTCTCTACAAACGGGATCGAAACAAAATGAGATGATCTGTCAGTAAACCATTATCGACGTTTACTCACCGAATTAGTAATGTGAAAACATTAAGCACATCAACGAAATCGTTTTATTCTTACAAAAAAACATAATACTTTTATCTAACTAATTCTTTCTCTTTTTTCGCGATCATCATCAAACATTTTACAACCCTGATTGCTCGCTCGTAAAATTCGCGTCCAAATAACATTTTTTAAAACCAAAACAGCAAACATTTCAACTCGTTCCCGTCGATTTACAGGAATTTCCTTTGAGAGTAACCCTTTACCGATGTGCTCGCCAACCGCCAATCCAGACGCGCGACAGCGTGTCCGGCCAAGGAAGCACATAACTTTAATATTATATATCCAGCATTTACAATAGTCTTCTCGGCAGAAAACTACATTCCGAACAAGAGTGTAAAGTGTAAACGGTGTCAAAACGAAACCGTATCGTAATAAAGGGGATTAAAATACTTGTCGCAACCAAACAGAAGAGACGAATATCGCGCGTGAAAAGGACGGCTATGTATTTGGTCTTGAATTCCTTTATAGGTTACTACAATAAGTCAAATTTGCGTACAAACTTACCCAGCCCGTGACCAAATTCATATAAAAATGTTGATACAGATACATCCTGTTTAATAGGGGATTATTTTGTCAGTGAAGTCGAGAAATATGAATTCATTATGAAATATAAAACTTGGCTCTCATTTCACATATGTTTAGATGGGATTACCATTACGTTTGATGAAAGTCTCCAAAGAAAATTATTAAATAAAAAGGAACATAAAAAAATAATCAAATTACTGGACGGATTGGGGCTTCACCACGTTTGCTCGGCGTGGATAAAAAAAATAAAAATTATACAGCGTGATGCGGGGACGGAATGTCGTCGTGAAGCAAACATTTGCTTTGGGACTAGACTTGTGTAGCTCCCGAATGATTTGAGTGGTAGCAGTTCACTCAACGAGTTGTTGTCTCATGTAGGTAGTTCAGTAGTTTATGTAGTTTGCCGGCTCCCCCTCCCCCTAAAAGTAAGTGTAATGTGAAGCATATACTGTTCCACTGCAGGGCAAAGGCCTTCATCATAGAAACCAAGTCATAGCTATTATGATGGGATTAGGCTTTATCACTATGTTTGTCTAATGCGGATTAGTGATCATAAACCCAAGTTATATTCGAAAAAACGCCCTCCTATGCCAGATTTTTTTTAGCAGCCCTAGACCTTAATTGCAGTTCGCTACATGGGCAAAACATAGCGTTTAAAACTGAATCTGTTCCTCACCATTCAATCACAGAACATTATTACTCCATTTCAATACCTACTGATCAAAATAACTCACCAACTCACTCTCACTCTTTTAAGTTGAATGAACTGTTTCAGCCAGTCTTTTTGGGGCTACTCGGCGAGTGGCAGCGTAAATTGGAAGAAATTGATGAGGGTGGGAAAATAAAACATTTTAACGGCAATTTCGGCGCTTGGATTTAACACAATATTATGTCATAAGTACATACATTGCTTTTATGTTAACAGTGGAATTTCAACATCTATATGCGTATTTCTACCATTAGTGAGTGAGTGAATTGTTACTATTTTCCAAATATTTAGTACTTAATGGTAATATTCTTTGATATTTGTATCTAATACGTGTAACCTTGAATCAGTGGGTCTGGTCCCTCTATAAGCTTTAGGTTGCAAAGAAGGATGTCTAACCTTGACAGCCGCTTCATTGTAGTTACCAGACTCCCCAAATCCTGAATCATGGTCTCAGTGTACCCCGTAAGCGATAGCTGTGGACGCAGCCAAGACTAACACGCCGAGATGAGACAGAGGAATTTTTACAACCCTTGTCACAGGAATTTACGAAGCAAGATTATCTGGCGAGATACGAAGTTTGCTTTCTTGCAGAATTTTAGCCATAAGGGGGTTAGGGGCACGCTCTATCAGATCGAGTCGAGAGAGTGGCGCGGATGGAACTGGAGGCCCACTTCGTTTCGAAACTTATTTTCGCTATAAGTTCCAATATTTGCCAATAGATGGCGCTGGGCGTCCATTACATCTAGCAAGTAATTTTTATTTTTATTTCCAGTCAATTAAAAAAAAACTTTCAGTTTACATATAAACCTTGTGCAGTGTAGTGCAGAAGTCATTGATATTGTAATAATAGACAACATTTTTGACAGTAAGTTTTTTTTTGGCTTGTTGTTCCAAAAGCCCGAACTTTTGAAAGCGTAGGGCCAAATCTGGAAAATATGGTAGAGAATCCCCGAAACAGACATGATATCAAAAGTAGGACAATGCTAGAATTAATAAAGTATTAACGGACGGTTAGCAAATAAATTATTAAGATATTAAACCTTATAATAATGATATCAGGGGACTAATGATCAGAGCTGCCACAGCGTTATTAGGCGCACAATAGACGGGGAATCCCCTCAACTGACGAGAAACCAGAATCAAGACAATGGCGGAATTAATAATTTAGGTGGGTCTGGTATGGGTGATTTTCCCAAGTACTTTTTTTTAGCGGCGGAGCTGAAAATCGATGTATCGAGAGCTACTACTAACAGTTTTTATTTTTTTGGTAAATATTTGAACTATTATTTATGAGATGTCATCAGCGTTTTAGCCTTTAGATATGTATTTATTAGTTTTAAAAATGTTGGAAGACCTAAATTCTAATTTCGGTGGACTGTCCAAATTGCATTAGTTTACAATAAAAGTGTTATTGTAAGTTTTTGATGAATAATTGTAACTTTAGAATAATGTAGGCTTAAAATACAATAGACGAGACTTCAAATTAATCAAACAGAATTATTTAAATATTAATAATTGGAATATTATTACAATCTCAAAAATGTCCCGCGGATAATAGCAATAACGGTGGCGCGTTTTGAATCCTTCTTTACTTGTCACGATGTGCTTTGGGAGACACGAGCTCTGCTTCCTCCCACCGCTCAGTGTGTCCGCATGATTGGGATTAAAGGACATGCGGCGCGCTGTCATCGTTTTCCCGCCAAACAAGTAAGTACTAGTTGCGGTGGCGCAGGAGAACATTTTTCATCAATACCGGTGGCATGTATTTTGAGCTGTCTTTTCTCCTTTACATAAAAACCATTTTTATAGCTTATTGAGATTAAGTTAACTGTCATATTTATAGACTGTAAGTTAGTGGTGGAATAATATATTTTTTTATAATGCCAATTTTGTTACTGTTTCTAAGTCCGGTGGTGCAATCGCGGTGGCTCCGGTGGCGAAATATAGCGCCACCGCAATTGTACAGTGCCACTGAAATTGATTTTCTACTAATTACAGTACATTTGTGGACTCTTTCCACCCCATTGGTACCGTTGAGCAACGGCGAAGAACTTGTCATTCCACACCTTATTTCCTGGGTCTGGGATGTTTATCTTCAGACCCATTTCCCGAGCTTCTCGTCGAAGGTCGTCCAGTTTGGCCTGCATGTCAGCTTGTGTGTGGCTCAACAGGCAAAGGTCATCTGCATAGCCCAAATCTTTCAATACGTTGGACAGTCCCCACTCTATGCCTCAGCGTTTGTTCTAGGTTTAATGCATAATGCCATCCAGAGCCACAAATAAGAGGAGAGGCGAGAGGAGACACCCCTGACATAGCTCCGGATCAACTGGTACGTCCTCCGAGACGAGGCCTTCGTGCGTCTCGTCTCGACTCTACAGGAATAGTTCCAGTAGATGGCCTTGATTATGTTGGTGATCTTCTCGGAAACTCCGATTTCACGAGCCACCAGATAACGTTTCATTTTAGATAGCGTTTCAAAGACTTTTTCGAAATCCACAAAGGTCACATACATTTGCCTCTGCCATTCTGATGCCTGTTTGAAGATTATTCGCAAGTTTTGATATGGTCGGTACACGATTGGTTGGGTCGAAAGCCAACCTGCACTTTGCGAAGAAGAGCTTCGACGGCCCTCCATAGTCTGTCTAAGATGATCCAACAGAGCTCTTTAAAAGGAATTGAGAGCAAGGTGATGCCTCTCCTGTTGCCACATTCACTAAGGTGTCCCTTCTTGGGTACGATAGTGAGAAGGCCTTTTTTTCTCCAATCTTTGGGCACCTCTTCGGCCAGCCAGCTCTTCCTCAAGAGAGGGTTCAGCACGTTCGCAGCGGTCCAGACATCAGCTTTTAGCATTTCCGCTGTGATGAGGTCCACTCCTAGGGCTTTCCCGTTTTTCAGGTATTGGATGGCCTTCAATACTTTTTCTCCTGTAGGGGGAGACAACATCAATGTCGCCTTATATATCTCCCTGAGATTACTGGAATTGTCAGTGCGTTAAGCTCGTTCCGCAATACTGTTAGCCCACAATCGGCGATCACGACGGGTACTGCGGTAATTTTTTCTGCGAATCTGTCGGTATTGGAGGTTGTTGAGTTGAGAGAGAGAGTTGAAAATGGAGTTCCCGCCTTGTCTCAATCAGGTTCCAGGTTTTCTGAGACATACAGTCTTCGCGTGTATGTGTTTTGTTTCCAAGGACGGCGGAGTTAGTCTCTGTATGGGCCATTTTGATATGGTTCCACTCCGCGTTGACAGTAAGTGTAGAGACATTTTCGAGGGCGGAAAAGCGATTTCGCAGTTTTAGCCCAAGGGCGTTGGCTAGGTCGATTATCTTGCGAGCTTTGCTGTTGAATCGGGCCGTAATGATTCGCTCTGAGATGGGTTTCCAGTCCAGTAGGCTCTTCGTCGCAACGTCAGAAAGGAGGAATCCTACGCCGTTTTTACGTACGCCTTCTTCATCCTCCTTCCCAGATTAAAAAAAAGTAAGGCCCCTGGACGTTCCCAGTTCTCCGAATCCATTCCTATGCACTTGCTGTGGACGAGTATTTGCAGCTTGTATCTAAGCATTTCTGCTTCCACTTAGGCTAGTCGGCTATCCTCGCCGAGTGTTCGCATATTCCAACATGCTATTCATGACCGTATTTTCATGCCAAAGGTCGTTGTAGCTTTATCGGTCCGGTTTTGTACTTCTTCAGTTTCTTCAGCTGGGTTCAGGTAAGCCAGTGATTAATCCACTATACCCTAGCAAGCTAGTAGGGCTGCCACCTTGGAGCCTGCAAGCGTGCTCGGTTTTGTTTCGGGTTTCCTTTCTTGTGAGTTTGGTTCGGTTTGGAGGCGCAGAAGACTCGCCTTTCGACCTGAGCTCAGCTGCACCTCAAGGTGGCGGCCGTGTGGTTGAACGGTTCCAGGAGGAACGACGGTGACGTGAGGTGACTTGGACTGGCTAGGGCTCTGCTTAAACTTGGTGTTCCGCCACTAGCACTGCAGATGGTTTCTTAGCACTTTATTGGCAATGCCGTATGCCCCTCCCCCTTACGACTATTGCTATGCAACAACTTAAAAACTGATCATATTCTACACGACTATTACCTTTATTAAAAAGTCATACAGGTTACATTAATTATCATGTACAAATATGTGATATGTAATTGCAATATACGTTTAGCAAAGTTCCCGGTAGACCACAATGCCAATGTATTAAGGTCGAAAAGTTGTCTACTGGAAACTTTAAATATGTTCATTAAATAAAATACGTGCGCACCCCGATCTTTTGGTTGGGCGGGGGGGTGGTTGATCTCTCTTCACCTAAATTTTAGGGGATTTCGGGTATCCATAATATGGGGAGAACGCGAGGCAACATAGTTTTGGCAGTATACCTAAATCAGTGCGAAGGTCTAGTATACTCTAAGGATTTAGCAGTTCAAGTTTAGTTTTAGTCTGACTGGAGCGGGTCCTCCTCAACAGTGCCGAAACAAAAACAAACAAACAACGTGTTCGTGATCTTATTTGTACTTACATCTGTTTGAACAAAATTAGGAGATCAAAAACATATATCTCTTTACATTATCTCTGTTAAATATTAAAAATAAACCCAAATTCTTATACTAAAGAAGCATACCTCACAATAATATCATAAAACAAGCAATCCCCATTGAGAATAATTCCTTCACTGATTACCCCACTACCTGACCAGCTCCACTAGACCTTTAAAGACTAACCAAATCAACTCTAATACTTTCAAAATAGGAACCATTCCCCCAGCTACAGAGATCTTTTTAAATTGGTCCTTTAACCAGAAACGGAAATGAAGTCCCCTTCTATTAGAGACTGGTGATTTTTCAATTCATACCTTTTGCGGAAGAAGATAAGATCGGTTTTGCATCGTAGATCGTTTCTAATAAGGATTAATTAAGAACAAAACAGCTCCTGCAGTGTCCTGCTCGCCTGGTATTTTTTACCGTTCACTATCGCTAATTAAAAAAATAATTTGAATTTTTATGGACGAACGATGATAGCATAAAATGATAGATACCTATTGTTTGTTATTAAATACTCTTAGGTACACATACAATCATAAAGTTTTTATTGAACATTAATGTAGATTAAGTAGTGTATGAGCAAATAACTTAGTATTATTATGTTGGTAATACCAAGTGAAGTTACGTTGGTAGTACCAAGTTTGTGTTAACAAATGTTTGTTGATGGAACAGCTACCTATTTGCGTTGAGTCTGGGTGTTAGTGGTTCCTTCGATGTTTCCGGTTTAGCTCAAGAGAAAACCTTAGTTCGGAACCAGGACAATGTAGGTGATGTTGTCTCAAGTTATTAATTATTAAAGCACTCGTGAATGCTGAAGAAAAAGTCGTTGGTGTTGTAATAACTATTTTATTGTGTAGGAAATTTATTTATAGGAGGAGGTTAATTAGTTTCGATTGTATTTCGCTAGCCAAAAGGGTTCTATCTCCAAAATATCACTGCACATTGCTAACTTCGATATTAGACAATATTTTGTTCACACTCATGCCTGAAATCCCGTAGTTATTTGCCTAAATATTTCGTTCACCTGCGTGGATCAGGTAGGGAAATTTACCAAAATCTAATATATGGGCTTTATTAATATTGGGTTTGCAGCTTCAAAGGTTGCTCTTGTACTTACTTACTTTAATTAAATTCCTCACTCGTTGTGCGCTAGTCGAATAGGCTTACGGCCTTATTTAAATTCATAGAAGATGCAGAATAGTTTGTCATTAAGGAATGAAAAAAAGAAAATACATTTATAATTTAGACATGACAACACATTTGATACAGACAAGTTAAAGTACACTCATGTCAAAATACCTTTGTCCTTTCAGCTTGACCCAAAGGTTGACTGGTAAAGAATGCCTCTTGGCATTAAGTTCGCCTATTGTACGAAGTTTTGTGCAATAAAGTTTTACATAAATAAATAAATAATAAGCGCTGCTTTACACTTGCATTCTATGAAGCCGAGGCAACGCGTGGAGTCACTTCGGAGTCCGGTCGAGCCGGCCCTCTCACGCCGCAGCGTGACTCTCCTACGGTCTAATTTTTATATCATACCGCACATTATGTAGGTAAGTCATAAAAGGGGAAAATACAGTAATAATGATACTGTGTCCGCCGGTAAAACGGGTAATTATTCAGGGACAGGTAAAGGGCGCGATACATTGTGTCGGAAGCCACAGTATAATGAATTAGAAAAAAACAAGTATGTTATATAATGAAATGAAAAGTTAGATTTTCCACATTATGTAACTTTTTTTTAGTATTGCCATGATGTCAATTTATATTCCTCATACTGTCCAAAAATTTAAAGATTCTTATTGAATACTTACTTTGAAGATTAAATCATGAGTGTAGTGTAAGAATTAATAAATACTTTCTATTCTATTCTAATCTAAAATAGTTTACATAATACATAAGACTGCTAATACATTGGTATTACACTCGCGAATGCTAAATATTCAAAAAACTCGCCAAGACTCATATTTTAATAAGTCTTATGTGACAGTCCCACAAACTAGTAGGTATTACAGGGCTTTTTAACATTCGCATTTTTTTTAAATGTTCATACAAGTTTGATCATATGACATGGTTATTTTGTATGGGAAATCAAAAAAAAAAGGAATATCAAAAAGTCGTCGAACAAACGAACGTCGTTTAAAATGTTTTTTTTAGAACACGTGGTTAAAGGAATGTACATGTTCACAGATACATCCTGTAAACAGAAATTTCTTCGCAAATAAATGTAAGTATCTCTATAATTTGACTACGAGGACCCTGTGTTAAGGATTATGTTAAGAATTCCCCGCATTGACCCTTGTCGTATAATACCTGATAACAATTCCACGAGACAGGCAATGTCCTCGGCAGAAGCCAGATGTTTCAGTGCAACATCAGGTGCATTAAATTTTGCATAACAATACTGCTTAATTTGTTTTGAGCGAGTTGGAAAATTACATCGCATAGAAGACACGAGAAACAAGACGAAGTTGACATCTAAAAATATTACTATTATTATTATAGACTGGAATTAACGCGAAGTCAATTTTTAACACTAACACTTACTGCTTGACGTTTCGGATGCGTTACAGCAGTGCAAAATCAAATGTCATGCAGTAAAGTACACAGCCACACATCAAAGTATACAAAACTGTCAAATTTTTACAGTCGATTCTCATCTTACTGCCAAACACATTAAGTTGAATATCGATTGAGGAAATTTGACAGGTTGTGGTAACCCGATGTGTGGCTGTCTGTACATAATAAATCATACTGTAAATGTAACGCAATCATGACTGTAATCTGTTGTGTTTTCCAATAAATAAATTAAATACTAGTGGCTCATTCTACTGGCCTGCCCTCACTTCTTTCCGGGACATTATTTCATTAATGTAAGTACGAATAGTTAGCGCTGGGTGTCGCCTTTTCGGTTAGTATGCAAGTTCTATCGATGTCTTTAGAATTGAGCTCTTTATAAATAGTATAGATTTATTATGCTTTTCTAGAAGAATAGAATAGAATAAAAAAATATTTGGTTAACAATCACAAAAAGAAAACAGTAAACTAAAAAAATGAGACAGTTATCGTGACGTGTTACCAAAATGGTTTCCACTCAGCTGTTTTGTCACGGCGGATTGCCATGACACTGGTTTTTTGTGGGAACCATTGAGGTAGAGAGGGAGTCACCGGGAAAAACAATAAGACTCCGCGCAGACTACAAACTTTTAATCGGCCGATAGTTTATAAGATGTATGCAGGTGCGCACATTACAGTGATTCAGTATCGGCCAATTAAAAAGTTTGATGCATACGTACCGGCCAACCCGACCAAACTATCGGCCGATAATATGTCTGTAGTCTGCGGGGGCTCTAAAACTTTCTATACTGTGTCAAAAGCCCTGATCCGTGAAGAGGCCATAAAGGGAAATGTTAACGGTTGTATGTTTGGCGCGGGCTGCGGACGAGCCTCTAAAAGCCCTACAACGGCATTTTTACGTTGTCATTTTGAAAGGCCAAGTTTTTAGTTATTGAGATGATATAATTGACTTTTAGTTGCTAACGCTTTGTGGGGTGATAAATTTGCGAAGCTTTAGGGTGTTTTTTCAACGATTCGATTTTATTGCGAATATTTGATGGCTATCCAACTTGTCCAAAAGGTTCACCCTGAGCTAGAAATTATTTTCTTAGGTTTATCCTGTAAAGATCCTGGCTTGAGATTTTATTAATAATTAAAAAGTTACTTTTCCACGCGGACGAAGACGCGGGCGGCCGCTAGTAAGCTATAAATCCTCCAACCGATATTCGGCTACCAATTTTAAAGATCAGCCACATATGCAGGATATATTATTAGTGCTCAAGTGTGCGCAAACACAGGTGCACTCTCTATTTCCCCACCCTCTTTATTCGATGGGACACCGGATAGTGAGACACTTCTATATAAGTATAAGTACTATTTGTAAAGCAGTAAATTCTATAGACCACTACAAGCCCTATAGGTAAACGGAAAAAGCAAAACCCTCGCGATGTAATACCCACCTATTGGTGCCAGCGCCATCTATTGGTACAGATTGGATCTAACGTCCCGAAACAAAGTAACGGTAAGCCGCAATGTAACAAATAGATCTGAATAATTAAAATGTCATGACGTTTCATTAACTGAGAGACTAAGTGGTCTGTCAGCCCTAGAATTACAATAATCAGTTTGATGGATGACAGGTTGGGCTTGGCATGCCTTTCCTAAATGTGATTAAAGAGTTCAATAGCCGCAGTTCCAGGCTTATTTATTAAAGGGAAAATCTTAGTTTGGAACTGACATTAATTTATGTAACCTGAGTGCCTGAAATATCCAAGTAAACAAAACAGACTTTCTTAAATTGATTCTCATCTTACTGTCATACAAATTAGATTGAATATTAATTGAGGTTTGCCAAGTTGTGGTAACCTCATGTGTGGCTGAACCCTGATGATGCTACCCTTTATTTATTTACTGATACAGAATACAATTCAATATGCATTAAATTTAATTACAAGCTTAGCATTGTGTTAAAACTGTACCCTGTTAAAGGTTGCGCACAGCATTTACTTATTATACAAATCACAATAAAGAAAAGGATACATAAGCAAACACGTAGGACATAATTTCTGTATTACATTTTTAACAAAAGAGTTTAAACTCTGCTTAAATATGTCCAAACAGCTACTAATTAACATTATATGGCCTGCAAATTATAAGCAACGGATTTTGTGACGGTTTCTTTGATTGTTTGGCAACCGGTTGAGTAGCGAGAATGTATTGTTAGTTCTTCTTTTGGCAGCTGGTTGTCAAATTTGGTTGCCAATGCGGCCGGAAGGGTTAAGGATGCTTGGTTTAACCATTTATGATCCTGTGGATCTGCTTCTTTTGTTAGAGTTGGGTTGAGGAAATGGTGGTGGTGGTCAACTCGGGGGAATCCCCGTTCAAAGTGACTCCACGTCCACGGTGTTGCGGGTGATGAGCGGCGGCAATCGCTTTACCACCAGGTGATCCATCTGCTTGTCTGCCACCTATAATATAAAAAACGAACGAGTATCTTTTTTTTCACACCCCCCTCTCCCCCCTTCTCTTCTGCTACGAATGAAACTTCGTGACAACTTTATTGTTCCATTCTCTGAAAGAGTAACGATTTCTTTTCAACTATAACAAGTTTGTAACTACTTTCCAAATCAATTCGTCTTTATTCAATTTAGAAGTTCAGTGACATACTTTGTTAATATCTTGTCACCAGGTTTGTTTCAAATTATTGTCAACTAGCTGTGCCCCGCGTAGTTACCCGCGGTTTATTACGTGGATAAGGGAACTACAGTTAAAGGATTACGCAGATTAGGGAAAACAGTGTATTAACAGTAATAATAATGTCTCTAGCTATTTCCATTTAAGAAGCAAACAATTTACTCATGACGATTTGACCAATTTAATTTACTTAATTTATGTTAATTCAGAATGTCATTTAACTCTATAATTTAATTTTATTAATTGGTCAGTGTCGAGGACTAAAACCTCGATTTAGCATCGTAGAAAAGTGGTCAAATAACCTCATTTGACCACTTTCTACGGCTCGAAGAAAACTGCGTTCTTTTTTTGAATTTCGCGAGTCTTTTGTTTTCATTGTCACTAATTTTCCTCACCTTTTGGACATTGTACGAATAAGTAATTTTTTACGTATGAAATAAGTATTTTTATTCAATTTTACTTTGTCCATCATTTGAAAAAACTAAACCACGACTACCGAATCCCGCCGGCATAGGTTGCCGGTACAGTCAGCTACACCAATTAATAAAATGTAAGTATAGAGTTAACTGTCTATGGACGGCGGTGATCACTTACCAGCAAACGGTGTCTGGTGTCCCATCAAATTAAAAGGGTAAGAGATTAGAGAGAGCACGTGTTTGCGGACACACTTGAGCGCTATAGTATACGTGGCTGATTGATAAGATCTGCTGCCATAACCAAATCGATTGAAGAGCATTATGATTATGGTAGATTTTAACTGTGGGAGAGCCACGCTTCGGCATGAATGGGCCGGCTCGACCGGAGTGATACCACTGCCTCACAGAAAACCGGCGTGAAGCAGCCCCTGTGCTGTGTTTCGCCGAGTGAGTGAGGGTACCGGAGGCCCACTCGGGGGGGAAGGGGATAAAAGGTTGGCACCGCACTTGTAACTCCACCTGGTGTTGCATGTGTCCATGGGCGGCGGCAATTGCTTACCATCAGGTGATCCACCTGCTCGCCTGCTACCTATCACATAAAAAAAAAGATAAGGTTCAAAATCAGGTGGGACCTATTTTCCCTGTCTTATTAAGGGTTGTTGGAATACCTTTAGTGCTCTTCCCGGGAAATGTTACCGTTTAAGCTGAATTTTAACCTCAGCATCACTCCTAAGCCCCGGCAGAAGCGCTCTCGATCATGCAAATGTCGTCTAACAGAAACACCCTGCTTCGTTGGAATTTCAAATGTCTGAAGACAGATTAAAACGAGGCATTAATAAATCATCTGTGCAGATCAAAGAGGTGGCGTGTTGTTACTGACAGGTATTTACGTAGCTTTAGTTCGTTGGAGATGGAATCGGTGAAGAATCTTAAGCTAAATTTAGTTCAATTCGCGAGTATAAGTATCAGCCTGTATACTGTCCCACCCACTGCAGGGCAAAGGCCTCTCCATCATAAAAATCAAGTAGAAATCGCTACTATCAAAACTATGATAGGATTAGACTTAATCACCAATTGCCTAATGCGGATTGGTGATCACAAATCCGAGCTATGTTCGGAAAATTCGATAGTAGTTTTTGCTCGACCCGGGAATCGAACCGCGAGATCACGGGCCGGTACTTATGCCACTAGAGACAGGGTGATATAAAACTTATAAATCATAACTCATTGATTAAACTTATAAATATTCTAGTAAGCTTTTTTATTTTTTGAAAAAAAAATCTTTGAACCCAAACCTAAACTGTAGCAGCAAATTTAACTTGGCGTAGCCGCACCCCACCGTTGTGAAATGTTCCGAAATGCAACGAAAACAATAGCTGTCTGGATATCAATGGATTTGTGGGAAAACCCTAGTTGTATAGTAGTTACGTCGACTTTTGTTTCGCTTTGTAAGAGTTAGTAGCCCTACTATCTCTAAAACTAGACCTAAACCTAACATCAATAACCATTTTATGCCTCGTGTAGGTGCAAGAAGTGAAGAACGCCTATCTATCTAAAAGCCTACAAGTCATACACGGGCAATTCTCAAAATGCACTTACATCAAGTCGTAAAAATACATGAAGCCCTGAATTTTCAGCATGAAGTTTATGTGTGCCATGAAAAAGGCACTTTTCAGTAATGGCGCGGGTTCCGCAACAAAGAAAGTGTAATGTATTTCTGACGATTTTACTTCGCTTTGATGTATGCCGCTTGGATTTGTTTTTGGCATATCTAGTTCAACTGTACTCGTAGATACGTGTGGTTTTGGTGACGACCAAAAATCCTCCCAAAATTGTCTGGACCCGAAGTAGGTCCGTTTTTATTCTTATATTTAATCAATATTAAATATATTATTGTGGTAAGCGATTACCATTGTCCCTATCGATACCCGCAACACGTTCATTCTTATGTTAAGGTGTGTTTAATTGAATAGCCCTACTGCGCACTTGGTACTGACTGACCCTGCTTCATACGCGGTACATTTTAGGTGACTTTACCATACTAAGTAATCGTACCCACAATTCTCGTAGCGTGAAGTAGAGTCTCTATCAAAAGGGCCACGAAGCCAGTCTGCCATATCGATATTCCATTCGATAAAATATATATCTCCTCATAAATAAGATATTAAAATAGGTCTTGTCTATGGATAAAGGCAGAGCACGCGACCGTAACATCGATACAATGGCCGAGGAATGTCCAAGACAGGCTATCACGTGGCGCCCGTAAATCTGCCGGCAAAACGTAGATACTTAGATAGAACGTTTATTGATGGGTGCCGTGGCATAGCAGTCCGGAGCTTCCGCCCTGTGGGGCCTAATCTATTTAAATTGTACTAGTGGCCCGCCCTCACTTCGTTTCGGGACCTAATTGAGACACTAGTCTTACTACTAACCAATAGATGGCGCTTGGAGTCGATTACATCGCGGGTGTGTTTCGCTTTTTGGTTTACCTAAAAGAATTGATGTTGACTGTGCAACTAACCACTTTATCAATAGTATAGTTAAGGTGCTTACCTGAAAAGAAACAACATTTTGACGTTAAAGTGAGAATCGGATGAATGTTTAATAAACCCTTAGCCAAAATACCGGTAGGATTTGGAGCGGATGCTAAACAGACGCTTTGTAGTCTGAAGTCCCACTGGATTTGTTTTTTGGTGAAATTAATCGTAAATGTTGAGATGATATTATATTGTTATCAATTATTTATAGCTTGCTTTGAAATGGCCTGATTTTACGCCGTACTAAGAATTTACACTTATTTTAGAGATAACT
Organism: Cnaphalocrocis medinalis; assembly: GCA_014851415.1. Classification (NCBI taxonomy): domain Eukaryota; kingdom Metazoa; phylum Arthropoda; class Insecta; order Lepidoptera; family Crambidae; genus Cnaphalocrocis; species Cnaphalocrocis medinalis. Next base: position 14,517,356 of record CM026283.1, read on the forward strand.
ATCGATTTTTTTTAAACCAAGGTAACGAAGTAATCGCATTTCCAAGAAAAAAAGTTTATAGAGATAATCCTTAAATATATTGCATACGGCTAGCATAGTTAAAGCATTCATAATAACGATTCGGCGTGGAATCCAAGGAATGCAAACACCGCTAAGAATTAGGGTTTGAAATCACTTACTAAATTAAAATGACAAACAAAATATCTACTTATAATAAAACAAAGTTTTTCTATTATAACTTTTCCAAATACGATATGATAATGAAAAGAATTTCAAAAATAAAATACAAGTATGACAATAACTCTTCAGCTACAAAACATTTTAGAAGTTTGTCGCGTCCTACTGTAGTTCCGTTTAGGTACAGCAAAATATTATTAATGTGGGAAATGATTCAACCTTACATCTCGGCGAGAGTAAACTTGTGACGGGAATAAACTCGTTGGAATTGGGAAAGTTGTAAGATTCCGGAGATGGCCGCCCAGGTGTGCGGCGCGCGCCTTGCCCGCGTCCTACGAGAGCGAAACCAGCGATGCGAAGTGACGTAATTTTGGTAATGTTTAGTCAATAGTAAATTTTTTGCATGGTATTTTTTAGAAAAAGCAAGTAGGTAGTTCTGGACACACAGCAGACAGCAGACAGCCCTCTCATAAAGATTATCATAGGTTTTAGCAGCCTAGAATTGGGGTCGGTTTACATACCAAATGCGAACTGATGTACAAGCCAGCCTGCCAAATGGCTGCAGTGCAGTAACTCGCGTCACATGGGCGTCGCTAACGAATAATTCACACGAGTGAGCTAGAAAGTAGCTCGCATGGGAAGTCGTGAAACCGTCCACTAGCACTGGCAGCATCTTGCACTAAACTATACACTGATTTTTAATCATGTGGAGTAAACTGACAGATTCAAGTCAACTTTCTATACATTTTGACATTTTGCATCTGTTAAATTGAGTGATAATGTATGGGAATGACACATTTTCATCTGTCAGCTTACTACACATGATTAAAAATTTGAGTTTAGGCTTCGGTCTTCTTCGCCCACGTAGGACTCGTAGTTGGCGCGAAGTTACCGTAAACAAGAATGATGGCCGCGGAGAAATATGCCTGTTATACTGCGCGCGGGCAGTTCAGGAACAAGTTATGAACAATAATATATCTTGGATTTTATTCTGTCGGTTATGAAACTTTCCGTAGTACCTACTCTGGAACCACGTGATTCAGTTCGTTGGATCTTCACAATAGAGCACTTATCCACTTGCGCGTGGCACGTAAGCTCTAATCTCGAATTATTTGTTAACACTGAACTGTATAAATTGTCTTGCACAAATTATTTTAATTGAAATACATAATAATTGATAAATAAATAAATTAAGTCACATTCACATACAGTCCTGGTCCCAAACTAAGGTTTTCCTTTGTGCTATGAAAACCAAGAACAACGAAGGAACCACAAACACCCAGATCTAACGCAAATATCTGTTTCAATAACAAACATTTGTTTTGGTGCTGGACTCAAATCCGCGACCCTTGCGTCTCAACCAGAGCTCAAACTTAACTTCGTTTGCGCTAAATGTTATAATAGGTATTCACTAAAGTTATAAGCCCTTTATCTCTCACTGAGAAATAGATTCACAACCATCAGAGGTCCAGAATCAATATGACGTAGCAAAGCCTATTATACAAAATTGCGTAATTAAAGATTACATTTGAAGAGTGGCCCAGTGCGGTTGAGGCCGGGCCGTGTTGATACAGAGCCCAATTAAATTGGTTCGCTTACAAGGATTCTCTCCAAGATATCAAAGCTAATTAGAATTTAACATGAATATAGGTCAATGATTGTGAAAGTAAATGACTAGATCGTTTTTATTTTGTTTAATAGGTCAACAAACAAGATTAGAAGACAGACATGTTCAAATTTGAGGCTTGAGGCAGGCTCAAATTATGATGAGCACTGTTTCGGTGACCCTATTTATCTAAACCAAAGAATCACGATCCTCAAGTGGCAATAGGCAGGGCACATTGCGAGGAGAACAGACGGCCGTTGGGGTGGAAAGGTCCTTCAGTGGAGGCCGCGTGCAGGAGGCTGTAGCCGTGGCAGTCCTCCTACATAATCTGATTTGCCCCCTCTGGCCCAGAACCTATGTATACTTACCTTATTAGATATTTGAGGGAAGAATCTAATAAAGTCTCTGCTAGAGAGAGAATAACAAAGTGCACCAGATGGAGCCCGAAATGTTGCTACATGCAGCCTGACTTATAGCAAATGAATAGAGTTGCATTTTTAATAGACGCGTGCAGCGCCGGAGTGCATTGCGCATCAATGATGCAGCCGCGAGGAAGGGTTATGTGTTTGCGTTGCAGCACGGAGAATGTGGGAAATAGCCAGCAACAGTGGAAATTATTTTGTGAACTGTAACGCTTACTGTATTTTTGTTTGTTTATTTTTTAATTTCTGGATCCATTTTGTTTTCTTAATGTTTAATTTCTTTTATCTTTTTTCTCTCAATGTATAAGTAATTCTTGTTGTTTTTTTCTTTTTTTTATGCTCGTTACGTCGCCCAAGGCTCAGCCTGAAAATCAGCGCCGCAACGGCCTCTAACTGCTGTAGCAAATGCTGAGGTTGTGCCACAAAATGTGCCTGAAAATACTGCAATTATTTTGTTATTTCTGTTACTTTTGTGGCCAATAAACGTTATCTAAATAAATAGATAATAATAGTCTATCTATTTAATTGGTTGAAACCACAAATGCTCAGGATAAGAACACGTCTGGTGTCGTATCTGGGTGATTGTTCACGAGATGTTACTTTCATGACAGATTTTAAATCCATATTCCTCCGAAATTTATATCAGAACATTAAAATCTACCGATATTATAGAAAGACTACTTTATTATATCATTTAATATTTCTAAATTTCAGAGGAATAAGGACTTAAAAACTGCCACGAAAGTCACATCTCGTGGAGAATGACACACCCTGCTTGAGTGTGGGTATGGGTAACTATCTCGATGGAATTAAATTCCCAATAGTAGATGGGATAATTATCTATTTTACACTGCCAATATCTAGTACTTTCTACCTATTTACTTTTTAAGTACTTACTTAGATAAATTTTCACAAAGTGAAAGTATTTGGCCGACTTTTATTATTCCTCTTAAAGAATAAAAGTTTAAAACAAAAAGACGGCTAATCGATTGGCTTTCTTTGTCGAAGTTTGAATACAAAAACCGGTCAAGTGCGAGTTGGACTTGCGCTGGAAGTATTCTGTACTATTTTTATGCATTTAAGGTTTATTTTTATGAAACTAAATGTTTATTTATTTATTTTTGAGCTGATTGAATCAAAGGTGACTTGCAGTTTAAGATGTTATGATGTATTAAAAAAATACTTAGGTGTACTTGATCTGATTACTACTACTTGATTGATTCGTTTAGGTAGGTACTTAGTTTCTTAGTTTCATCATTCCCTTATTATAGAAGTTGGATGGTGGGTACGTTAACCACACATTGAAAGTGTCTTTTGAAATATATTTAAAAATCTATTGTTTTTTATGATTTATGGACGGACAAACTGTTAGGCAGACGTGACAGATTCGTCACATCTGCCCGATAAGAGTCCCATTTTTTGCCAATTGGCTACAGAACTCTAAAAATGCCACATGCACCTTTTTCCTTTGGATTCAACATGGAACAAAGAGTCAGACAGACGTGACGTTTTTATAAGTGTTCTGGTTTTTGCCATTTGGCTACAGAACCCTACAAATGGCACCTACAGCATTTTCCCTTGGGTTTGAAAGTGGGTGATATAATTGAAATTTACGCACGCCGGCACATCAAAAGTCGGCCGAGCAATTATTGGGTTTACCCTCTGTGCGGGATCATCAAAGTTTTCCATTTTTTACCCCTCAGTCCGGCATGTGAAGGTTCTGTGCGGCCAGTTATTGAGGGCTCTTTCATTTGAAGTACAATTTAGAACACTGTGTCACACGATTGTATGTTCTCATCTTAACGTTTTTTTTTATGTGATAGGGGCAAGACAACCAGTTGGATCACCTGATGGTAAACGATCGCCGCCGCCCATAGACACCTGCAACACCAGTTTTGGAGTGGTTTCATGCTTTGGAACCTGTATATACTTACTAAAGTTATAAGTACGCTTGAGCCATGTTTTTTTTATAAATAGGAAGGCAAACTAGCAAGCGGGTCATCTGATGGTAAGTGATCACCGCCGCCCATGGACATCAGCTACACCAGAAAGAGTGCGGATGCGTTGCTGGCCTTTTAGGAAAGATTAGGCCTTTTTGAAGAGCCATGTAATTACAACGAAGCGACTGCCGTCTAATCCAGGAAAATCCAGGAGAACCAGACCAACTAAATCATGGTTACATGTTTCAGAAACTATCTGAAATGTGCAGGTTTTCTCACGATATCTTCCTTCACTACCAAGAAATACGTCGAAGCCGGAAAGAAGGCAGAAATTACGTCACTCTAGTTACCACTAGATGAGGATGAACCCTAGATCAGGCTGCCCCGGTTAGGGGCGGTAGAGGCACTTTTTAAGTTTTAAAATCCAGGTTTGATCCTGGAGTTCTAGGGGGAGAGGGGGATAGATTGTGTGGAGAGAGAAATAACGGCAGACAAATTCCTCTTTGCCGACACCCACGCTACACCACAGATTATAACCAAGCAAATACCTGTTTATGTACATACTGATGCAGGTATTTAGTGTTCCGACGATTAATGGAAAACCTCTGTTTGTTCCGTAATGAACATCCCACACGATGATTACCTGGCTTTCAGTTTCAGCAGACAAAGCTTAGTAACATCTGCTACAGGCCGCTGGGGCGAGCCAATTTCAGCCTTAATACCCGGTGTTACGACTCGTACGCTAGTGATGTTAGGGTACATATCGATGGATTTAAAAATCAAATAGAAATATGTTTATTTTTTATTAAGATTTAAAGCTCATTATAATAGACATTCCCGTTAGTGCATTTGGAAGTAATCATGCCATTCACCAAAGGTGGGGACCATTCCCATAGATTTATCCTCGAATGAAGATCTGTCGTATCGGGGTTAAGTATTATAATATTAGTAAATCGAGTAACATGATTTCTTTAACGTTATAAGTAAGTAAAGGATAGGAACACGAAAATACACTGGTCCATCAGTCATCAAGTCGTAATATTTAGAGTTTAATGTAGTGTCTTTCAAATAAGAAAATAGATGTTACTTGCTGCTACGGATCGAACCCTTCTTGGGTGAATCCGACTGGCTTAAAACCAGTTTTTTGAGAAAAATGGCAGACGAGCACACGGATCATCTGATGGTAAACTATTGCCGCCGCACAAGTGCGCTATCAGGAAGGCCTCGGACAGAACCTTCACCCGCTCGATGAAACACATTACTTTACATTTAATTATTTACATTTTCCCAGGTCATAATGTATCGATAGTGCAAACTACTATAACTACAGCACTATCCTCAGCCGAGGTAGAGGCCTGCCCACACGCCCGCGTGTCGGCCGGCTCGTGTTGTTCACATTTGGATTGGGCATCAGCTGTACAAACATTCGTAATGTCGGCAGGTATACAGGAATAATAATAATCATTGATTTTCCAAATAGTTTACAATCAAAGCGAACTCAGCACTGAGTTAGATTTGTGGCGCAGAGTCCCGACTACGATTACCTACTAATATACAGTTTGTGACACGGCCCGAGCAAAATAGGTAGGTAACAATAATTACCCTGTAGCAATGTCCCTAAAATACTGGCAGCATTACCTCGTTGGATAGTCATGGAAATTCGATGGGTGAAGTAGCTGCCAGCATTTGGGTCTCCCGTGACTTCTATTTAAGCGCTTAGCTAAGTCCCTTTTTGTAAGGATAAAAATACATAGTAGTTATATGCTATGCCCACCTGTGTGTACAGTATATATAATACTATGCCTGCAATGAAATGTAAACACCTTTTTTGCCAGAACAATAAGGTTCATATTTGAATAAGTTTATCTACTTATTAGTGCACGTGACTGTACACCCAGCAACACAATTTGTGAGTGACACATATCTTAATTGAAATCGCATCAGGAGCTCATCTAACCCCGCTCGTCGGCGTGCACGCACCGAAACACGCGGGATTAGGCTGTCGGCCTGGAACATGTGTGTTAGACACACGGGCAAAGGGTGGAATAAAGATATAGGTACGTATGTAACTTATTTAGGCCAAATTTGGCATTACACGAAAATAACTATTCGCAGGGTTTATTTTTCTAAGAACGCTATCTGTTGGAAATTCACCCCCATTTTGCACCTTCGATCATAGAAATGCTAGGTACAGCAGAACGCGTTAACCCTTTATCGGGCTCTGTCGATATGTTAGACACTATATTTTGAACCTTATATGTTGGAGATAAAGTCCAAAACCAATTAATTGTATTTATACTTACTTTACGGGTTAAAAGGGTCACCGCCAATGAAGGCTCCATTCGCAAAAGCGTCATTTAGCATTATCGGAACTTAAGACCAATTACCATGGGCTAGGGTCGAAATTGAAATACTAAGCATTTTAGGTAGGTACATTTTCTTCATATTTTTCAGCATATTCGAAATATCTAGTAACGGCGGTAATCGCTTATGATGGTAAGCGATGGCAGAAGTGATCGGTCTGCTCGTCTGCTACCTATCACATAAAAAAAATATCCTGCTATCGTTCTGTCGTTGTATCTATCTGTCGTTAAATCGGTCGCCCCGTAGACAAATCGACCGGAGCACTTTCTTATAATTAAGTTGCAATTTGATGTGAAAAGTGGGTACAAAAACAGTAAATAGCTACAAAAACGCTAGGGTCGAAGCGAGCTACGAGCCACGATACATCAGTGTCACATGCAAACTGCGGACAAGAAACGGAATCCTCCAGACACTTAACACGGTAGATTAGGTTCATTTATACTAAGGGTATAGATCAAGTTAGATTTTATGTGATAGGTATCAGATGCTTATGATGGGATTAGGCTTAATCACCACGCTTGACTAATGCGGATTGATGATCATAAACCCGAGCTGTGTGTATGTACGAAAAATTCGAAACATACCTACCTTTCGAACCGGGAATCTACGTGACGTGATAAAGGAGGCCTTTATCTTGCTGTGGGACAGTATATAGGCTGAGACTAGGTGTCAGACGAGCAGACGGATCTCCTGATGGCAAGACATTGCTGCCGCCCAAGGGATGGCCATTGCTACACCATTAAAAGATTACTGCATAAAATATGTTATACCTACTTCCATAGGTTGTTACAATAGCTATTAGGTTATAACATAAGCAAAACGCATTTTAAACTTACAAGATAATTTATTTTGACTCTTAAATTAATTTTCTTGACTAACCCGATAGCGTACTTGGTAGTCATCCCACCTCATACACCAAAATTCGGGGGTACTCTCTCTCTCGAAAATTCCTATAATAACTAATAAATCCTCACAACATCTCATACATTGATCTGATTAGTGTATGTACACCCACATAGAGATTGAATTTTGGTGGCAGTCTTTAAATTCACTTTTCTAGTGTTACAGGTGTCTAATGGGCGGCGGCAATCGCTTACCATCAAGTAGGTAATCTGTTCCGTCTGCTCGTCTGCTAATTAACACATAAAAAAATAATCTTGTAACTCATCTGTCGTGTGATATCTGAAACAAAGCTGCTTCCCCTCCTTGTTATCCAGGAATTAGAAGAAAATATGTGTGAGATGTTGTATGAATTAACTTATTTATACAAGTACCTACCTAGATAATCTTTTGAAGTGTCTATAAAACATTAGGTTTCCAGATGATAGCCATCTGAAATCTTAATACACCGCAATGAAAAAACACTATAGATAAACATTGTATGTAAACAATAAGACATCATAAAAGCGTATTAGCATCACCTGATATAGAGATATCACTAACGCGTTATCAGCGCAAATATTATGTTTTCGGCATTAACAAATATTGCGCAATCTACAAATCAGTATCCATATTTAAAACCGGATCCAAACGCTTGTTGTTTATCACAAACAGAAGACACAAACAGGCATCTCCATGCTTGGCAAACAGTATTACCTATTCTGGATAAACGTTTGCTAAACACTGGCCAACACACGCAAACACACATTCACACGTTCGTATGCTTGCTGTTTGCCGGCCGGTTTGCCAAGCGTGTGGACTCGGCTTAAAATCTTCTTACAATTTACTAGTTGAATTCCCTCTCAACAAATCGAGTCCTATGTCAACAGCATGCAACGCCGTGCCTGGCGCACACATGACCCCGTTGCCCCCGTGCCCATAGCAGTGCACCACCTTGGTGCCCGCCACTAGCTCGGCCTCCACGCGCACAGGCACCCGATGCGGGCGGAAGCCAACCTTGTGATCTACCACTTCAGCATTTTTGAGCGACGGCAACAGATCAGTACACCGCTCCATAATCGCTGCGGTGTCATGCCGACACACCTCCGTGTTGTAACTGTCGTATTGCCTCACACCCCCCAAGGTCGCCACTCCATCCAACCCAGGAATGATATACGTGTCGTAGTCTCCATAGAAAGCTGTCTTCAGCCACGGTGTTCGCACCTTAATCACCTGCCCTCGGAGCGGCACCAAGTCGTGATCGTTACACAGGTATTTAGCCCCTAACCCAGCGCAGTTGAACACCAAATCATAATCAGAAAGCGAAGAAAGGCTTTCCACTTTACGGGAGATAATTTTGCCACCTTTTCTGGTAAACCTTTCCTGAACCCATGGCAAATGTTTTTCGCATCCAACCTTCAGCGTCGAGAAGAAAGACCCGTACTTCCAATCGCCAGAGACGATCTTCAATTCCTCCTCGTCGACTGCTCTGTAAATAGGCACCACATCTTCCATAAGATGGTTCCGTGTGATGTGATAGTTTTGCTTGGAGAAAATGTAGGTGCCGAGGGACATGAGGCCCGCGGCATCTGCTTCCGGGGATTTGAGAATGTCGTGCCAGTAGTACCAGGAGTCGTTGATCCACTTTTTGGTTATTTCGTTGGTGGGGCCCCTGAAGCTGGGGCCGGGTTTGAAGATGCCGGCGGCGACGCAGCTGACGGTGTCCATATGGAACTTGTCGGCTATGACGGAGATGTTGGCTTTGCTCAGATTTTCTTGCAATATTTTGGCGACCGTCATCCCTATGACGCCGGCGCCTACTACTGCGATCTTTGGGCTCTTCTCCATTTTTACCTGAAATTTGGAAAATATATTTTCAAAAGAATGTTTCTTTTCTGTAAGACTTTTCTGACGAAATCCGTGTACAATTTTTTTACAAGTCTTGTAATAAATAGGCAGGCATAGTAAGTAAGAGATAATATCATAGATACGCCTTCTACCAAACGTTTTGAACAACATTTGTTTTATAACATTTGGAAATTAGCATAAAAAACAACTTTTCCTCAAAATTTAGCCACGTTAGGTACTAGTTCATACAATCGGAAATAATCTCGACGAATTCCCAAGTCATACTTACATAGAATTTGTTCTATGTCAAAAAGGAAGACTTGGTTAAAGGGATATACCTACTCGTAATATGTTTACCGATACATTAAGTAACAACTTTGTTTTAGCACGAGTTCAGTTTTGGGACCGGTTGATTGAATTAATGAGGTGATAAATTAAATACGGAAATAAACTGAGTGATCATAAAGGTCAAACTAATAGAATCATATTGCGTCTGAAGGTTAAATTTTAAAAAGAATACCAACACAATGATAATAATAACACACACTATTAACTGAATCAATAAGCTATTAACCCAATGTTATTCGAACAGTTTCACAGATATAACTATCTTATTTACTTTTACAAAACAATACATTATAAAAGGCGCACTACGTAACGCAGAGATCAAATTTCGTCATAACGAGATCAAGTTTTAAAAAGTAAATATATTTTATATAAACTCACGTGAGGTTGTTGTACAGCCGGTGTGGTATCTAAAAATGCTGCGAAACAACTTTACGCGACCAATTTATGAAGTTCACTGCGATAAGTCGGTACAGCAAGTCCGCTGGGTGTTGGCGTAATCAGACGCAACACGCTTTTATTATGACAGTTATCTGACAAACGTAGTGCGATCCAATCGCGACCGCTGTACGCACAGATGATATAGATCAGTGGTTCTTAACCTTTATGTCATGATGAGGGACCATTTTACTAAAATTCTGTCGTGTCAGGGACCACACAATTCGGACATGCGTTCGTTCCTTATTACGATGTCTTCGCGGACCACTTGGAATGCCTTCAGGGACCACCAGTGGTCCGCGAACCACCGGTTAAGAACCACTGATATAGATGATGCGCTGCGACAAGGTTGTTTTGACAAACGGCCAGAAACGAAACTCATGCGTCGTAGGTACTTAACATGCGGTCTTTGCGTAGATCTTTTTACCGTTGAGTCCCACGCTTTTGGCATGAATGTGCCGGCTCGACCGAAGTGAAACGTGGTAATACCACGACTTCATAGAAGACCGACGGGCACTGTGTTCCGCCTAGTGAATGAGGATACCGAAGGCCAAATCGGGGGGGAAAGGGGGTTACAATGTTGGTAGCGCACTTGTGACTCCATGGTAGTTGCGTGTGTAGGCAGCGGGAATTACTTCGTTTGCCACCTCATAAAAGGCAAGCGACGATTGTTTTTTTTATAGTGGCAGACGAGCCGACGGATCACCTGATGGTAAGTGATTACCGCCGCCCATGGACACCTGCAACAGCAGTAGTGTCACAAGTGCGTTGCTTACCTTTTAACCCCCTTCCCCTGGATTGGGTCTCCAGTACCCTCAACACAGTGCAAGATATCTGCCAGGTGAAGGAGCTGGCCAAAGATCGATCGGAATAGAAAACATCTGAAAAGTGGTCTGCAATTAGCTGATGATGATTAATAAGGAATGTAATGCATCTCCCTAGGTCCTAAGAGGGTGCGACTCAAATACCCTCGCCATTTATCAAGCGGGGCGATTTACCGCGGAACTGTATGATTGATCGGCCCCGGGGAACTATCCGGACTGAGCCCGGTAACTCCCTAACTTGCAGTCAGACATGGAATTCACTTTTCGAGCTGTTAAGGGGCTATACCAGCGGTCGTCACACTTTACTCTTCAAGGGCCACATATCAACATGAATTTCAGGGCCCGGGCCGCAGTATATGCGTACTAAACTGATTTCTGATAAATACTAATATGTAGTTGACTAGTAATTAAATAAATCTACTATATCGCGGGCCGCAGTTTGACGACCACGGGGCTATACGAATGAAACTAGCGCCGCCAACCTATTTACACTGATTGTGGCGAAAATATGAATTTTTGAATAAAATAGAACATTACAGACTTAAATCCAAGTAAATTGGATTTTTCAAGAAGCAATACTATATATAAAACACGCGACAAGTAACAATAATGTCAATTATTGCTAAAAGTGGCCGTTTTTGAAAAAATTAAACAACCGGATCGCGACATTTTCGCCTTATTTTAAAATAATACCTAACTTGGATTCTTTAGTAAAAAAATAAGAAACAGCTGCATACTTCGCACTAACAAAATAGTGACATGAATTAGTACCTAGTAGGTACTAATTAACATTTTTACTATTAATAATTGTGTATGGGACCAGCTTAAGTTTGAAAGTACTAAGTGGGTCACGAAGGGTCAGTGTGAAAATTACCGGGTCATGGCATAACAAAGTTTGGGAAACACTGATCCAGCGGATTTTCCACACGCGATAACCCCCCATTAAGCAGTGGTATCTTAGCCCATTAAGCAGTGGTATCTTAGCCCATTAAGCAGTGGTATCTTAGGCTATAAGCGTACCGAGCGCTCCGAAGCGACAGCTTTGGACACAACCGGAAATTAACTACAAGCTGAGATGAGATGGCTAGGTAGGTCGCACGAATGGATTGTCAGGTTGGGAATCGGACTAAGATAGATGCTATTTTCAGAATGAGATCGGGTCCTAAATCTCCATTTACCAAATGTGGCTTGAGGCTTCGGCCTCTCACGTCAAGAAAAAGTAACTCCCTACCCAAATGATTGGCGATTGTCGGACTCGATGGCGCAGGGGCTAAGGTGTTCGCCCGAAGCGCGAAAAGTCCCGGGTTCGATTCCCGGTCAAGTAAATTTAGGAAATTAAATCGGTAAGGTAGGTGCCTACAGACAGATGTCTCATCAACCTCTCGATCACCCTCCTGAGCCCAGATCCGTAGGTATGACTACTTAGTAGTTGCTGAAAGCTTTCAGCTTTATCGATATCTCGATACGCTAGGGTTGGCAATTTCTTCTCCATTCGAAGGCTTTTAGTTTTCTTTCAACATTGAAGGTGAACTTAGCATCGAATAGAGCGTTCTAGGAAACTATTTTTATCCACCGGCCTTTACCGAAGTACTTATTTTATTTACTTAGGTACAGTCGAGGTCAAAAATATGTTTACACTTTAGGACTTTGTCACAGTACATATGTATTACAAAACGACTTCCACTTTCTTATAAATATGTATTGTGACAAGGTCCAAAAGTGTATACATATTTTTGGGGTTGACTGTACACCCGAAATTTCCAAAGATCGTGGAACAAATGTTGCTCAAAATGCTTAAAGGGTACAAGACTTAATTAAAGGGATGTATATGTTCACATATACCCTGTATATACATATGCTAATGTATGCAGATGTTTACATCAAACAATTTGTGTACAATTAACGTTAACAAGGTAATTCCGATTGGCGGCGTTGCGGATCGCCTGGCTGTTATTGTAGCCGCTAAACAAACACTCACAGAGATCTAAGTCTGGTAGTAAATGCTTTGTTAGTTTAGTTCCAATGTGGTGTAATTAATTAGGATTATTGTAACATCTATCTATTATTTATGAAGACGTTCATTAAACCTATAGACTACGACAAGGCTAATTAAATAAATGTACCTAAATAGAAAAGTCGAAACACTTACGCGATGTTTATTTATAAAAAAACTTTAACATACTCGTAGATGGACACTTCCTTAATATTGCATGTTCCTTAATATTCATGTATAGTACCTACACTCCAAAAATATGTATATTTAGGACCTTGTCACAATACATAATATAAGAAAGTAGAACGACCTCTACTTGTATAGTGTATTATGACAAGATCCTATAGTGTATACATATTTTTGGAGTTAATGTTATAAAGCGATCACAGCTTGCTAGCAGTGAAATTAAATCGCATCATTTGGTATTTGCCTGGCAGCATTTTACACATGAATAACAATCACAAGTATAACCATATACTTAGGCACAGTGGCCAGCACATCAAGTTACTACAATCTGTCAAATTTCTTCAATCGAACCTCACTTTTATGTCAAACGTGTTTGGTTCAATATCAGCTGAGGAAATTTGACAGATTGTAGTAACTGTACATAAAATTAAATTAGAAAACGTGCCTATATTATCCACACTCAGCGACATCATTTGATTAAGTACCGAAAATATTTGTTTTTTTTTTTATGTGATAGGTAGCAGACGAGCAGGCGGATCACCTGATGGTAAGCAATCGCCACCGCCCATGGATGGATGGATGGATTTTATTGTAAATATCAATTTGACTTTGACTTTCAAAGAAGTAAGTAAGGGTGGATCACTATTAGACAAATGATAATTCAGATAGAGGTCCACATATCAACAGGTCAGGAGCGTGGACTGGAAAGGATGCAGGCGTCTCTGTGAAATATTTACATCAGTTTAAGTACTACGTCTTCGACCTACCATTCTGAGCAACGTTTTGTTCTACGACTTTTGAAAATTCGATTAAATTCTTCTCGACTTCTCATTCAAAATGAACAAGTCACAATGACCGATTTTATATGAAGAGTTGATTATTTTTATGCGACTTGCCAAAAATCATAGAACAAATATTCTGAATTTACCTATCATCCTGAACAATCAATATCGTGTGCAAATTTAAAGTACCTATATCTATCTAAACACTATCAATATTGTTAAAATTATCTACAATCATAAACTAGTTATCTATCTCTTAATATCACCTCACGTAGAGATATTTAATGGCACATGTTTCCGGACAAGATATGATTTGAGCATTAAAAATATTATGCAATCTTAAAATCGGTAGGCTAATAATAAGTTTTAATGATAATCATAAACTGTGGCATTTAACAGTGGGAGAGCCACGCTTCGGCATGAATAGGCCGGCTCGACCGGAGTAATACCTACCACGTCCCCACAGAAAACCGGCGTGAAGCCGTGCATGCGCTGTGTTTCGCTGCGTGAGTGAGGTACCGGAGGCCCAATCCAGGGGAAGGGGGGTTAAAAGGTAGGCAGCGCACTTGTGACACCACTAGTGTTGCAGGTGTCCATGGGCGGCTGTAATCTCTTAACATCAGGTGAACCATCGTCTCGTCTTTTTTTTTATTTTATTTTTTATAGGCCAACACTTGACCACAATCGCACCTGATGGAAAGTGACGATGAGGTCTAGGATGACACGCGTTTGCCTAGAAGATCACTCACTCTGTTCACTCTTGCCTTAAAGATACCACCACCCCGGTCTGCCACCGATATCATAAAAAAAATGTGACGACCCCATCGACAGCTGGTGAGAGTTGGTGACCTTTGCTCATGAAGAACAACTCTCAACAGTATAATAAGTACCTATCCGCACTGTAGCTTGTGGCGATCTGTTAGCTGAAACGAACCACCCTCTCCCGTTGGAACTCCAACTCTCCCCCACTTCATACCTTTGTTGGCCGGTCTAATAGGTGAAAATGCTTAACCTTAATTGTGGGAGAGCCATGCTTCGGCATGAATGGGCCGGCTCGACCGGAGTGATACCACTGCCTCACACAGAAAACCGGCGTGAAGCAGCTCCTGTGCTGTGTTTCGCCGAGTAAGTGAGGGCACCGGAGACCCATTGGGGGGGAAGTGGATAAAAGGTTAGCAGCGCACTTGTGACTCCACTGGTGTTGCATGTGTCCATGGGCGGCGGCAATTGCTTAGGGAAGGTGGGGACCCCTCGTACGGTTTTCAGATTTTATTTTTTATTTTTTTTATTTTTCCATGAATTAATCACATGACAACTTAAATGTATAGTCTAACTATCTGAGCTTCATATAAAAAAAATACAGGTGAATTAATCTAATGTTTCAACTATTTATTATGATTTAAACTAAATCTGGAATATGTACGAATCTGCCCCGAGAACGGGGCACCTACATACAGTGTTGGGGGTACCTTCGTACGCTGTGGGGTAGTTTGTTACGTGCGATTAAAACGACCCTTAAAAATCAAAAATCTTTTATTAGCATTGAAATTAAACACAAACATAAATATTTAACTTATATTAAACAAAAATAAAATATTTTTCTGGTAGTCAACAAACATAACATAGCCTTTTTTGTATAACAAAACTTCAATGACTTTCCTTAAAATTAACGACATTTAAATGACTCCTGTAACAATAAAATACGAAATCGCTTAATTTTTCACAATCTAAAATCAAAAATCTTTTATTAGCATTGAAATTAAACACAAACATAAATATGTAATTTCTATTAAACAAAAATCTAATACTTTTCTTGTAGTCAAGAAAAATAACATAGCGTTTTCTTTGAAAAACAAAAACGTAAATGACTTTTTTTTTAATTAACAGCAATTAATTACTTGCATGTAACAATAAAACATGAAATTGCTTCATTCGGACGCGTTCAAATGTGCCCCATCTAGTTCTGTCCGAAAGTGCCCCACTAACCAAATGACAACATAATATAACATATTTTAATATTAATTGGAAAACGTCATGAATTAACTATTGAAAACGTAACTTAAGTATATTTTGCTAGTTACTAATAGATTACTTTACACAGAAACTTATTTTAGCTACAGTAACAATAGACAAAAACATTCATCAAAAAATTACTCACCGAGCGCCAAAACACATTCGTTCCTGTCGCTTCACACTCACCGCTCCGAATGGCGCGATACTTCGTTGGCGTAAGGCTGGTACCGCGACTCACGCCCACAGTACAAAAGCAAGACCGTACGTTGTATCGTTTAAAAATTATTTTGACTGTATGAATGTGCCCCGCGTACGAAGGGTAGGGATCTTCCCCTACCATCAGGTGATCCGCCTGCTCGTCTGCTACCTATCACATAAAAAAAAAACCTGCGTAAAAACGAGGAACGGCTGAATGGACTACCGGGATCCAGAACTCGATGCACAGCTCTCTACATCCTTACCTGACCGCTCGATGTTGCCGCCTTACCACCTTATACAGGGTGTATCTGTGAACATTTACATCCCTTTAACCACGTGTTCTACCAACCATTCTGAACAACATTTGTTACATGACTTTTCAAAATTCGCAAAAAAAAATCATCTTTCTATACAAAGTCGGTCACGTGACTTGGTCATTTTGTATGGGGAGTTGAAAATTTTTTCGAAACATTTAGAAAAGTTGTTGAACAAATGTTGTTCAGAATGGTTGATGGAACACGTGGTTAAAGGGATGTAAATGTTCACAGATATACCCTGTATGGTAACTGATTTTGGGGAGCCTACTAGTAGGAGGCATCCCGTTGTCTCGTCAATATCCCGGCAACTAATCTAACAAAATCCTATCCTTGACCTTTCATCTATGTTTCTTTTTGCTATGCCCTTACAGGGCGTCACATGTATACCTTTATATCTATTCCATCCTATGTAATTGTAATTCAACTGTGGGTGAGCCATGCTTCGGCATGAATGCGCCGGCTCTACCGGAGTGATACCACTGCCTCACAGAAAACCGGCGTGAAGCAGCTCCTGTGCTGTGTTTCGCCGAGTGAGTGAGGGTACCGTAGGCCCATCGGGGGGAAAGGGGATAAAAGGTTAGCAGAGCATTTGTTGCATGTGTTCATGGGCGGCAGGCCCTTGCTTACCATCAGGTGATCCGCCTGCTCGTCTGCTACCTATCACATAAAAAAATTGTAATGTGATACGCAATAAATAAATTGAAATTGAAATCATTTAGCAAACACTTAGGTAGCAGAAATATTTCAGACAAATACATAAATTGAATCCAAACCCGCAAGTCAAAAATCAAATCAAATTTACCAAACCCGCAAGTCAGATCTGATATTTTCAAACATTCAAGATCAGTTTAAAAATATTAAGACATTCAGTCGCACCCCACTAAGGAATCACACTAATAGTCATTAAATTATTTATTTCCTTTCCTTCTTTTCAAATGTTTTGTCGACGGTAAATTATCCGATTTAATGAAATACAGTAAAATCCAGAGGTGCATGCTCGAATTCGTACCCCGATTTATCGTATGGAAGGCGAATTTTTATCCTCTAAGCTACCAACGCTAATCAAATTATATACAACTAGCGGCCACCCGCGACTTCGTCCGCGTGGAAAAGTAACTTTTTACCCCCCTTTCAACCCCTTACAACCCCCTTTTCGCAAATTAAATTATCTGTATACCAAATTTCATTTAAATCCGTTGAGTAGTTTTGGCGTGAAAGAGTAACAGACGGACAGACAGACAGTGTTACTTTCGCATTTATAATATTAGTATGGAAGTATGGATTCAGAAGATGAACGTCAGTGGAATTGACTCATCTAACGCCCCTAATCATGGGTGTGCCCCAAGGCTCTATATTGGAGCCATTGCTATTTCTAATCTACACAAATGACTTTCCTTATTATAGATACTAAACATCTATTTGTGAGTTACTTATTTGCTCCATTATACATTCTTGATTTTTGAAGTTGATAGACAAAATGAACATACCTATGAACGATGTAATTGGCACCCTCTCTCAAGTAGTTCTTACACATAGCTTAGTTCTAAATTCAAAGAAAACTAAATGGATTAAATTCATCATGCATAATGTAGGCAACTTAGTTATAAACTCCACAGTTTTTCTAGGTACGTATCACTCTGAATTCTAAATTCTAATGGAGCCCCCATATTGTAGTCTTGTCAGGAAGGCTTAGTTCGGCTGCATACGCAGTAAAAAAAACAAATTACAATAATCATATTATTTGAATAGAATACCCTAACTACTGAGTTTCTTGCTGGGTCTTCTCGGTAGAAACCGACTTTCCAAACCAGCGGTAGATTAAGTACATTAATATTTTGTCATTCAGAAATGATCTTTATTCGAACGTAATCTACGATCCCTTCGACCTTCGGAGACCAATTTACAATTTGCTTATTGATTTTCCTTTCAACAAATCGATTCCAATATCAACAGCCTGCAGCGCAGTGCCGGGCGCACACATGACCCCATAGCCCCCGTGGCCATAGCAGTGCACCACCCTGGTGCGCCCCACCAGCTCGGGCTCCACGCGCACCGGCACCCGGTGCGGGCGGAAGCCCACCCTCTGAGCAACCACTTCAGCCTTCTTAAGCGACGGCAAAAACTCAGTACACCGCTCCATAATCGCTGCGGTGTCGTGCCGACACACCTCCGCGTTGTAACTGTCGTATTGCCTCACACCCCCCAAGGTCGCCACTCCATCCAACCCAGGAATGATATACGTGTCGTAGTCCCCATAGAAAGCTGTCTTCAGCCACGGAGCTCGCGCCTTAATCACTTGCCCTCGGATCGGCACTAAATCATGATCGTTGCACAGAAATTTAGCCCCTAACCCAGCGCAGTTGAACACCAAATCATAATCAGAAAGCGAAGCAAGGCTTTCCACTTTACGGGTCACAATTTTGCCACCTTTTCTGGTGAACCTTTCCTCAATCCATGGCAAATGTTTTTCGCATCCAACTTTGAGCGTCGAGAAGAAAGATCCATACTTCCATTCACCAGATACGAGTTTCAATTCCTCCTCGTCGACCGCTCTGTAAATAGGCACCACATCCTCAATAAGATGGTTCCGCGTGATGTGATAGTTTTGCTTGGAGAAAATGTAGGCGCCGAGGGGCATGACGCCCGCGTCAGCTGCTTCCGAGGTTTTGAGAATGTCCTGCCAGTAGTACCAGGAGTCGTCGATCCATTTTTTGGTTATTTCCCTGGTGGCGCCCCTGAAGCTTGTGCCCGGTCTGAAGATGCCGGCGGCGACGCAGCTGACGGTGTCCTGCTGGAACTTGTCGGCTATGACGGAGATTTGGGCCTTGCTCAAATTTTCTTGCAATATTTTGGCGACCGTCAGCCCTACAACGCCGGCACCTACTACTGCTATCTTTGGAGCTGTCTTGTCCATTTTTATCTGAAATTTGAAAAGAGATATACTTCAAAAGAGTGCTCCTTTTCTTGTCGAATAATATGATGAAATCAGTGTCTCTCTCAGTTATCAGTAACATTTACCAATCTCTGAATACATAGCGTACTTAGGTTACAGCATACACTCGGCTTAGGTACCCATTTTTGGACTTTGGACCATGTCTAAGACATATGACTTATTAGCACTGCGGGGGGTAACTCGGCGGGCTCACGCGGATTTACTTTTTTTGAACTTTGGAGTGTCCCTGATAATGGGGGTAGGTAATTTAAGGGTCACGAGTGCGACTACCTCACTCAGAGATACCTATTCAGAGATATGAAATTAGTGGCAAATACCTATTTAAAAAAAATCGATTACGTAGTACCTAACTACCTACATAATTATTAATTTGTCTAAACAAGTTACAGTTTTCTTCATTATTGTTTTTAATCCAATTAGAGAGTTTTATTTATTAATACTAATACTAGTATCGCTAGCGGCACGAAAGAGTAGCGATGACCGTTATTTTGCGCACTTGTAAAAAAGAAGACTTTCTATCAAAATTGGTTTCTGCGCACTCAAGGTCATAATCACACTTTCTTGCCTCAGACTAAGAAGTAGGTAGTGAATACTACCTACGCAAATATTTTGAACTAGTAGGCAGAGTTGATATATAGTAAGAAACCAGTCAATGGAATTAATAAGTTGAAAAAATCATTACCTACGTAAACAGACTGAGTGATCATAAAGGTCAAAGTAATAGACTCATATTACGTCTTAAAATAAAATATGTTAAGTGATAACACAATTTAGGACGCCAATTGATACTAACGCCAAATAAACTACTGGCCAATGAACTTTTTAGGTCTATAACGTGCTATAACCATTACAAATAAGTAACTATTTAATACATGCGTATTTGCATGTAGAGATTTTAAATCTTTGGTAGAGATCAAACGAAATAAAGTTGTTGTAAATGTTTTATAAAAACTCACGCAAAGATGTTGCACAGCCGGCGTTGCATTTAGATGCACTATTATAAATAGTAGGGTAGCACAACAACGTTATGCGACCAAATTATGAAGTTTACTGCTATGATTGTCTTTATTAGGTGGAGGAGCTCTACGCGACGATGATGGTGCGTGCGCCGGCAAGGCAATCGTGGGGGCAATACTAGGAGGGGACAGATAGGACACTTCGATTTCTGACATCAGTTTACACGTTCGGGCGCAAAGCGCTGGCATCGCGGCGTGCGTGCTAGTGAAGTTACTGATTTAGTTATCGTTATCGAGATTTAGTGATGTTCGTAGTCGATAAGATAATTATGGTGGGATAGGTGGTGGATTGGCGCCATCAATTAATTACTGATATTGTGATGTTTTCTTTTCTTTACAGAAACACGACCACCGCGCAAAAACTACAACCAACTGTCGTCAAACGAGAAACTGGACAACAGACAAGCAGAAGACGTCCACATTGAAGAAGCAGAGGTGGAATCAGATGCAAGCAGTACAGATCTCGACGAGCGCGACACGCGCGGAGTGTGCCCTCCTTGCGCGCATGACCGATACAACAACAACATACGTCGGCATGCACACGATGACTTCAGCGATGATACAGGATTACGGTAAGAAACACTTTGTGAACCACGTCTATAATCAATTAAACTTTACCAACAAAATCTCAGACTTTGTTAGGACAATCGATCGATTGACTTTACACATGCGCAAAAGAGTCCGTTTCGCATCTTAGTCTAAAAAAATAAAATTTTGTCATTATCTGTAGTCTTTATAAATGACAACTACTGTCAAAATAATTGTCTGTCAGCTGCTGGTGATTTCGTGACGAAGTTTACTTGATATTTTTGTAACTTTTAATTTGTAAAAGTTAATCATAAATTGATCAAGTGTTGACGTGAAGATGGCGAACATTAAAACAGAACTAGATGAGTACATGCAGCAAAAAGACAGTCGCCGTAATTACAAATACTTCAGTCTACCGTCGAGTTTTTCTATTCCATTGATTAATTCCTCACAAAATTCTGAAGACAGTCCTACAGAGAGTATAAGTTGGGCTCAACAAGTGCAAAAGGACTATTGTACTCTGGTAAGTACATAATTTCTCTCTCAATATTTATTTATCACTGATAATATCTTGTTTTGCTACATGATATTACTAACTGACCTACTTTGATGATTCATGGTTTCCAATGCTGGCTTCTCTAAATCTAAAACAATTTTCTGGAAATTGTATGTTTATACCATGCTATATTTTCTCTCTCGTTATATCTAGCTCCTAAAAGTGCTTATAAACTTATTTGCTGTGTACTTATAAAACTTATCTTAATAAAGTAATAGACTTATTTACTTACACTAACATTGTTATCTTTCTTTATTGCAGAGTCGGACACAAAGGTTTATTGGCTTCGGAGTATGTCTAGGCCTGGGGATTCTCTGTGTCATCCTGTCCTTTATCTACATTCCTGTGATAATAATTAAGTCTAGAAAGTTTGTGATTCTGTTCACATTAGGAAGCTTGTTCTTCATTCTGAGGTGAGAACATTCTTTCACGGATCTAATTGAGAATTAGTCTTAAAACAGTAACACAATGGCTGTTTGTGTAAGCAGAATGAAATTTGATCACGTCATATTGTTACTAAGAATGGATCAAGGAAGAGCCACCTTAGTCTTGCAAATAAGTTAGAGTTTGTAAAACAGTGCATCAAATATTTAGTTCAATCTTATATGGGGGATTTTATTTAACAAATCCTGAATTAAACCCCACCCAAATCTTTATGGTCTACACTGAAGACCCTCAAATACATACTAGTTTTTATATTTACTTGCTTAATAACAATTTTTGTTTACTTTGCAGCTTCAGTTTCCTATATGGACCATGGGCACATTTGAAAACATTGTTTTCAAAAGAACGAGCTTTAACTACATCACTTTATGCCATAACACTAACTGCTACGTTGTATTGTGCGCTGCACCTCATGAACACGCCGCTCACAGTGATATGCGCTGCTGCTCAAGTCATCGTCCTGTTCTGGATGATGACCGCATCCATCCCCGGAGGGTCGTCAGGGATGAGATTCTTCGGCAACATGTTTAAGTCATCTGTATCAAACACTCTGCCAATTTAACACATAGTGACTGTATTATGCATTTATTTGGACTTTTTAATATTTGGTCAATGTAGCTGACTGTTCACGATTTTGTGGGTTGCAAACTAAACTAAGTTAGCTTTGGTTTCTTATTTTAGCTATTATGAAAAATTACATGGGATATGTGAGCTAAGCCAAAGTAATTTAACTTAGCTTGCAGTTTGCAACCCTCATTAGTGCCACCAAAATTAAAAGAGCATCAATCAAGGCATTCTTGTAAATTCCAGTAAAGAATGCTCAAAGTCTTTTGCACTCATTTACTTTTTAGAACGAAATATTTTTTGCTCATTATCAAGTATTTTCTATGAGAAATGTTGTTTTGAATGGATATTACAATATGCCTGATTAGTTTCTTGACAATGTGATAAACCACAGTTAAATAATAAATTGTTCTGAATTAGGTAACTAAATATTGCATGATTTTTGTTGTGTTTAAGTAATTATTATAGTGTAACAAAAACTCTTTAATTTTTTAGTGTGGTCATGATGATCAAGCCAAACATATCATTTTTGAAAGTATAATTACTTATATTATAACATAATTTTCTTTTAAGTGATGATGCATTTTTGGCACTCTGGGCTGAAACAGTGAGCAGGTACATTTCATGCACTCTTTTATAAGCTTTGTAATTTAATCTTTCTATACTTACTTAATTAGCAAAATGTTCGTAGGTTTAAAAGTTTTTTACAGTTTTATAAATAACATTTATGAAAAATTATAAAAGTATTTAGATAGTCAAGTATTTAGATATAAGAACCAGGTTTATAATCAGACACCAATTAAATTACAGGCTAGGCACAATAATAAACAAATGAATTCTTATCTTCTATATCGAAATTATTTATTCTGTCAAAATAAGTTAAGCTATTATCCTCTAGAGGCCTGACTACTTTAAGGTTTATTAACTGGATATTTTTTATAATATAGGGGGTTCTCAGTTAGGGGGTCTGCTTACTACTTTGTTATTGATTAAGTACTTTTGCTGACAAAGGGAGAGAGGGTTGGAAATTCCAAAAAATCTGCTTACGTACCTAATACTTGAATTGCCTGCCCCATAGGTAATCTTACCTACTATAATTAATTATTAAATACCCAGGTACTATTAAATAATTAACATAATCATGTTATTTTGCGATTTTGTAAACTATGATTTCTTTTTCTCTAATGATATTGATTGTAATAGATACTTGTTATGTATGTAGATATTATATTTTTATATGATTACTCCTAAGATGGTTTTGTATTCCTATAAAATCTTACTGGTGGTGATTAATTATGCGGTTACGAAATATTCAATCTGTAAGTAGATGCTACTATTTTTTAACTTATTCAGTACTAAATCCCAGTATATAGGTAGTACTTTTTTTTTAAGTAGCATCTACCTACTTACAAGTAACTGACTATAGCACAATGTTGAACGTAAGCAGTTGGTGTAATAAAACATAATTTATACAAGTTTGTTTTTTTTATATGAATTATTAACTATAGAGGACTGGACACCCGATATGCTTAGGTAAATTTTTCGTGTAAGTATGATGTTACATACAGCTACTGATCAAAGTATACAAAATTGTGAAACTTCAATCGATTCTCATCTTACTGTCAAACACATTAGGTTGAATATCAATTGAGGAAATCGGACAGGTTGTGGTAAATTGATGTGTGGCTGTCTGTACCTAGATAGATGCATGTAGGTACTATCGATGGTACTGTGAGTGGTCATTTGCCATGCAGAAAAGAAGAACTTTAAGCGTTTTGAAGACTCACTGCCGCACTAATTGTAGATCATAACTTTAGGAAGACTGCGCATCGTACACAGTATGTATGCATTTTTATAGTGTTTTTTTTGTGTTAGTAGTAGCAGACGAGCAGACGGATCACTTGATGGTAAGCAATGGGGACCGCAGATTAGCTCAGATTCCGCCTCCGGTACTCTCACTCACAGCCAAAAACCACCCCGCTTTTCTATGAGGCCATCGTATCACCCCGGTCGGCCCTTTCATGCCGAAGCGTGACTACGTTCTGTGCTAAAACCAGTAAAATGAACCTTTCCAGATGAGGCGCTGACCTGCAACGTGTGTGACCGGTCATTCCCCACGAGACGTCAGCTTGCAGACCATCAGCAAAAGAAGCGACATTTTGGGTAAGCATATACATGAACCTATTTATCATCATCAATCATTACCTAGAAAGTCAATGAATTATTGATGACGTCACTGCCCCTTACGTCACGTCATAGAGTATGGTAGCCGGTAGCCGCATTGATTTATAAAACTTCGGAACCCATTGTTGATTGCCGTCAAAAAGGGCCGTTAGTCATGACATTCTGCGACCCCACCAACCTTGCTGACCCCTTAATTAAGTCGTCCTTGGCTATAGCCGATTCAACCTTATGTCAAACCAGGCTTCAATGGGGGGGGGTCCGGACCCCCCCCCCCCCCCCCCCCTTATATACGTCCATGGACACACCTCGGTATATTATCTGACGCTGGTTGTACTGCTACAAGTATCTAACTCCAACACCACTTACTGGCCGGGAGGCGCACTTGGTAGTGACGCTGCCTTATACGACAAAGGTCGTGGGTTCAATCCCCACCCTGAACAAACTTTCGTAAGTTGAACACTTGTTTGTTCAATGTCTGGGTGTTACATGTATTTAAGAATATTTGTGATCTTCTGTAGTCAGATATGTGTAACACAAGTGCATAAGCTACTTAGTGCGGAGTCAGGTCAATGTATGACAGTCATGTTGTGTGAATGGGGTTACCGCGTGTTGAACATCCGTTAGATGGCGTACGTGTAGACTGAGGTCCAACTACACGGGGTGATTTGGGTGATTTTCCCAAGTACCGTATCAATACCGGTGGCATGTATTTTGAGCTGTCTTTTCTCCTTTACATAAAAACCAGTTTTATAGCTTATTGAGATTAAGTTAACTGTCATATTTATAGACTGTAAGTTAGTGGTGGAATAATATTTTTTTTTATAATGCCAATTTTGTTACTGTTTCTAAGTCCGGTGGTGCAATCCCGGTGGCGAAAATGTATGTAAAGTGGTTTTAAAAATTCGCCACCGTAATTAGGTTTGTTGAAATTCACCCATTTGTTATTTTTGATGTTAGGTGTCAAAATGACAAACGACCAATGACTGAAGTTGGACCTCAGTCTACACGTACGCCATCTAAAGGATTTTCCACACGCGGTAGCCCCCATTTATTATTCTTATTATACTTATCCTTTCCTATCTCCAGATGCAGCGCATGCGACAGCCTGTTCCCCTCCCTGATGGCGCTCGAGCACCATAAGGAGGAGTTCCAGCACTGGAGCGACTCGTCGTGCTGCTCGCACGACAGCGACTCCGACAGCGACGGGCCCTGCCACGACCGCCACCGGCTGCTCTAATGCCACCACCTCATTATTGCCGGGGACAAGCCCGCCAAGCTGGGCACTTTTGTTTAATTCGTTAAGTTGCGAGCGATAACGCGATCGAGGTCGGCTCAATTCATTTTGCTCCAGTATAAGTAAAAATCGCAGATAATTTTATTACAAAAAGTTATCATGTGTAAAAAATCATCAAATGATTTAACACGTCTTAAACTAGGTGTATCAGGAATCATTGGAATCTCTTCAGCCAGAACTTCGGCCAACCAAATATTTGAAGAAAAAATTTACTCGCCATAAAATAAATCCCAAAGGAATTTGCATTTTTTTTTAAATATTATTTTTTATATAAAATTTTGACAAAATGCAATATTTTACAAAATGGTAAACTAAATGTAAATAAGATGATGATGTACAGTCTACATTTATAAGTATACACCCTCATTCAAATTTTCAAATATGAACCTTATAGTCCAGGTGTAAGTTTGTTTGCTTGTTAACAACTTCAAAAAAATACTTGTATATTCGGTTCCCTAGGAGTCTAGGGTCCTATAGTCAAGTTTTAGAGGATATTGAAAAAACTAGTCAAATCTAATGGGATCATGAAGAACACTGATTAGCTGTTATTATGTAAATATCGTTAATTCCTACTATAATAAATTAATTTGAGAAATATATATCTAGTGAAATATTTTTTTTATTAGCTAAATGTAAACCGGAGCAATTATGTTAGTGTTCTGATGATGCTCCCATTAAAAGAACCAAGAGGTTCAAAGCAAAATGAATTAAGCCTCGTTTCTATTGACGTTATGAGCACGATAGAACTAAAAATATGAAATCGGTAAATTTTTGAATGAAATTATTCAATTGCAGATCCTTCAGATATATTTTCACATAATATAAGACCTGTGTAAACAAGGGATTTTATATTGACCGCGTATTTGTTTTGATTTTATAATATAAAAATACTGGAAATCTGCCTCAAAACCAGTAATTATATCATAAAACGCGGGAAGATCCTGCAGGCAATTAAGTAGAAAAAGTTGCCGCTTCCTACGCGACTTTCGAAGATAAGCACTTCTCAAAAAACTTTTATTGTGGGTAACTAAGTAGTTCTATCGTGACATGGCATTGTTCTTAGGATGGAGGAAACCAATAACCTGTTATCGAAATACCAAATATATCACTTTTAACCAAATGTAAATATCTGTTCTCCAACTCCAATGATTCTAAATAGCCTAAGATCCCACTGCTCAATTCTTCATGTAAAAAACTAAGCAAACTGTCGCTAATCCACTTAATACTTTCTCAACATTCGTTTAAGATTATTTTTCAAAAAAACCGATACCTGCAGAATTAAGCAGTGGGATCTTGGGCTATAATGGTACGGACACATCTGCAAATACTCTGCCGGGCTAAGATGCGCACCGCGACAAAATTTTGTCGACTCCCGTTCGCGAGAGCGCATCGTTCTATCCCGCTCACCGCTCAGTTAGGTGAGCGAGAAGCAGCTTTGCGCCGACGCAATACAAGTGTCGACAAAATTGTCTCGTGGTGCGCATCTTAGCCCGGCTGGAATCTCAACCTAAGGTCAAACACTAATTTAATATTGATTGAAAAAATACATATCATAATAATTCAGGTTATTATGTCATTTTCTTAAATTGATTTTGCGTGTTTGTACAGATGAGTGTGTAGGATCTGGATGGACTGGACTCTTAATAAATTAAGTAGATTTTCTATAAAAAGTGATTGGGTATTTCGATAGCAGGCAGGCGATCGCAGTTATCCAGCAACACTACTTACTATTGTTTTACTTCAGAGAGCTCACAATGAAGCCCCTGTATTCTAGTGCGTCCAGAATATAATAACTACAAACATTTAAGTGCTAAACTACCATTGAAAAATCTCAGTTTTGTTAGCAATATCAAGTTCACGCACTCGGGGACAGGGGTGTGTTTTCTATTGTTTTGTTAACAATGAGTGAAATTAAACATTTAGAACAAATAGTACAAATCACATAACTGTTTATTCGAAAATCGTCAAAGTCAGTCACAGTTATTTCTTATAATGCTAATAACAGCCCCGAAACATTACGGCGATCTTAATTTAAGCGACTGTTAATTTTAATAATAAATTCACAATGGGATCGCGGGCCTTATCCGTATTTAAAAAAGTCCATAGACAAATAACGGTCTTGTCCTGTTCAATTTAGGTCATATCATTGGCCACCCGTGTTTTTATAAGGGACGTAACGCCCTCAGTCAACAAACGGATGCAAAATAAAAAAGATATTGATATTTTATCCATAGACTTTGTTTTCAACAGTACGAAGAAGACCCGCGATTCTTGTATTTATTAATAATCTCAAGGCCTATCAAATGCTATTATTAAACGTTATAACACATGTATATTGGAATTCAGGGATTTGTAGCACACGATCCCGACATCAAGTTTTGGTACTAATGGAACAAGGCACGACATTGCTTATCATACGGTTTTAAGTGGAATTTGCTATTTCACAGTCTCGTGATCAGTAACACTTGTAACACGTTTGCAGTCAGTGTTCATAGTCAATACAGAAACACTATCACACACCACAGCGTCGTGAAAACGACAACTAATCTGTTTAGATTTAGTTCACGACCCATATGCGGGTTACAACCTGTGGACCAGCCTATGGCGCAACCCGCATATGAGTCAACTGAACGGTTTCCACTATCAAACGACACAAACAAGAATGTGCCAGCCGTTACCACCAAAATCCAGAACCAGGGCTCGGATGCTATAAAACCCACATTGATGTTGTTTCTAGCTGGAAGACTATTAACCATCCAGGTAGTGATTCGTGGGCACAGCATGCTCCATGTGACAGATTATGATCAACCTCTTGTATGCGGTCCCCACGCCGAGGCGTGCGACTTATGTTAAGGATGTGTGGACCTCAGCAGCAATATCCCTCACTAGACATATCATATCGTACCGATGATAGAGGGTGCACATAATCAAAACTCCATGTATAAAATAAAGCTTTTATTGACTTTAACGTTAAGCCTAATTCTAAAGTCGATTTAAATGACGTATATACAATACAAAAAATATAACCTAGAAAAGTAATTTAAAATGCAAAGCGTATTATTTATTTTGCACAAACGAGAACACCTCAGATCACATAGTTTGTCCGATTGCTTCCGCATACAAGAGGTCAGTTATAACCTTGACTAGGCCAAATGTAACCCTGAAATGGTGAATACGTTCTCCGTAGGTCTCTCGGATCAACTCGTATTAACTTCGTCTACGGAGCAACGTTGCTTCACCATTTGAGGGACAGTCTCCAATTTGATATTTTTTGTATTTTCCATTGACGAGTGAAACTTGTAAAACAAATGAATACGCAGGTTTAACATTATTTTGGTACTAAGACGATAAACATGAGCTCTATTACTAATTCTATTGTAATCTCTACGTTTATTTTGAATACGTCTGAATCGTGTACAAGTAGACATATCATTTATTACAAACAAAATCAAACTGTATATTTTCTAAAAGAAAAAGAAAACGCTTTGTAAACATTTAGCTGAAAAGCATATCTCTTTGTAAATACTATACATTTCTTAGTGATATCCCGGCAATAATGCATATCACGGTACTATTATTACGACTGAAACCATAGTATTAGTTGTAAATAATAAGTATTAGTTAGGAGAGTGTCATGCAGCCATGTTTAGGATTTAAAAAATCTTAGTGTCACATAAAAATGTGCCCCGTACCTTCCCCTCGGGAGATCCTGTGGAATCTTCCTATTAGTACTATCGATCTCGATAACTCCATTGTAAACATTCCATTAGGTATATTATTTTTGTAAAGTACTACTGTAAGTGAATGTCATATCTGTATCGTATCCAACGGGGGCCCCGGGCCCGCCGGCTCGGTCTAACGAAGTTCGCATAAATAAAAATACGATTGAAAATATGTACAGAAATGTTTATTTTATAGGAAATCACATAACCACAGAGTACAGGCTACGACACACGTATGTACTGCGCTATGTCCGATCTCCCATAAAGGTACCGAAAGACCGCGATCGGCTCGTATCGTCCGGGGGAGCGACGTACACATGTTTAATTTTTCATATTTATCGAATAATCAGGAATACAAATCACGAATCTCTTATAAAAGCATAATACGAGTAAGTCTAGTGACGGCCGACCCTCGGCGCGAGAGGCGCGGAGGAGCGCGGCGGGAGGGTCGACACACGATATATGTTACGTTACGTTAGGATAATGACGTCCGGGCGCCGGCGGCCGGGCCGGCGGCGGGAGGCGGCGCCGAGCGAGTCAACGCAGGCCGCGCCTGCTCAGGCGGCGCCGTTCAGCAGCGGCTCGGCCTTCACGCCCGCCTTGCCCGGCGCGCGCGCCTTGCCTCGCGCGGACCCCGGCGCGCACGCCGCCGCCGCCGCCACCCCCGTCGCCGCCACCCCAGCCGCCGCCGCCGCGCCGTTGTTCACCGCGCCCTCGCCGCCCGCGCCGCCCGCCACCGGCCCGCTCACGCCGTTCTTCCACCCGCCTCCTGCAACGCCAACGTGCAGTGAGGGCTTTCACAAATGTGACGTGGCATTATGTAGACGTCATTTTGACATCACACGTCAAAATACAAGGTGTATCTGTGAATGTGAATGTTTACATCCCTTTCCACGTCTTCTACCGATCATTCTGAACGACATTTGTTCTACGACTTGAAAATCACAGATACAACCTGTATATCCTAACGCCTACATAACACCATCTAAAGATTTTGTTTGTGAAATCTCTTTCACTTACTCAAAAATACTCATCAACTTATCCCTCCCCGAACGTAAATCCACTAAACCTTTTACGGCAATTTACTAAAGGTACATTTACAAAATAAAGCATACTAGACTTAGATCAAAATTACAAGATCTATCCTAAATTGGATTTTTTATTAAATTAAGATATTGATAGGGCAGTCAACCTAACCAAAGGTCGTCCTCTAGGTAGACTTTGTGGAGCAATACTCAGTAATTATAATATACGTCTAAAATATTGCAACAGATATAATTTCTGTAGAAAACAAAAAGGCTTATAGGGAAACAGAAAAAGCAAAATGGTGCCATCTGTTGGAACTTTTTGAAACAAATGCCCGAAAAGAAAGAAAGGGAGGGCGAATCACTACCCTCGGAATCGGAATTACTAAGTAAATCAGTCCTACTGGAATTAATTACCAATTAGAAAAGGGGATTCAAAAACCATTTATATACATGGACACAACGCAAACATTAAGCACAATAAAGTTACGTACTCATTAAATCCGAACTTAAATCTAACCCTAATAGTATTTCCAAGTAGGCACAATAACTCTCTAGTGCGTGCGCACGCGCAAGCGCTCGAGAGCGGTGAGTGAAGCGCGGTGCGATGGACGCTACCATGGGCGCACACATGATGGTATTACACACGATTGGGGCAAATCTGAAAATCTTACGGAACGTGAACGAGCATGCAGCATGAGGCTACTGTAAGTATTACATCTAAAAGCGTACACAATCACACCAAAGACTTTAAAACTACACATGCATAGAACGTGCGTGTACGTTTTTGTTCTTTTTGACTGTCAAACATGAAACTGGTTAAAACATTTTCGGTAGCTTAATTTAAAGAAACGTCAAATTAAACTCAGAAGAGTCATTAATACGCCAAATGATGAAAAAGTCCATTAAAAATTAATGCTCATACAGTAACAGCATACCTTTACAAACGGATTAATATCAGTTATGGATAACTCGGGCTAGTTATACCGTGCAATATCTTGAAATGCCATGAAGATGTGAAACAAGTAGCACTTACTTAATTTTAGTCGTTGCCCAGACATAAACGTTAGGCTAATTACTGATAAAGTTTAATGAAATATGGCTGTTCTATTAAAAGAGGTTAGAGAAAAATAATAATTCGTAGACGTACTCCATTCACACAAATGTTGCAAATTACCTACTATGAGTGCGCGATGAGGTGGTTACGTTTGCATGTGTGTGGCGTGTGTGCGTGTGGGTGACATCATTAAAGAAGCATGGTTGGTAAACATCGAAGCACATTACAATAAATCAATCCATACTATCATAAATTGGAACGTGTGTGTCTGTCTGTCTTTCATAGCAAAACGTAGCGACCAATTTATGTAAAACTGGAGATAGTTGAAGAAATTGAAAGTAACAAGCCTCCATTTCGCTTATTTCTGTCGGAGGGGTGCCGCTAGTCATATAAATAAATTGATATTGAAACTATTACAACCTGTAAAAGTGTACTACATGTCAGTAAACTGGCAGTTATCTACTGCACATTACCGAGTGCCTCATGAATAATCATCAACATCTATCCACCTAGCCTAACTGTAAATTGCATCGGTCTGAGTACCGCGAACGTGTCTGCCTCAGGAAAGTGATGCAATTCTCATGGTTTTCAATATGAAAATACACATGGTGAATATCGCGAGAAAACCATACAAAAAAAACAATCTTTTCGATATGTACTTATTAGATTTTGATAAATCGCAGGAACGAGAATTTTAGGCCTGGCTATTTTCGTGCATTCGATATGAAGTTTGCAAATAAATGCCTTTTCATTGAAATGAAATGTTCCTGTTGTTTAATTTCTTTACTGTTATGGTCATTGGAGTCGAATTCCTGTTCATGTCATAACCACGAAATCGCCCCCTGCCGGAGGCAGACACGCGATGTCTGTAAGTGCACCTATTACAGCGAGCTGTCGTGTTTGGATCGTCATCAATCTGTTAGAAAGTGAGTGTGTATTGGTGTGGTGGGTGTTACCTTGCTTCCTCCGGCGCCTCCTCCTAGTGGCGGCGGCCTCGCCCGCGCCGCGGCCCTCCTCCGACGTGGCCGACTCTGGACAACGCAACCAACACATGCACTCCCCGCCTAGCGCCCTACGCCCACCGACGACACGACTCACCAACACAACGTTGCCAGATGTACCGTTTGACAGGATTTTAGAATAAAAAGTATATTTCCAGCGGGGCCAGTATTTCAGTTGTGACCTTTTTTAGATAATTGAAAGTAAAAGGACTATCAGAAGTCCTGTTTTTTGTTAAAAAATAGTCTCGATCTTGCCCGGAGGTCCTAGGATTTGAAATTGTAAACTTTTTTTTTGTCACTGAAGGTTGATACACTTGGTATGATTTTAAGAAATCTGGCAACGCTGCCGCTACGCCACATTCGAGGCGACAGTCTATCACGCGAAATACAAACTTTATATGGGGACTAGCTGTTCGCTATGGCAGGAACTAACTATTCGGGCATAGAAGTAGGATGATATTATCTTTTATTGTGAGATAGACAATTCATTCATCACATTTGTACCTATACACCTACATTGAATCATAGAACGACTGCCCCTTCTGCGATGCTGCTTTTGAGCTATCAGAGATCAGCTAAATATGTTTTCTTATTTATATATTCTATAGTCTTCGCTATAATAACGTAACATAAAACAACGGCCATTTTTATATCAAATGAGAAACCAAATCCTTTCATACACTCCAAACGTTCATTCATTCGTGCCAGATTGTGATAAGAAATGTAATAAGAGTATGAAAATCTTCCCCAAGACGTTATTAAATTACGAGAACGAAAATTCTACCAACAAAATGCACTACCTTTCACTACTACTTATATTATAATTAAGTTACAATAAATCTAAACACTTAAAGTGCAGCCAACACCAAATTAGTTAATGTTTATATGAGGGGTTTTCCACAGCAAAGGAAGTCCAATTAAATTATAATAGAGCACTATTAAAAAAAAAAGATTTTCCAATAAATCAAAAGATAAATGAACTTTTTTACAACAGGCATTAATTATAATTGGATTTGAAATTTTATCGGTAAATTGGTCCAGAGGATTTAGACCCTTCTAAAATCCGGGTTTAATTTAGGAAACCCCTATTTGGAAAATAAAATATTAATTAGTAAGAGCTTAAAATAGCCAGTTCCATACAAAAATAGCAAACAACTAATCACCCACAACTATTTCATAAAAATAATAAAAAGTAGAAAAATAGAAACATCCCATTCGACCTTCTACGAGATAATGTACTAATTAAAATGTAAAAACAAGGGCACAAACATAAATATACACGAATACGATGCATAAAAATACCACTTACAAATAATTTAAAGAGCACTACTCACTACATTTTAACTAGCACATTCAGTAATATTTTCAGATTTTTCTTACGCGGAATGGTTGCAAAAGGGGAGTTTAAAACAGTCATCAAAATCTTAAGGATTAACTGGGGACGATATCGACATTGGAAATATTTTAAGTCATGGTGGCACTACATATAGGTGTCGTTTATTATAATATAATGCATTAAAAAAAGGTAATAATCAGAGATGGGACTAGGGACAGTATTCACAAAAATTCTCGATGGGACATGACATGCAGACATTAATACCGCCGAATTTGAATTCCCAAAACTGATTTTCCGCAGCAATGTTACTAAGTGGAATGATCCACTTAGTAACATTGCTGCGGAAGGAATCGTCTAAATTGAAACTTGCTCCAATGTAACGTTACATACTGACTAGAATGTTTTAGGGTATTCAAATTCGAAGGTATTAACAGCACCATGTTATGTCCCATCGAGATTTGTAAGTAAATACAGTAGGTATACCAATACCGATCATTTAGCTACACAAGGCACTCTGCTGGATGCATTGTCATTTGGACAAGTAATTTCGCAAACCTACCACATTTGTCATATGAGCAATAAGATGCCAAATTCGTAAATAGAAACCCTCATATGGAGTGCCATCGTTACAAACTTGAATTTGCTCGAAGAAGAATGACCTCATACACTGATTGAGATCATATTAAACATGTATCCTGTACTATTGACTTTGCATAGATTACGCAGGTGTTTAAAGACAAATATTTGCAGTTGAAATATGGATGTTATAAACCGCCATGGCTATTTCATCACCTTGTGATATTTGCCACCGCTACTGCGTATCTTTGCGTAGTCAGTGAAGGTTTTGTAAATGATTAATCCGATAGATACCGTTATGTAGACGTGTGGTCCAACTTTGACGACATTGGTCGATTACTACGTAACCCCGTCATTTTGAAATGATACGTCAAAATGTATACGTTACCGTGAAATAGTCAAAATTGTTAGTTGATCAACTTCCAGAAAATCTCAACCGTAGTGGTTGTTTTTGATGACCTAATATTGTCAATTTAACAAGACACATTAAAAATAACCAAACACTTGCTTTTATAACGGGCGTCTACATTACGCCATCTATCGGGTTTTTCACTGCAGAGAACTCTGACATTGGAGAGAAATCATAAGTGCAGCTGTAGAAGCCATATCGCAAAACACGCGTTATTATATCTACTGGAATGTATCACGCAAGACCAATCGGACATCGATCGAAAGCGTCGATCAATGGCAGAATGGATTAGTTTATACCACACACTGATAGATCGCTTGCGTCAATCTATCAAAAATAGAATGGATTACCAAGTAGAACGGTCAATATAACACCAAAATATTCCTGACGAGGTATATCATCTCTATAGCGAGCTAGTCTCGTGTCACACGCTTGGTTTACGATATGGCCACAACGTAGCTAAGCGGTAAAGTAAGTGCGTGTGTGAGGCAAGCGGACTTACCTCTGTCGGCGCTGGAAACGTCCTGACTGTCTAGTACTGAGCTCTCGTCGTCCGTCTGCCTTCGTCGGTCTTCACGTCGTCTACCGCTCTGGAACATTTTGCGTTTCCTTTTTATTATACGAAAAAAATTGTTTACTATGTTTTTTTATATTGAGGACAATGAAGATAACCCCACTCCGCTTGATTGCGGGGGGAGAGCTTACAGGCACAAAAGGAATGGTCATTGTTGCTACAGCACTTTTTGGTTTCAATCTGCTCAAAACTTTAATAGTTCAGCAATTTCAATAAATTATTATTATTAAAAAAAATACTGAAATTATAAATGTTGTTTTTGATTTATTAAAAATTATGTCTACTTAAGAACTTATCTAGCAGTAATGTACTTATTTAAGATGACTGTGTTTAATTAGATTAGATATTGTGTTTAATACTGGAACAGAATATCGATATCTATCAATATTTGTAAATAAAATAAGTAGATTGACGACCCGCAGTGGTTTGAGCGCCGGTTGAGACGCAAGGGTCACGGGTTCGATTCCCGCACCAACACAAATGTTTGTTGATGAACCAGATATATTTGGTTCCTTCGTTCTTTCTGCTTCCCATAGCACAAGGGAAAACTTTAGTGTGGGATTAGGACAATGTATATTATGTTGTCTGTTTTTTTTTAATATTGAGGACAATCAAAATGACCCCACTCCGCCTGATGGTAAGCGGCCGTGAGATCCAAATATGAGATTGACAGGCACAAAGGAACAGACAAAGTGTCCGTTGAGTCTGTCACTCTCACCCTAAAGGCCTGCTGAGATGTTGTTTCACGTCCCGCCTAAAAAATTCAGGATTGTAAGGAGGAAACACTAGAACTGGAAGGGTATTCTGTCTATGATTTGATGGTTCGGGGCAGGAATGAGGAGTTAAACCTCTTGGTGCGCGCCGGCATTGTCTGGATGGTGTGGATGGCAACGCTGTCCAGCATATGTTGTTCTTTACTCTATTTCTATCGATATCGATACTTTATTGCATTTCTGACACCCCTAGGGGTCAGTGTGTGCGCTCGTGTGCGTGTGTACTCATGTTGTGTGTCCGTGTCAGTGTGTGACCCCGTGTAGTCCGTGTGTGACCGTGTGTCCGTATGTGACCGAGTGTCCTTATGTGACCGCTTGTGACCGGGTGTCCGTATGTGACAATGTGTCCGTACGTGACCAAGAGTCCGAACTGACCGCGTGTCCGTGTGTGACCGGGTGTCCGTATGTGACAATGTGTCCGTACGTGACCAAGAGTCCGACTGTAACCGCGTGTCCGTGTGTGACCACGTGTCCGTGTTTGTCCGCGAGTCTGTATGTGACCTTATGTCCGTGTGTGACCAGGTGCCGTTGTGACCAGGTGTACGTGTGTGACCAGGTGTCCTGGTATGACCGCGAGTCAATATCGATCTCATGCCGTGAGTGACCGCGTGTCCGTGTGTGTATGACCACATGTGTCCGTGTGTGTACTCACGTTGGGTCGGGGCGGCGCGGGCTGGGCGGACGCGGGCGGCGCGGGCTGCGCGTGGCGGGGCGCTCGCGGCGGGCCGCGGCCGTTCTCCAGCGGCACGCGCCGCTCCTCCCCGCCCGCGCCGCCCGCGCCGCCCGCCCCGCCCGCGCCGCCCCCGCCCGGGCGCCGCCCGCCCTCCATGCGCTCCATGCGTTCGCCCCGCTCGCCGCGCTCACTCGACCTGTGATACGAATAATAATAATTAACCATCGGGGTAAACGAGTTCAGTAGGCCTAACATGCGTACCGCGACCACATTTTGTCGACTCTCGTTCGCGAGAGTGCATCCTTCTATCCCGCTCGTCGCTCAGTCAGGTGAGCGAGAAGCAACTTGCGCCGACACAATACGAGTGTCGACAAATTATCTCGCGGCGCGCATGTTAGCCTGGCTGGAGTGGAGACCGCGTCGTGGTAAACATAGTGTAGAACGACCTCGGGCCAGATGGAGTGATAATCTGCCCGAGAGGACTGACTGAAGCTGAATGCGAGTGGCCGACGATCGATCGAAGTGGCGAGCATTTGGAGAGGCCTATATCCAGCAGTGGACTGCGACAGGCCAATGATGATGAATTAATAACTGATGACTGAAGATTTACATCTGACCTCCGGCAGACGACGGCGTACTGTGACTGACCCGATGGCGCATTTGATAGTGACCCTGTATACCTAAAGTACACCTGCCCACCTATACTCAGATTTTTATTCATGTAAAGTAAACTTACAAACGCCAATGTTTCATCCCCATACATTACCACTCAATTTAACAGATGAAAAATGTACAGAACTCCTATCAGTTTAATCCACATGATTAAAAATCAAATTATAGTAAACACAAATTACCCAATAACATCATGGCATTAAGCCCTACGTAGGTATTGGTGGTTTAACATACCGATTAGGGCGCGTCGGGCGATTAGTCCTGGGGCGGTACCCGCCGCCGTCGCCGCGCTCCTCACCCACCTCGGGGGTCATACGCCGCCCGCCTGCAATAACAATACAATTCATATTTCATTCAAGAAAATAATAATAAAAAAACTACCTTAGAAAAAAAAATATTGTAATGATCATTTGAGGTTCGGTATTGTATTTATGCCGAGAATCCCTTCGATGTGAGAGCACAGAACCGATCTGTGCGGAGAACATTGGGGGAGGCTTATGTCCAGCAGTGGACGTCTATTGACTGAAATGATGATTGATGACGTTGTGTGTTGCGTGTATACTGATTCATAACCATGTAAAGTAAACTGACACATGAAAATGACAAGTTTCTATGCATTTTGACATTTTGCATGTGTCAAATTGAGTGATAATGTATGGGGATGACACATTGACATCTGTCAGTTTACTTTACATGATTATGAATCAGAGTAAAGCGAATCTCCCTCTTACATTGTGTCGTCTATATGTGTTTGTTTATTGTTGTTTTGTTTTGTTCTAGATGGTGTTAAAACTCAATTATTAATAATATCCAGAAGAGCTATTCTCGTCCCCGGTCAATTTATTTTGTATTGTACGTGTCTCTTTAATCACTCGACGTTGGCAGAGTTAAATGTGCTCGTGAAAGCCCTTAGCAGCCATCCCAACAAAAAAAAATGAATCAGAGTAGTGTGTATGTGTGTATGTACCGGGCGGGTAGCGCATGGGCGGCGGGCGCGGGCGGCGGCGGGTACGACGCGCTGTTGCCGCTCATCACCACGCGCAGCTGCTGGGTCTAGGTGTATGTGTGTATGTGTGTATGTACCGGGGCGGGGTAGCGCATGGGCGGCGGGCGCGGGCGGCGCGCGCGGGGAGGCGGGCGGCGCCGCGCGGCGGCGGGTACGACGCGCTGTTGCCGCTCATCACCACGCGCAGCTGCTGGTCTAGTTGTATGTGTGTATTGTGTGTATGGTACCCGTGGCGGGTTAGCGCAGTGGGCGGCGGGCGCGGGTGCGGCAGCGCGCGGGAGGCGGGCGCGCCGCGCGGCGGCGGGTAGAAAAAACTGCGCTGTTGCCGCTACATCACCAGCGCGGAGTGTGCTGTGCGGATCTCCAGCTTCTCGGGCGCGTAGCTGCTCCACCTCGCTACAGAACAAAAAACGGGAGGGCTAACAGGTGTGGGAAAAACCAGCTACATGTTACCAACTCACTTACTACACTGGCCGCTTACAATGGGTCGCTTAAGAAGCTCAAAAGTCACTCTGAGGACTATAGAGAAGGCTATTGCTCGGAATCTCCTTGCGTGATCGTATCAGAAATGATGAGATCCGCGGAGATCTAAGGTCACAGACATAGATAGCCCAAAGAATTGCATGGCTCGAGTGGCGATAGGCAGGGCACATTGCGAGGAGAACAGACGACCGTTAGGGAAAGGTCCTTGAATGGAAGCCGCAGCCGTGGCAACCCTCCCACCAGGTGGACCGACGATCTGGTGAAGGTCGCGGGAGTCCCTTGGATGCGGGTGGCACAGGACCGATCTGTGTGGAGAACTTTGGGGGAGGCCTATGTCCAGCAGTGGACGTCCATTGGCTGAAATGATGATGATGACGCTAGCTCAACGATCCAAAGTGGGTCTTGGCCTCTGACGTTAATGTTCGCTATTTTTTGCGGTCCTATACCGATTCCGCCCACTCTAGCACGTTGAGTGCTTTGAGGTTCTTGGCGACTTCGTCCCTCCAGCGGTATCTCGGACGACCCACAGGACGTCGCCCCATTGGTCGTCCCAGATAGGCTCTTTTGTCTGCTCTCACCTCCACCCTCCCACCACATATTGGTGCCCCATCCACCGAGCGCAAGGCGCGCACTAGATATTTAGCTCCTCGTTCCTGCCCCGAACCATCGAGTCATGGTATGCCTTTCCAGTTCAAGTGTTTCCTCCTTCTTACGATCCTGGGTTTTTAGGCGGAGCGTGAAACGGCATCTCGGCAGGCCTTCAGAGAGTGACAGACTCAATGGACAATTTTAATTCTTAAGTAAATAGGCGCGGGCGGCGCGCGCGGGAGGCGGGCGCGCCGCGCGGCGGCGGGTACGACGCGCTGTTGCCGCTCATCACCACGCGCAGCTGCTGGTCTAGTGTATGTGTGTATGTACCGGGCGGGTAGCGCATGGGCGGCGGGCGCGGGCGGCGGCGGGTACGACGCGCTGTTGCCGCTCATCACCACGCGCAGCTGCTGGTCTAGTGTATGTGTGTATGTACCGGGCGGGTAGCGCATGGGCGGCGGGCGCGGGCGGCGGCGGGTACGACGCGCTGTTGCCGCTCATCACCACGCGCAGCTGCTGGTCTAGTGTATGTGTGTATGTACCGGGCGGGTAGCGCATGGGCGGCGGGCGCGGGCGGCGGCGGGTACGACGCGCTGTTGCCGCTCATCACCACGCGCAGCTGCTGGTCTAGTGTATGTGTGTATGTACCGGGCGGGTAGCGCATGGGCGGCGGGCGCGGGCGGCGGCGGGTACGACGCGCTGTTGCCGCTCATCACCACGCGCAGCTGCTGGTCTAGTGTATGTGTGTATGTGTGTATGTACCGGGCGGGTAGCGCATGGGCGGCGGGCGCGGGCGGCGGCGGGTACGACGCGCTGTTGCCGCTCATCACCACGCGCAGCTGCTGGTCTAGTGTATGTGTGTATGTGTGTATGTGTGTATGTGTGTATGTGTGTATGTGTGTATGTGTGTATGTACCGGGCGGGTAGCGCATGGGCGGCGGGCGCGGGCGGCGGCGGGTACGACGCGCTGTTGCCGCTCATCACCACGCGCAGCTGCTGGTCTAGTGTATGTGTGTATGTACCGGGCGGGTAGCGCATGGGCGGCGGGCGCGGGCGGCGGCGGGTACGACGCGCTGTTGCCGCTCATCACCACGCGCAGCTGCTGGTCTAGTGTATGTGTGTATGTGTGTATGTGTGTATGTGTGTATGTACCGGGCGGGTAGCGCATGGGCGGCGGGCGCGGGCGGCGGCGGGTACGACGCGCTGTTGCCGCTCATCACCACGCGCAGCTGCTGGTCTAGTGTATGTGTGTATGTACCGGGCGGGTAGCGCATGGGCGGCGGGCGCGGGCGGCGGCGGGTACGACGCGCTGTTGCCGCTCATCACCACGCGCAGCTGCTGGTCTAGTGTATGTGTGTATGTGTGTATGTGTGTATGTGTGTATGTGTGTATGTGTGTATGTGTGTATGTGTGTATGTGTGTATGTGTGTATGTGTGTATGTGTGTATGTGTGTATGTGTGTATGTGTGTATGTGTGTATGTGTGTATGTGTGTATGTACCGGGCGGGTAGCGCATGGGCGGCGGGCGCGGGCGGCGCGCGCGGGAGGCGGGCGCGCCGCGCGGCGGCGGGTACGACGCGCTGTTGCCGCTCATCACCACGCGCAGCTGCTGGTCTAGTGTATGTGTGTATGTGTGTATGTGTGTATGTGTGTATGTGTGTATGTGTGTATGTGTGTATGTGTGTATGTGTGTATGTGTGTATGTGTGTATGTACCGGGCGGGTAGCGCATGGGCGGCGGGCGCGGGCGGCGGCGGGTACGACGCGCTGTTGCCGCTCATCACCACGCGCAGCTGCTGGTCTAGTGTATGTGTGTATGTACCGGGCGGGTAGCGCATGGGCGGCGGGCGCGGGCGGCGGCGGGTACGACGCGCTGTTGCCGCTCATCACCACGCGCAGCTGCTGGTCTAGTGTATGTGTGTATGTGTGTATGTGTGTATGTGTGTATGTGTGTATGTGTGTATGTGTGTATGTGTGTATGTGTGTATGTGTGTATGTACCGGGCGGGTAGCGCATGGGCGGCGGGCGCGGGCGGCGCGCGCGGGAGGCGGCGCGCCGCGCGGCGGCGGGTACGACGCGCTGTTGCCGCTCATCACCACGCGCAGCTGCTGGTCTAGTGTATGTGTGTATGTACCGGGCGGGTAGCGCATGGGCGGCGGGCGCGGGCGGCGGCGGGTACGACGCGCTGTTGCCGCTCATCACCACGCGCAGCTGCTGGTCTAGTGTATGTGTGTATGTGTGTATGTGTGTATGTGTGTATGTGTGTATGTGTGTATGTGTGTATGTACCGGGCGGGTAGCGCATGGGCGGCGGGCGCGGGCGGCGCGCGCGGAGGCGGCGCGCCGCGCGGCGGCGGGTACGACGCGCTGTTGCCGCTCATCACCACGCGCAGCTGCTGGTCTAGTGTATGTGTGTATGTGTGTATGTACCGGGCGGGTAGCGCATGGGCGGCGGGCGCGGGCGGCGCGCGCGGGAGGCGGGCGCGCCGCGCGGCGGCGGGTACGACGCGCTGTTGCCGCTCATCACCACGCGGAGTTGCTGGTCGATCTCCAACTTCTCTGCGCGTAGCTGCTCCACCTCCTACAAAACCAAACAAAGGAAGCTACAACGTGGGAAAACTGCTACTGTACTCACTTACTACACTGGCCGCTTATAATGGGTCGCTGAAGAAAGCTCAAAATCACTCAGAAGACAATGGAGAGGGCTATGCTCGGAATCTCCTTGCGTGATCGTGTCAGAAATGATGAGACCCGCAGGAGATCTAAAGTCACAGACATAGCCCAAAGAATTGCGTGGCTCGAGTGGCGATGGGCCGGGCACATTCCGAGGACGGACGTTGGGGTGGAAAGGTCCTTGAATGGAAGCCGCAGCCGTGGCAGCCCTCCCACCAGGTGGACCGACGATCTGGTGAAGGTCGCGGGAGTCCCTCGGATGCGGGTGGCACAGACCATCTGTGTGGAGAACTTTGGGGGAGGCCTATGTCCAGCAGTGGACGTCTATTGGCTGAAATTATGATGATGACGCTAGCTCAGCGATCCAAAGTGGGTCTTGGCCTCTGACGTTAAAGTTCGCTATTTTTTGCGGTCCTATACCGATTCCGCCCACTCTAGCACGTTGATGCTTTGAGTTCTTGACGACTTCGTCCTCCAGCGGTATCTCGGACGACCCACAGGACGTCGCACC
The DNA here is from genome assembly GCA_014851415.1 of Cnaphalocrocis medinalis. Taxonomy (NCBI): domain Eukaryota; kingdom Metazoa; phylum Arthropoda; class Insecta; order Lepidoptera; family Crambidae; genus Cnaphalocrocis; species Cnaphalocrocis medinalis. The sequence goes on from CM026283.1 coordinate 14,560,304, forward strand.
ATTGGTCGTCCCAGATAGGCTCTTTTGTCTGCTCTCACCTCCACCCTCCCACCACATATTGGTGCCCCATCCACCGAGCGCAAGGCGTGCACCAAGATATTTAGCTCCTCATTCCTGCTCCGAACGCATCGAGTCCATGGTATGCTTTCCAGTTCAAGTGTTCCTCCTTTTTACGATCCTGGGTTTTTAGGCGGAACGTGAAAGGGCATCTTGGCAGGCCTTCAGAGAGTGACAGACTCAATGGACAATTTTAATTCTTAAGTAAATAAAGCACTTAAAAATTCGTCTACGGATTCAGATGGGACTCGAACCCACACCTTCCACAGTTCTGTCAAGATGTGTGACTGATAATGAAATTATCGATAGTTCAGCCTCACATAAGAATACATTAGAACTCCAATTGTCCGAATTAATGGGGACCGGGACCCAATCGGATAATCAAATATGCGGATAATCGGAGTTTTTTTTTTAAAAATTGCCATTGGAGAGAAAAAAAGCTACGTTTTGATATTGCACTATTTTTTTATTAAATTAAATGAAAGAAACATGATATTTTCACAGGTTTTAAATAAAATAAAACGTACTTAATATGTACAAGTTTCAGAGCGAACGCGCAAACACTGTCTTCGCGGGGGGAAGAATAATAGCGCACAGACTTTTTTTGGACAATTTTTTTTTCTGAAAGTGATTCGGATAATCGGCGATTCGGATAGTCGAAGTTCGGATAATTGGAGTTCTACTGTATTCGTTTTTTCTAAACACGTATCAGATAGTTTGGTTACCTTGAGATGCGCCACGTGGTACTCGACGAGCACCTTGGCGTTGGCGATGTTCTCGCGCGTGCCCACGAACACGAAGGGCACCATGCCCTCCTCGCGCGGCGCCGACGGCTGCGGCTCGTTGTCGCCCTCCACCTTCACCTGCGGGCACGAGGACTGGCCGTTATTTGCCGGGACGCTGCAGCTGCCCAATAAGGGGGTTGGTTACACGGGAGATCACTGGTCACTGGTCTGCGTTAGCACCCTCAAAGGTCTCTGCAGAATACCAGCGCCGCGGGGACCCGTTTCCGTGGCTGCCTTACGTACGTCCGTTCCTTTTCTATGTTTATTCTTTACTAGCGGCCGCCCGCGACTTCATCCGCGTGGAAGAGTAACTTTTTACCCCCCTTTTAACCCCTTACAACCCCCTTTTCGCAATAAAAGTTAGCCTATGTTCTTTCTCAGGGTCTAGATCATCTGTATACCAAATTTCATTTAAATCCGTTCAGTAGTTTTGGCGTGAAAGAGTAACAGACAGAATGACGAATGCTGATACAGTTGCCCGCAGTGTTGTAGCATTTTTAATTATTTAATAATTTTCACCCCCCTCTTAAAGCCTTATAACCCTCATTTCGCAATAAAAAGTAGCCTATGTTCTTTCAAATCTGTTAAGTAGTTTTGGCGTGAAAGAGTAACAGACAGACAGAGTTACTTTCGCATTTATAATATTAGTGAGGATTTTGCAATATTTGTTATGTTTGGTGCTCAATAAATAATGTCTTATTCTTAGATCACCATGTCAGCCCGCAAATAGGTGCCTAGCCTAGCCGGGTTGGTGGTACAAGATTCTCACGAAATCCTAACTAATATTATAAATGCGAAAGTAACTCTGTCTGTCTGTTACTCTTTCACGCCAAAACTACTTAACAGATTTGAAAGAACATAGGCTACTTTTTATTGCGAAATGAGGGTTATTAGGCTTTAAGAGGGGGGTGAAAATTATTAAATAATTAAAAATGCTACAACACTGCGGGCAACTGTATCAGCATTCGTCATTAACGCGTAAACGTAAACGTAAACAATAACTTCTAAGAATAGTTTAATACGGTATCTGAACAGCGACTAGCAGTTACTTTCGATTCGCGTGAGGCGTTCAAGCGAAAACCACATAACACGCATATTATTGCCATTATTTCTGTAAAAAGTAGGAAATGTCTTGCCGTTTTTTAGTGAGATTCTTCAGAAAGGACAATGTAGGGTTGTTTCGGTGTACTTAAACAATGTAAGGAGCAACTATTGGGATAATAGACCGAACCGCATTCAGAGGGCGGCATGGAGTGACCTCACCGCACAGTACTCATTACTTATGACTCGTTTCATAGACTACGTCCTTTGTGAAGTATGTATGCGCTCAACCCTATGTCTAATCAGTCATAACGTATATCTAATCTCTTTCCATAAATTACAGTCTTTACTCGATATTCATGATATGATTTTTCCCTTCAATACGCACCTCCTTCCACCACCGACCTGTCGGTAACAGGAGCCTTTACATTCCATTAGCTAAATACGGCGCGGGATTCATAAAAATTGTCATTAAGTTGAACTAAATTTTGCAAGATTATTTATTCACATCGTATCGCGTTCGACGGAGTGTTTCGATTTTATCCCGATATTCCTGTGTGCGTGAGCCTCACCAGCAAGAATGGGCAAGCCATATTATGCTAAAGAGGACGACAAGGTGATCATCGCCCAACTCGTCAGGCGGTGAGAATAGTTCGCATTTGGAGCAAATGCGCTTCAACGCCAGCGCGACCACCATCATTTAGCAGGGGATCATCCTTATTTCGGGGCTTGGAGCAATCAGTTGTGGACATAGCGAGGTGCGTGTGCTCACCCTGACCACGCCGCTCTTGTCGACGATCTCCTGGATGACCTTCCCGTTCTTGCCGATGACCTTGCCCACGAGCGCGCGCGGCACCGTGATGGACTCCTCCGCGTACTCCAGCAGCGAGCGCGCCTGCTTCACCGCCTCCACCGACTGGAAACAAGAGAATATAACACTTTAGTGAGACAACATCCTGATGAGATCTTTTGTACCGCTTCCGCATCGATATAATCTCAACAGGGTGTATTTGTGAATATTTACATCATTTTAACCACATGTTCTAGCAACAATTCTGATCAATATTTGCTTTACGACTTTTGAAAATTCGTCGAATTTTTTTTCGACTCCCCCATACAAAAAAACCCGTGACCGACTTTGTGTGAAAAGTTGCAATTATTTTATGCGAATTCCCAAAAGTCATAGAACAAAATGTTGTTCAGAATGCTTTTGTAAATGTTCATAGATACACCCTCTATACCCAGATTTTTAATCATGTGGACAGAGTAAACCGAGTGTCATCCCCACACATTATCACCCAATTTGACAGATGCAAAATGTAAAAATGTATAGAAACTTGACTAAACTGGCCGCATAGCGCATTTGGTAGTGACCCTGCCTCATACGCCAAAGGTTGTGGGTTCGATCCCACCCTAGACAAACGTTTTGAGGCGCCTCTTTGACACTTAACATTTTTACGAATTCGTCTTTGCACTAACGAGCGGACACATATGTCTTCGATTATTGAATCTTGTAGAAAGCTTAATACTACCAGTACGACAGGAGTCTCACCGCCGCCGGCCCTGAAGCTTCCGTCAATGTGAGCACTAGCCTCCCGGCCCATGAGTCGGTGGCGCCGCGGAGCAGCCCGCCAAGCGCAACTTGTCGCTTGGCGTACTGATTGTGTGCTGTATTGCTTAGACTTATGGTATCTATGAAGTAACATCAATTACGCTATTCCCGATACTAAATTAACTTAGTATTTATAAATCACTGATCGGCCATAGGTACAATAAATTTTTAGTCAATACTTTTGACATAGAAAGAAAGAAATTGGCATAGTTTTTCTTTCTTTGCTTTCATATATTTTACCAGCATGAAGACAGACAGAGTTACTTTCGCATTTATAATATTAGTTAGAATGCGAAAGTAACTGTCTGTCTGTTCTTTGACGCCAAAACTACTGAACGGATTTGAATAAAATTTGGCATACAGATGGTCTAGACTAGACCCTGAGAAAGAACATAGGCAACTTTTTATTGCGAAACCCCTCTTTCAAAAAACGGGATGCGGATGAAGTCGCGGGTAACAGTTAGTGCGAACTATAGTGACAGATACAAACGTCAAGTTCTGACATTTTGCATCTGTCAGTATGAGCAAGAATGTCTCTCGTCACACCGGTCAATAACATTTTTAACAATGTGTCTCTTTAATCACTCCATGTTGGCAGAGTTAAATGTGCTCGTGCAAAAAGAAAGTGTGTAGTCGACGTACCTCCCCGCAGATCTTGAAGGTGCAGCTGACCTCCTCGAGCTCGATGTTGGTGACGCCGGGCACCTTGCGCGCCTGCTGGATGTTGGCGCCGTGCGTGCCGATGGCCAGCCCCATGAGGTCCTCGCGCACGCTGAACTCGTCCGTGTATCTGCCGACCACACACGCTCGGTCACGCGCCTGCCCGGCCCCGCCGGGACTGCGGCGGAACACTGGGTTAGGCGCTTAGAGAAACTATACGATAGAGGACACGCAAATAATAATATTCGTGTAAACGGAACAACTATCGCTAAGAGTAAAAGAGACAGAATCATGATTTTTTGTCTTTGTCAGAGTTCCACTTTTTTGATGGGCTCAGTTGTGTCAGTTGTGAACTGCGCCCAGCAAAGCTAGTTGCCATAGTAACCCATAGTAATTAAGTGCGATTTTTGTTCGTATTTTTAATACCGTAATAACCAACCAAATTCAGTCGTAGTAAGAGATAACAGGCTACCGTACTGAAGTAATCTTCAGTCACATCGATCCGACATTTTGTAGTTATTTTTCATTTGGCCGGGATATATAGATATCTGTCCCTTACGGTGATATGCGCTTAGCCACTCTATTGATACTTTCTCTAAGGTTAGGCGCATTCAGCTGCCGTTTCTTTTTTTTTTATTTGATAATATTGGGTGATAAATCGGAGGATAATAGGCTACTTGACCCATATCATTTTTTTCACAATAAATTGGTATTTCCAGTAGTATCTGACTTACGAAACCAAAATATATCGATTTCAGTTAGTGAAAGTCATAGATGGTTGCATATTTTCAATTTAAAAAATATTATTTTTACTTTTTATTGAGGAAGGCAGAAAACGCTACCGGCCATTTTGTGACGTCACTCTTCATGGAAAAAAAAAATAATGTCACTCTCTATACAAATGTGAATGACTAGGGAAGTCAAATTGATGGAAAATAATCGATTAAATAAATATCGATTATCTTGAAATAATATTGATTTTCTATTGTTTTCCTATATGCTTAAATTCTTATTCTAATATAAATGTAAGAGATTTATATTAACAGTAAATCATTTAATTGAAATCAAATAAAATTATATTATGAAGAAAAAAAACCAGTTCAAAAGTAAAAATCAAAGCAAAAAATATTATTTTTAACTTTCAAGGTAAAAACGAATTAATCCAAATACTATTCTATTATTGATACAAATTCCCAGTATCATTAAACGTTTTATCAGATCATCACCATTGTTTTTACTATTTCACTAGGTATTGATTGATGTGAATTTCTAAATCGATTATTTTTTACATCCCTAGATAACCTCTTTTATTTCGTCGTTTGACGTTTTACACTACCTATTATTCTATGTTTTACACTGATCGTGCGTAGTTTTTTGTCAAAATATTAGTAAAAAGTCCCTTATTCTATGCACGTTGTACTGTTTTCTCACATAAATTTATAAAAACATGGATGTTGGATTTGTGAAAGTGGAAAGTACCTACTAATTTGCTAAGAATCGTAACATTGATGATCGGCAATTTTTTTGCCTTGAATCCCGATTTTGGCTCTCCCGAGCTTAGGAATGTTATGACTACAATGTAATACTATGTAAGTACATACATACTGTAAAGGTTTTCCTGTAATTTTGTGCTTATTCACGACATAAGACGAAATCGAAGAAAACTTTTTCATTCGTTCTGTCCTTTTACTATTTGTAACTAATATTTTAATTTTTACTTATAGATCTGCAAGGGAGTCGTATGGCGATGATGCCATTGGCTGTGTTCAACTTAAACGTAATCTGCACTGTGAAATGTAAAACATGTCCAGAGCACAAGGTATGCTCGAAGCAATAGTTATAAGTACAGTGACAGTACAGGTAGATGAAAAAAAAAAGAAAATATTATGTGTGCTCTTTGTGAAGATTGTCCTGCAGCTACCGGAGGCTGTAAACATGCACAACATTTTTAATATTGTTGCATCATCGCACTGAAGAGCCTACTTGCACATCAGTCGAGTGCTACTGGAAAAAAACAAGCCTACCAAAGGTTGGATCAACTTAAATGCAGAAGATATGTGCAAAAGAAAATGTAAGGCTATAGTACCAAAAAATGTTTACCACAAGTTCAACTTCAAATGTTTTGTGAAAAGTGCATCGTTGTTGTTTTTGTGTTGCAAGCAGTGACTTTGAACTAAGTAAGCAAGTTAAAATATTACCTGTTTCTTATAATGATTGGTAAATATGTAAAACAGTTGATTGGACAGACTGGTCGTTTTATTTTGGAAACTAAATATTTCCCCTAAGCTAATATGAAAGTGTTACTATGTAAAATTGAAAATAAAATGCATTCACTTATATCATAATTATTTTATTTGATAAGAGAGTCCTGTAGATTTGAATATCTTCTGATACAGGCACTACTGCTGTTCTCTTGGACCCATGCTGTTGCATTGCAGGCTCATCTGATGTTAGGGGAAATTTATGTTTTCTATCGGTTTGGCAGTCAAATCGCGAAGGTATGCGATTGGGTTTCATTCGGATCCTTTTAACTGAACCCTTTATTTTAAATTGCCTGTAATCCATGTCATTCTCTAACTGAAATGTGTACAATACAAAAAATATAATTTAGTTATTGTCTTTTAAGGTTATGTACATAACCTTAAAAGTCTCTGTAATACTGAATGAGTTACTTGTAAGTTCTTACGTCAAAGTGATCTTTGCAGAAATAAATTGCCTGTTCTTTGAGTAGAAAATGAAATGAGTCAGGCTCCCTTTTAGCAAGTTTTAGCCAGGTGTTACGCATGTTATTTCACTAGGTTCTCTGTTCCATAACTTTTTTCCTGGGGTCTTTATTTCGTTCGATCCATGTGTTTTTGCACTGTCGTACAATACAATAATGATAATTACTATACTTTTGGTATAAACTAGTAGAAGACATGCCTGGTTTTTAGTAAAAACTTTGCGGCACTTTGCGGATTCTGTTTTAGTAAATGTCAAATGATTGTTTTCGCTTATAATGACGTCACAGCACAGATAATTTATAGACTAAGATGGCTGACAGCGTTTTCGCCTGTCAGCTGTCTAGCACAACTTTAAATTTAAAATTTAATGTGTTTTAGGCCTTTAAAAAATTTCAACACATTTTTTTTCGTGTAAGATAACGATAATGAACCATATAAGACATAATAAAAAAAAGGGTCAACTAGCCTATTTAGTCCGTGTACCTATCTGCCGACCACACACGCACGGTCACGCACCTGCCCGGCCAGGCCGGGACTGCGGCGGAACACTGGGTTAGGCGCAATCGGCTGATTTTTTTTTATTGATAATATTGGGCGATGGCAGTTCAGAGGATAAGAAGACTCCTTCCATACTGGATAAAGGCCGTAGTTCGAAAACGAGCATGCACCACTGGATTCTTCATATAAACGGGACTAAGCGCGACGAGACTTAAGTACATTCTAGCACTTACTACCGCACTCAGAGTCGTTGATTAACTAAGTTGGTAACTTAATAAAATATATTGACACTTATTTCAATACGCATAAAGACTACCGATACTTAAGTTAATGAACAATAGCTTAAATGAGATCTCTAAGTGCGGCCGTAACTGCTTGACGTTTCAACTGCGTTACAACAGCTGCGTAACGCAGTCGAAACGTCAGGCAGTAAGTGCTAGAATGTACTGTAACGATGATACACTCCATCGGTGCTGGCCGCTATTTGTGGCCGATTTTGGACGAGAATCTGTCGTTTATTTCAAAAAGTAGACAGATTCGTTCTGATTTATTATTCTGCGCGCAACATTTGTATAGTCATTACGCGTTTATTTAGTGGTAGACTAAAGATACTTAGTAGCTGTGGGAGTTCACGGGCGAAGCCCTAACAATTTATTTTGAAAAGTAACAGTGATACGAATGTCCAATAATTTATGGGACATTTCACACAATACGACATGGTAAGCGCGCCATGAGACGCAACAACTAAACACGCGTAAGTAATCATTTAATGGATATTAGCTGTGTTATTTGTAATCCCCTAATTTCATCAGCACGTTTTATTAAATAGTAGCAGCTTTGAAATAAAAAAACGTATTAGTGTTAATTGGCGGTCAGTATAATTAATGATAATATATTTTTATGTTATTAACTCACCCTCCTTGATTGTGAATTTTTGTAGATTCCAATTGTCTTGCTGCCTCCTCAGTCTTCTTTAGCAGTAACAGCTTTTGGGCTAAATTTCTGAAAAAAAGAAACAAACTATTACATACAAATATTTTCTGGTTTGCTGATCGATTTTTGATGTAAATTCCGGAGGCAGTATATGGGTTTGAAGACTGCCACGAAACTGTCATTTCAATGAGAATGATTTTATGTAGGATAATATTATTTTTTATGTGATTGGTGGAAGACGAGCAGACGAATCACCTGATGGTAAGTGATTGCCGCCGCCCATAAACACCTGCCAACAGAAGAGTCACAAGTGCGTTGACAACCTTTAACCCCCTTTCGCCCCAGTGGTCCTCTTGACGAAACCTAGCTAGAGCTGCTTCACGCCAGTCTTCTGTGAGGTCGTGGTATCACTCCGGTCGAGTCGCGTATATTCGTGACTGTTGCGACATTGGCACACCAAAACAAGCACAAGTGCTAAAGCTACTTAGTACGGAGTCAGGTCAATGTATGAGTTGTTGTGAGATATTTTTTTATTGGCTTTTTTTTTATGTAATAGGTAGCAGACGAGCAGGCGGATCACCTGATGGTAAGCAATTGCCGCCGCTCATGGACACTTGTAACACCAGTGGAGTTACAAGTGCGCTGCCAACCTTTTATCCCCTTCCCCCCCGGGTGGGCCTCCGGTACCCTCACTCACTCAGCGAAACACAGCACAGGGGCTGCTTCACGCCGGTTTTCTGAGGCAGTGGTATCACTCCGGTCGAGCCGGCCCATTCATGCCGAAGTGGCTCTCCCACAGTAATCTCACCTAAAATGCATTTCCTGCAGCATCTCGGCGCGCTTGTGCGAGGTCTCGCAGCGCGATATGACGGCGAGCACGCCGCGCTCCGGCACGTACCACACCATCTCCGCGCCTATCGCCTTCTGGAACTCCTTGTGCGCATTCTCCACCTTAGCACTGGGGACAAACACATTTCATTACTCACGATGACTTTAACATTTCGGTAGGTGTCTTAATTGCTTCGGGGGCACGGCACTGCGCCACTGTAGTAGCACTGTAGTAGTCTTATGTCTGGGTGTTTGTGGTTCCTTCTTTGTTTCTGGTTTCCATAGCACAAGGGAAAGCCTTAGTTTGGGACTAGGATGTGATGTTGTCTCAATTTATTCATTAAAAAGTCTGCAGAAATAGAGAGGCGTTACCACAAACGCCAAGTTACCGGATACAATGCTGCCTGCAGAAAACTTGGAAGATCACAAAGTCATTGACCTGACGAATACAATCCATGAATCCAGCTAACAAAATACAATTTATTTTGTACCGTATCATGTCCAGATGTGTCGGTTCGGTAGACGTAATGATGATGATGAAGATAGTTATCAGAGTAAATAAATATCTATCACATTCTTGCAAATTAGTTCTGGACTATCCATATCGAGGAATTATTGGTCGTACAAACGTCAAAACATTATAAATCCGAGGTCATAATCTACACCAACGCGCGTAGGCGATCGTACGTTCCCAAAAATTTATTGCAACTCCCAGGACAGAAATAAATCATCAAAACTGAAATCGTTATTCTACCGCAAAGCAATCATAAGATGACCAGCCTCCACTTTAGTAGGCTACCAAATTACTTTTTTTTTTATTGCTGCAGTAGGCAGACGAGCATGCGTCCCATCTGATGGTCAATGGTAACCGCCGCTCATAGACAACAATGCCGAGGCACAGTCATGCCGCTGCCTACAGTAAAAGAATACTCTTTTTAAGCACATGCATATATGTTGTTTTTTGAGATCAACAACAAACGGATCATCTCATGGTGATTATTGCCGCCCTATAGGAGTAACAAGTGCGCCGCCGACCTTTCAAAAAGGAATACGCTCTCTTTTTGAAGGTCGTATCGGTCCGGAAACACCGCAGGCGACAGTTCATTCCATATTGTTGTAGTACGAGGCAGAATGTTTCTTGAGAAACGCATAGTCGGAGACTGCCAACCATCAAAATGATGGGTTGGGACTATTGTAATATTGCTTTCTAAGGATTCTAATAAAATATCAACTTAATCACCACGCTGGTTTAATGCGGATTGGTGATGATCACAAAAAAATCGAAATATACTTTTTGCTTGGCCAGTGCTGCAGTGTATCGAACCAAGGACCCCATGATCACGCGGCCCGGTACTAAAACCACTAAGACAACGTAGCGTTCAATAACAAGCAAGCATATTCGTAAAAAAATATTAATCTTGAAAAAGGTACTACTTTAAGATTAATGATATTGGGTATCATCAAATAAGAGGCTCCACGAGATAACAATCGATAAACACTATTTCAAGTGACTGACATCCATTGAGTTTCAGTTGAAGGACTTATTTCAACAATGGAAATACTACTCTTTGCTTTTTTCGTCGGGTTTGTAAGCGCCTCAAGTTATCATAGAACAATAGGAATACCGGCAGCAGAACGCATAAAACAGAATGAAATATCGAAGAATGCACGAGTATTCAGTGGATATAGCGCGGTGCTCGGAACGTATCCGTACTTCGGCGGCCTACTAATCGATTTGGGTGGAAATTTTGTATCCGTCTGCGGTTCCACTCTTATAACGGACAGCAAATTAGTGACCGCAGCGCACTGCTGGGATGACGGCGACGACCAAGCGATTCGATTCCAAGTTGTCCTGGGATCAACCACTTTGTTCAGTGGTGGAACAAGAATCATTACAACCGAGGTTAAAATTCATGAAGATTTTGACATAGGTATGATCAAAAATGACATAGCGATGATTACAATACCGCCAATAACAATCAGTACAATCATCAAACCAATAAATCTGCCTAAAGACGAAAAGGACAAGTTTGTGAATGTTGTAGGACAAGTCATAGGATTTGGTATGATAAGCGACACGGACGATATAGAAGCAACCCAACAGTTGAGCTATGCGGACGTGAAAGTGTTACCTGATAGCAAATGTCAGTTGTATGGTCTAATTTACAGTAAATCAATGATATGTACAGAAGGAGTTCCCAGCGGTCCCTGCAGAGGGGATTCTGGTGGACCACTAATTTACAGAACTAAGAAACTTGAGGACTTATTGATTGGAGTAGTGTCCTTCGGTTCGTGGAATGGGTGCACTTCGGGAGACCCATCTGTGCACACCAGAATTACATCGTACATGACGTGGATAAATAGTAATGTTTAGTGATCGGATCAGGTAGTGCAATTAAGGGGTCAACATCCTTAAACTTTACATTAATGTGGGTACGGCCGCAAGTGTGCGAAATTTCTGAAAGATCAGTAATAATTACATAATGTTGTTTCACTCTACATAAGTCTTATTTCTGTGCAATAAAATCTATCTATGTATAATACACTTTTAGTCCAGTCACGTCCATAAAGGCTAATACGCAGCTACGCCCAAAAGGTTAGCATGCTGTACCAGAAAATTATTTATAAGACCTTATTCTACATTCATTAAAGCAATAAATACTTTGAGTTTGAGTAATACATTTTCTCTTGTTAGAAACTTTAATTGTAACCATTAGCATAAACCACATGATTTCGTTCAAAATTTGCATAAAAATGTGCTATCTGTTAAACATACCATACATAGCTCTTCAATAAAAAAAGTAAAAGAGTTGTCAATATTTACTATTTTCATCCCAAAAATAAGTATAATTAAACATAAATAAATCATTACAGTAATCGCAAATCGAAGTTAGCTCAGTGGTTAAGAACGCGCCTTCCATTCCAATTTGTACCATTAGCTTGATCTTGAGGGAAAAATTCGTAAAGAAACCTACACATTTATGAAACAAGTAACCATGATTCAAAAGTTGGATGTCCTGTTATCGAATTGCAAAGAAGAATTAGCATAAGTAGCCAACCCTCTTTGTATTATTATAATGTGCCAAGGGTGAAGAGATGAGCTAGACTTGCCTTCAAAGTACATATTGTCAAAAAAACAATTTTTTGAAGCCTTTCAAATAATCAAATGATATAATATGGTTTGTGAAAACTTAATAGTAGGTCCAAAATCCAAATTTAAGAAATGATATCTGCTTTGAAGAGTCCAAGTTGTCAACATAACAAATCATGCCTGGGCTGAAATGCTAAAGGGTGGAAAAAAAGTTAGTGTTGATTTTTATTTGAATAGGATATTAGTGATGCCATGAAAGAAATAAACCCACAAGCCCTGATGAAGTTTCAAGAGATTTAGGATGGTGACAAAAAAAGTGATATCAAACAATGTCCTTCTCAATCTTATTCCAGTATGAACTATACATTTCCAAAACCATAAATCCGCTAGATCCAAATTTTAACTCCAAATACTTACTAGTCCTTGAGATCGTCAGGTACGGATATTTCGAACTTGTTGAAGGTGGTTTTTTCAATAGGTGTCTTGGGGGTCTTCACCCGGAGGCGGTCCTTTGGCACAATCTCTGTGTAACAGTTGTCCCATTCTAAATACTCTATCACCAGGAAGTCGCCCCGAATCATCTGAAATTCATTATGTTACATTTAATTACCTACAACTGATAATCACTCTTTATGGCACAAAAAATATAAGATATGGTACATTTTAGGGGCTCTTTTTAGTAACAAGTCCCTTGTAAAAACATTGTTGTGTTACACTTATTGTAATACACATTTGGGTGAACAAAAGACATCAATCTGTCTCCTAAAGATCAAAAAATGTTATGGCACAACCATGAACAATAAGACTGTCTTATATTCAATGTAAAAAGTTAAAATAATAGGGAACAATCCCTTTTACCTCATTTTTAAATAAAATTCAATTAATAGAGCTTCAAGCATTAAAAATAGGGTACAATCCCTATTACCCCATTTTCAGAGCTTCAAGAATTAAAATAGACATAAAATTTTTCTGTCTAGGGACCACTTTGTTGCTAATGCTTTCTATTTTTATAACTTTGTTTTCTTTTGCATAAAATTCACAAAAGCATTGAAACAATGTGACTGTACACACGGGCAAAAACAATTTAGATACTGGTTACATAGCAATTACTAAGTGTACTTGCTTTGTAACCAATTAACTCCTCAATGTTAGGAAGTAAAAGTAGGTAAATAAAACATTATCAAAATGTTCCTTTGTACTACACTCATACAAGATTGTGAACAAAAAATGTAATTGACACCTACACAAGTTCAATGACCTTTGCAACAAAACAATAACAAAAGACAGGTAAGTATTATCTGCCTTCATACATCATGAAATGTTTACAATGAACATTATAAGAACAAAAATAACTACATTAAACAAATTTATACCAAATGTGTATGTAATGTAATTCACAATCTGAAGGCCATAACTTCCTTTCAATATCCAAGCATCCTTCAACAGCTTTATGCTAAGTAGCACCTGGTATTGATATAATATGAGGGGCAAGGAGCCTGTTTGTCTATCTAGGCATAGGGTCATGACAATGGCACTAAGGATAAGAGCATGCCTCTAACAATCAGCAACAAGAGGGTAGTGAACATAAAAAAAAAACTAAACTAAAGAGAAAATGTAAAACACATTAGGTTTTTCACCCCAATTTTTTAACACTGTTAGATCAATATGACAATGTATTTGTAATTCAATACCTTGATATTTGCAGTCCACCACCCACATGCTTCCTTCTCATTTGACCTCGCGAAAACCTCAACCTCTTGGTTCTCCACAAACTCTGTGTGTTTGCCGGTGTCTTTAGGTGGTAAGAACACTTGCGAGAAAGGGAATTTTGACTCCGGCTGCCAGCTAAAATGCAATAAATTTATGTAAATAAAAATAGGCGCAGTGGATACCCATCCACACAGAATCCCATAAATGCCATAAGATTTTGAACTCACTCATTTTCAAAGGCTACGAGAACCTCGTTGTCGAGCACGTCGGTGACAATGGCCTAAAAATAAAGGAAATTTCTGAACATTAAGATGATCCAATAACTTGGTAATGCGCTAGAAATAAATAAGTAAACTAGGTCATATACCTACGTGAAAACGCGCACAAAAAATCTGCGCTTTAAGGCGACCTAATTTTTATTCTGCAACCACTGCTAAAAATACAAAAAGCAGCAAATTTACAACACATGGAAAAATCACGCCCTGTCAGACGGACATGGCGTCCATTCCAGCCGCGATGATCTTCCCGGAAAAATATTTTTGTAAGTAAAACATATAAGATGGTACAGACAGTTGATAATAGTCCAGGATATCAATCACTAACTGATTTAACGTCTGATAAGCGTAATTTTAATGTACTTCACGTTTTACAAACCTTATAATAAGCACCATTTTCACCGTACACCTCGACCGACAAATCCTCCATTTTGGTTTGAAAGCGTATTTGGCGTTTTCGGAGCGAGAACGAACTCTCGTATAAAATCAACTAACCAATCCCTTGCAAGATTTCATGCATAGACAAAAAGTTTTATTTTGGTAGGACTAGATAGCATAATGAATCATCATTTTGAATTCAGAATTCAGGTAATTCCCCAGAATATTGTGAAATAAATATTAAATGCAAATAAATTTAACTAAATTAAATTATGTCGTAAGAAGTCGAATAAAACTAGGAGTAAACAAGAAATCTCGTCGTTTCCTTACACGCTTCCCGCCCCGCTAACCCTGCAATAGAAATTAATTAAATTAATTAATTAAAATTAATCAACAATAAAAACATACAATAAAGCAAGGATTGATATTTAAATGGCAGTAGACTAAAAAAATATATTTGCCTTTTAAAGTTAGTCAAAACCTGGCAATATTACCAAAAAATATAAACTGAAAGAAGAAATTTCATTTTTAAAATAAAAAAATTCAAAGTTTCGGAATCATTAAAATTTCTGTACGATGTTTTATATGAATTATTATTTTATTATTAATTTCGTATTTATTTAAACATCCAAATGAGTAAACCGACCATAGAGTATTGTAAATATACTGAAATATACCAAGTCCGACGCTATAATAGTTTTCTGACAATTTCCAAAAAAACATAATACTGTCAATATGACAGCTCTCACAAATGACAAATTGATAACGAAAAATTTTATCACCGAAAAACTCTTACAAATTATTTTGCCACATAAACAGTTTCTTCTCTGCACTTTATTTTATCAAAAAAGGTGATTTTCAAATTTAACCATGTCATATTTGTAAAACTACAAGGTATTCTGTACAAGATGTTGCATAAAACTCCTTAATTTAGAACTATAATCATTGCAGAAGATGAGTGAGGAGAAATCAGTGATTTTGGTAACTGGTGGCTCAGGTCTAGTTGGGCAAGCCATCAAGACGGTTGTGGAGGAAGAGAAAGCTTCAAAAAGAGAAAATTCAGAGAACGAAACTTGGGTGTTCTGTGGATCTAAAGATGGCGATCTTAGGTACGTACTTATTGTGAGGTTATTAGCCGGGTTTATTGAATTAAAGCAAATATACGTCCCGTATCCACGTCTGTCCTTGACACTGGTTTTGGTAGTGATCAGCATGTTCCCATTTTAGTTTAAAAGTGTTTGTTTTAACAGATACATTACCCTAAATATTGAATGGAACATCACGCTAAGCCCTAAATTTTAAAATATCCTATTTTGTGTAGGCATTTTACTGCTATTTATCTCCATCTCCAAAGTCTATTACCTACTTAGTTTTTTCTTATAATTTCAGAGACAAGCAGCAAACAGATGCATTATTTGAAAAGCACAAGCCCACTCATGTGATACATTTAGCAGCCATGGTTGGGGGCTTATTCCACAACATGGCTCATAATCTTGACTTTTTCGTATGTTTCTTTTATCTTTATAATATTACAGACTGAGAGAACATAGCTTTTAATTAGTGAAATAATATTAAAATCAGTCTAGACTGGTACAGGTCCCATATCTATAGGTTTTTTAACATTTATTCATTACAATATTTCTTTAATAGCAAACAATAAAAGTATCTTTGTAGGTAATATGATAAGTAGTTTAGATGAGAAAAATCAAGTATAATACATACATATGAATCATATAATATATAGTTTCATCATATTTTATATTACTTTTAAATTCCAGAGAGAAAACATGGCTATCAATGACAATGTATTGAATGCCAGCTACAAGCATGGTGTCAAGAAAGTGGTTTCATGCCTGTCTACATGCATCTTCCCTGATAAGACAACTTATCCAATTGATGAAACTATGGTGAGGTATATTTTTATACAAGTAACAGACTTCTTCATTCCATCTGAGCAGATTTTGCAATTAGGTGTATACCTGTACCATTAGACAGTATACCGGTCCTTGTAGAGAAAAAAATATTTAGAGAGGGCCTGGTGACCTGTAGTTGCAGGTTCTAAACCTATTTCTTACAATCTTGGACAATACTATATACTTATACACTAGTTTGTAAATCCTAATGCAAGTTCAAGATTGTGAAGGAGAAATAAATGTTAATTATTTATTTAGTATTTGAGGATGGGTACACAGATCCAAATAAGTAAGAACACAGAAAAGTTCTTATTTTTAGAAATTTATGCACATACAAAAGTAGCATGCAAATTGCGATTGCAATTAATACAATGTAAATACAAATTAAAAAGTAAATTATTCTGTTTACAATTAAAGTTAACATTCCAATATCAAAGTGGGTACTTTAATTGTAAACGGATTATTAATTACGTAATTAAGAATATTTTAAACATTGTTCTTTATTTTATGTTTTTTTTTTCAGGTTCACAATGGACCACCACATTCTTCTAATTACGGTTATAGTTATGCAAAGAGAATGATTGACATCTTAAATAGGTAAGTGCCCTAATAAATAATTTATGATACATATTATTTGATTATATGGCTGCTTATGAGAGCAGTTTTCGGCCCAAGTGTGAAAATGTTTACCTAATAACGCAAGTAAAAAAAAAATGGTATCATAGTAAAAACATGGATCTAGTCCTAAGGCTGCCTGTCCATTTAAGCGGAGCGATGCGGCGGAGCGGAGAAACGGACAAATATTAGCCAATAGTATTACACAAAAATTCTACTGGCTAAAATAAATAAATACTATTGGCTAATATTTGTCCGTTTCTCCGCTCCGCCGCATCGCTCCGCTTAAATGGACAGGCAGCCTTATGCAGGGCCAAATCCGCATGATAGGACAGCCACGTTTGTGCGCGAGTTCAACTAGTACTTGGGCGATTTTTTTTATTAGTAATCATTCTTCTATTAGGAGCTAAGACGAATGCAAATAATCAAGGATCATTTAGAGGTTCTTCAGTTTTAAGTGGTAGTAACTTACCTACATAACAATGACACATTGTTGATTCGAATTTCTTATCTACAAGGTAATTACTAAAGAAGTTTGGTCACGCTTTGTGTTAAAAAGGATGTTATGTACTTTGTTATTATTTATACCTACTTGTAAAATCCTCATGCTATCGATTTCTTATTCAATTTGAATATGCATATGGAAACTACAACATGTCACCAATGTCACCAGTCCTCTAAATTAAAAAATTAAATTTTATTGAAGAACTTAATATATTTTTTTGTCCTCAGAGGTTACCACGAGCAGCACGGCTGCCAGTTCACCTCGGTGGTGCCATGCAACGTGTTCGGCCCTCACGACAACTTCCGTCTCGAGTCCAGTCACGTCATACCCGCACTCATTCGCCGTATGGACGATGCTATGGCTAAAGGTGAGCTTGCAAGATATCGTATCGTGCCCTCAGAATTACGTTAGTACTCAGCACAAAGCACCTTCGATGACGTATTGTAGACCATTTCGTTAAAAAAAATATTGGATATTGTAGCGTGTCACCCAATTAGTAATAGTCAGGTATTGCCTATCCGTGGCGTTGTATTTACTCACGGGAGTGAATCGGAACGCAAGCAGCTTCCCTAAGCCGCCACCTGTCGAACAGTGGCGCCATTATCGCGAGTATTTCGAGTAGCACCGAGAGTTTGTCAACAAGCCCGCGTTCGCGCCGAGTATTTTATTGTTATTAGGCATAAAACTGTAGTCTTTCACTATAAAATTTATGATAAAGTGTGCACGAAGTGATTACACGTATTTTCTACTGATATCCGGACTTTCTACTTCCCTACGAACCCTCATGTGGCGACTGCCCACCGCCACAATATGTTGATGGTATAATCTATGGATGGTTGATCACGTTGTGATACTATCCTTTCTGGCGTTAATGCGATTTTTTAGTTCTGCTTACTTACTAAATTTTCATACAAATTGTTTACGATATATGCTACGATGTCTTTCTATTTTTTTTTCAGGTGATCCTACGTTTACAGTGATGGGCAGTGGCAAACCGTTGCGTCAGTTCATCTACTCTTTAGACCTCGCCAAATTGTTCCTATGGGTCCTGAGGAGTTACAACAGCGTGGAACCTATTATATTATCAGGTGAGGATCATATGTTTTCCATATAGTTTAAGACACCAGTCTATTTTCATACAAGCAGATGAAATTATAAGGCTTTGTTCTATGTCAGGGTTTGATCGAGTGTGACCTGATTATTATGGCTATGTTGGCGAGTAGACTGCCTGTATACACCGTTATATTTCAGTCGTTTTAATCCCGAAGACCTCATATTAGGTAAAACGAATAAAGCCCCTTTTGCATATTTTGATGATATAACATGCTAAAGGGGCTTTATTCGTGATATCTATTATGAGGGCTTCGGGATTAAAACGACTAAAATCTAACAGTGCATAATAATACCGACGTTTGTCCCCAGTCGACGAAGAAGACGAAGTCACAATCAGTGCAGTAGCCGAAGCTATAAAGAAAGCCCACGGCTACCAGGGCGAGATCGTGTACGACACGACCAAAGCCGACGGCCAGTACAAGAAGACAGCGTCCAACAAGAAGCTGAGGAGTCTCAACCAGGAGTTCGCTTTTACGCCCTTCGAAACCGCCATGAGGGACACTGTGGACTGGTTCAAAAAGAACAAAGAGCTAGCTCGGACGTGATGGGAGATTGTTATCAAATTGTTATTAATAAATTTATTTATGGACCAATTCATAGTTTTCTTTAGAAAAGATCTTGGAGACTTTAAGTCCAAGCATGCCTTATATTTATATTAATGGGACTTATTCTAATGGGGGCTACTTTTAGTAAATATAGTGCAAGTTTTACAAAACAATAAAACTTGTATTATTGAGCAGAGACGATGCACAGCATCTGGTGAGAGATGCGTCTACTTCCGGTCATTATTTTTCCACAAATCGCAGCAACTTCCGTCAGAATAAATTAAGAGTTGATTTGACTTACTTCCGTTTGGCGCCAAATGTACGTCACCTGGGGTCGAGCCTGCTCGAAGTTCCCTCATAGAAGACTCTCACCAGGAGGCCTTCATGGGATGCTGTGCATCGTCTCTGCTCAATAATACAAGTTTTATTGTTTTGTAAAACTTGCACTATTATTCGGCATGTGACGATGCACAGCATCTGGTGAGAGACGTGGTTATTAGCTCCTGGTGACTACCAACGACGCTATGTGAAGATGAAAAGAGATCCCTAAAGTATCTGAAAATTTGTAATTGGTTTGTGTATATAGTTGTAAAATAAAGGCTATTTTGAATGAAATTATACTTTATTTAATATCGCGATTATAAATTACTAGGTAGTAAGTTATTTAATCATTAAAAATATGTAAGGCGTTTCTTAAATGTTATAATATGTAATTAAACATGCCATTTAAATAAAGAAATAAGAAGATTAAACAAAACATATCAGATTACTTAAATTGGTAGAAAGTTCGTGTGTTCCTCTGTGGCCGGACCACATTTTAGTACTCAGATTCTATAGTTCGAAAAAATACCTACCTAAAGTCTACTTTCACCGGAATATATATATGTAATTAGTACCTCAAGAGATATCTTTTTATTTTAAAAAATATGTGGTCCGGCCGCTGAGCAGTGCTCTCTAGCCGCGCCACCTCAAATTAAAGAGAGTATAGTGAACTATTAATAAATCAATATCCCGAAAAAAGCTACCTAAATAGTACCTTGCATATAACAAATATGTTCCAATAAACCCCTTTAGTAAAGGAGTTATTCGTCGTAAGGTGTGGTCCGGCTGGAAGGTATACTCTGCAGCAATTCAGTATTGACATGATTATTATTAATTACCCATAAACTAATTTATATAAAAGTACCTTGTGTCTACTTTTCATTTATACAATTTTTTCTCAACAAACTATGAATTTTGATTAATTAATCTTTAAAGTATGTGGCGCGGCTAGGGAGGATTACTTTCAGCAAACAAAACAAAATATGCTGTATTTTTTTTACAACGAAAACGGCATAATAAGTGCTGTATAAAAAAAGATGGATTTCATATGTAAACTTTTAATTTTTTTTAACAGCAATGATTTTGAAAAAGCGTTTTTTTTTGTTTTTGTTTAGGGTAATCGATACAGTGATAGCCCCCTTAAGGAAATCATACTAGTTTTATTTCAATATAATTCTATATTTTAACAATAAGTTTTCAATTTCACCAAATTTCTTATTTAGAATTCTGGAAAAGAGTACCCTAGTGTTGTTTAACGGATCAATTTTAAAGTTACTCCTTTGAAAATCGGCAAATCACTGTACTCTGGGCAATCACTGTCTCGGTTACCCCAAAGATTATTTAAATCTTTGGGTTACCCTACCTATCTACTTAAGATTAGGTAGTTAATTTGACACATTAATAAAATAATTTAGGTTTAAAATAAAAAAAATAAGTATACGAAACCAAATTTAATTTTCATAATCAAATAATAACAATTGTTACTACAATTTCAAATGACGAAAAAGTGTATTATAAATAATAACAAACTACTTAAGTAAATAAATGAAAATAATGTAAGCTTAAACCTTTTAAACAAGAAATAACAGTAAAATAGAGTGTACCAAAACCGCGTTGTCAAAATATTATAATCAATCAGCTCGCGGCGCGTCTCCGCGCCGATTATTTTTCACAAATTTAATATTTCAATAAAACTAGTAATTACAGCATCTTCAAAATACATATTCAAGCATTTTCATTAAGACAATCCTTAACAACAGTAGGAGCAAACTACTGAAGTAAAAATATGTTCAAGCTATGATAATAAAATAATAACAAACTACCCTCGTACTTAAAATATTATAACGACGGCTATACAATCTGCTAATATTGTAGCGCATCTATAAAAAGGTTGTAATGGAAAGAAGAATTTCATACGAGCAGATGGACTGACCGATAGCATAAAGCTAGTGCGGTTGCGCTGGTTTTCCTAGAGGCTCGGGTTCGATTCCCGCCTGGTAGTTGATTTTTTTTTATAATATTGTAATGCATTCTATTAACTTGTAATTTTTACAAATTGCTTACAACATTTTGGAAGGCGTTTTAAAGTTATACTTAGTTCCTCAATTTAAAAAACCTATTGTATTATTATTTTCTTATTTATATTGGATTATGAATATATATATATTGGTTTTCAGTATACCTATTGTTTATGTAAAACTTAAAATTACCTTACTTCGTCATATTACCTATTCTTTTAATAGTACACCTTTTTCAAAATCAGTTTTGTAAAAAAAAAAGTTTACATATGAAATCCATCTCTTTTTATCAAAGATATTGGATATAAAACAAGATGGTGCACTATGAAAATGAATGCAATGTTAATTTCGACTCTATGCAGTGGGAATAAAGATTACTTTGAAATGCCAAATCGCTTTACAGAAAATCGAGCCAAGCGAGATGTCGCTATATAGGATGATGTCCTTGTCTAATGGGTTGCCATCATAAAAAAAACCTTTGTGGTATAACTTAAGCAATGTTTATATTTCTTCTTCTGGGGAACTTTCAAAATATTTAATAATTTAAAGGAATGATACGTTGGAATTAATAATGTCTTATTTATTTATTTTATTTTAAACCATGATAAACGACTGTTTTTATGTAAAAGTCGGTGATATGGTAGTTTTAATTAAAATCAATATGCAACACTTGGCGTCTCGACATCACCATTATGGCGGCGGCAAAAATTTTCGGCGGTTTGTATTATTGTGACGACAAAAATAACGTGTAAAAATTGTGATTATTTATTTGTAATGGTTCTCACTTGTTGTGTGATAGGATGCAAAAGTGAATCTTATAAAGGTTGCGGTGTATTTTTCATAAGTAAGTATTTAGTCAGAGATTTTTTTTTGCATTGAGTAGGGTGTCCATTTCGCTTGCCATCTAAAGACGGATTTACTTTTTTATTTTTTTTGGACAAATCGGAGAGTTTTTATGGTCGAATAAATTGCATGATAATGGACGACCATAAAAAGGTCATGTTACGTAAAAAGTGTAGCAATAAATCTATTTTATTTTTAATTTATCAAATCGTAAAGTATGTACGTTTGTATGAATAATACGCTATGGTCGGTTAAATTTGCCGCAGAGTGTATTATTATAGGTAGGTAAATAGAAAATCTAATAGGGCTAGCACAAACTTTTCGAAAAGTCGGTAATCTCTTCGTATCGTACGTATACATAATAAGGAATTTTAATTTGGAACTTGTGTTTTTTCTACAAAATTGCTTATAAATACTCAAACGATACTTTGAAACGTTCGTGCTAGCCCTTCTAGTTTGAATGGGCTTCACGAGTTTCCTAGAGAACGCAATGTCCGACTCCCACGTGGGTGGTCTAAGTTTGACTTACAATACTTAATAGTAATCGAAACGCTAAAACGTGTGGTCACCTTATTAGAGTAGGACGCTAACCAATATATAGACATCTCGCGAGGCTCAAATGTAAGTAATAAGTGCGCCATCTTGTTATAGTGTAAAATCTTTGCTTTTTATACAGTACTTATTATGCCGTTTTCGTTGTAAAAAAAAATACCGCATATTTTATTTTGTTTGCTAAAAGTAATCCTCCCTAGCCGCGCCACATACTTTAAAGATTAATTAATCAAAATTCATAGTTTGTTGAGAAAAAAATTGTATAAATGAAAAGTAGACACAAGGTACTTTTATATAAATTAGTTTATGGGTAATTAATAATAATCATGTCAATACTGAATTGCTGCAGAGTATACCTTCCAGCCGGACCACACCTTACGACGAATAACTCCTTTACTAAAGGGGTTTATTGGAACATATTTGTTATATGCAAGGTACTATTTAGGTAGCTTTTTTCGGGATATTGATTTATTAATAGTTCACTATACTCTCTTTAATTTGAGGTGGCGCGGCTAGAGAGCACTGCTCAGCGGCCGGACCACATATTTTTTTAAATAAAAAGATATCTCTTGAGGTACTAATTACATATATATATTCCGGTGAAAGTAGACTTTAGGTAGGTATTTTTTCGAACTATAGAATCTGAGTACTAAAATGTGGTCCGGCCACAGAGGAACACACAGAAAGTTCTGAATCAAACAGTTACTGGGGGTTTCGATCAGTGTTCTGTTTCTAATTTGTTTACAATAATATTTGGCGAACGTGTTCTCCCGACGCCAATTACCTCTTGATAATATTTCATCCATTGATAGGTTATCATACCAATTTAATGACGCTACAGCGGAACGGACGCTGCCCGGGGAGGCTTTTATTCCGGCCTCCTTAAAAACAGATTTTATCCAGTTCCCTATAAGGGTCCTAGTAGCGGCTCTGATTGAACCATTAATGGAAACAAATAAGGCGCTGTCACATTCCGCTGTCCGCCTCTGCTCACTTAATTCTAATACTTTACGTAACCAGAATACAGGGCATATGTTATCATTTGAATTTTCTAATAGCTTCCAGCCCGATTGTCTATAAGTTAATGTGTCAGTTTTGGAACCAAACTTAGGCCACAGAATTAAATGATCACCATTGTCCTTATAGTGATCTGAATCCACACTTAGCAAAGTCAAATCATGCACACGCCGACCAGAAGCCAGTAGCAAAATACAAGTCAATCTACGAGAAGCCTCAAAGAGGTTTATTTGATTGGGAGTGTTAGAACTTAGCCAGGCGACCAGCTCAGATGGGTCCCATGTAGGGTTTGGCCCCAGTTTGGGCTGTTGAGTAGATATTGCCTTAAGCATATGCTTTATTAAGAAATCCGAATTTAAGTTTTTCTCAGGTTGACCTAAAGTTAAAATAACGGACTTGTGCACTAGGATAGTAGAGTATGCCAACTTTTCTTGTAAATGTAAATGTGCTAAGTATTTTGCCACTGTGTTACCGGTTGGATGTTTGAAGCTATAATTAGAATTTTTACACCATTTTACCCAACGCAGCCAAGCTGGTCTGTACGTTCTTAAAGTAGATTCTCTCCATCCATGGCATAAAAGTGACTTCTCTGCTTCTGACCATTGTGCTATAGAATCTGCCCACCCCCAATTTTCCATACCAAAAGCTTCATGCTGTCCGCTTGAGGAGGGGGAAGGCCCGTGGTTTGGTCTATTAGAACTCGATGGAGATCTTGTATTCTCATGGGTTTGCATTGAGCTCGGCGACGAAGGTCGGGCAACCAATACGCCCGCTCCCAGAGGGGTGCAACGAGAAGGTAGGTCCCTTCCGCCGTATTCAGGTGATTCAGCACTCGTGGTATCAGAGATGGTGGCGGGAAGAGCCACGCAAGGTGGTATATCCATTTTTGACTGAATGCATTGCAAAAAGTTGCTAACGAGTCTCTCGAGTCTTTCGACACGTAAGTCTCCACAACCTTGGCATTCGCCGATGCAAACAGGTCTATTTGTGGGGTACCGAACCTCTGAAATATTTTTTCTAGAGCTGGGTCTAGTAGATGCCATTCCGACTGTCTCTTGCCTCTCGACAGACTGTCGGCGATTTGATTGAAGCGACCCGGAAGGTATTCTGCAGTCAGAACAATTTTTGATTGGTGGAGAATCCGGAACAGTTGGTGGGTCAGGGCTAGGAGTGGTTCTGATCGTGTCCCCCCCTCGTTTCGAATGTAGGCGACAACTGTTCGATTGTCCGTTTGAATCACTACGTGACTCCCTTTGAGTGTGTGTTTGAACCTCTTGACCGCCGATATGATCGCAAACATTTTTTTGCAATTGCAATGCCAGTTCGACTGTTTGAGGCTCCACCTGCCTGACACTGTAAAGTCGTCTAGGTGGGCTCCCCAACCGTAGTCCGCGGCATCGGTGGTCAGAAAGTGTTGAACAGGAGTCTCGTGAAGAGGACTGCTTGTTCGAAGCTGGGTTGTTGTCGACAACCACCATGAAAGATCTGATCGCACGGCTGGTGTTATGGGCGCGTGCCGGATCGGGGATCGAGCGTTTAACAACGTTCGACAGAGCCTCTGAAGGTGACGACAGTTGAGTCGTCCTCCTGGGGTCACAAAGCTGGCGAAATTTAGCGTGCCGATTAATTGCTGGCATTCCTTCAGAGATGTCTTGCCTTTGTTTAAGATCTTGTTCACCACTGAAGAAATTACGCTGGCGCTTTTCTGAGAAAGAGCTTTGACATTTCTCGCTGTGTCCCAATTGATTCCGAGGTATTCCAAGTTTTGTGTAGGCTCCATGACAGACTTTTCGCGATTGACAGTCTAACCCAGATATTCTAGAATTTGAACTGCCAAAAGAATATCTTCCTCTAACCTCTGTTTCGACTGATTCACCAGGAGAAAGTCGTCGAGATACACAATTATTCTCAGACCTTTCTTTCGTAGTACGTGTGCTACCCAGTTGGTAATTGTGGCGAAATTTTTCGGCGCCCATGACAGACCGAACGGAAGACTCGTCATCTGAAGTATTTTTCCTCGATAACTCATTCGCAAAAATCGGCGGTGACTCTCTGCAATTGGTACGTGAAAATAGGCAGAGGAGAGATCTATTTTCGCCATCCAATCCTGTTTCTGAAGAAACTTTGGTACTTGGAAGTGTGAGATCAGCGAGAACTTTTTCGGGACTATGTACTGATTGAGACGTTTCAGATTGAAAATGGGTCTGTCTGAGCCGTCCTTTTTCTTGCGAAGAAACATTTCCGAGAAAAAACTCATGCCCAGTTGAGTTTGATCCGGTTCCTCTAATACTTGTTGGTCTCATAAAGTTTTTATCTGTTCGGTCATTCCCAGAGATTCCCTGGTACTGAATCGCTGAATATTGCACGGTGTTGGCGGGACAAGCACCGGCTTGGAGGTAAATGGCAGACGCATCCCTGAGATCATTGCCAGGATGGCCTTCGGAGCCTGACACGTCTGCCACTGCCTCCGATACGCTCGGAGGCAGCCCCCGTAAAATTGGTTGGGTAGGGTTGAGTCATTTAAACTTTTTCTTTTCATTAGATTGGGTTTCCTTACGTTGAAATTTCCTAAATTTAGAGCTGTTGAATATTTTAGGCTCGGCAGAGGTGGGCTCTGGCTTGCCTCTTTGTCGCTGATCTGTACGAAAGGAGGATGTAGGTAATTCGCGAGATGTGCTCGGCTTCGGGTAAGATTTGCTAACTGTTGCTTTCTTAGAGTCTTTACCGGTAGAAAACCAGGGTCGAATCCATTTATCTATGCCACCAGTTTGTTGTACGTATAAGTTAAGAGCAGTCTTCTCAAACAAGTGTTCCGCACTTGGTGGAATTTTTCGCAAGCCCTCGCGAAGTGTTTTGTTGGGTACCTCCGCTAGGATACGCTCCCGGCGGGTTTCGATGCACTCGGCACGTTTACCACACACTATTTGCATTATATCTTCGCTGGTCTTGTGAAACTTAGATTTCGTACCGAAAAGATCAGATAATTTATCAAATACGTGAGCAAAAAAATCCTTTCCCTTTGTGAATTGACGCAATTCATCGTTAACGCTTAGTTCTACAAAGCCCGGTTGTGCGCAGTGAACTTTCATAACTTCCGAATAACGCACCTCCTTCCAATTCACATCGTTAAATTTTTGAAGTTCTTCCAACCGCTTAACGCGAGAAGGATCCGAAATAGGCACTTTAGGTTCTTTTAAAAGAGTATTAACCGGCCCAAGGTCCAACTTAAGGTTATTTTCGTCTATTGCCGAGGGACGAAGCAAAAATGGAGCGTTATCGGATTGTATCGGTGTCGGAGATACTACAGATGAATTTGTAGGAGGAGCGCTGTGCGTATTATTCATAAGAAGGTTTGTAAAGGTGGTCATTTGGCTCAAAAGAGCGTTGAAAGTATCGGAATTACACGTACCTTGCTTTTTCTTCTTTACCTCGCGCTCCGGAGAATCGGTGAGGCTCGCCCGGCGCTTCCTCTGCTCCCGAGGCTGAGATTGTGACTCCTCACTCCGGATGTGGTCGCTATTGCCGCCATTAAGGCTTGTACATGCGCCAACGGCCTTGAGCATAGAGAGTACTCGCGCTCGCGTATATCAAAAAACAGAATATTATTAATTAAAAAATTATAAAGCCAAGAAACAAGAATTCCTCGTCAGGGATTGTAGTGTACATTGTATTGTATTATATATAAAAAAATCAGTCATCTGAACTGTTTAGTTTCGTAGTTTATCCAATATTTTGCATAAAATCGATGTTTACGTTATATTTTTTTCCTAATGAACTATAAACATTGAATAAAAATCCTCCTCAGAAATTCAAGATCGAAATCCAGTCAATAACATGTATTTTTTTAGGTATCGTTCTTAACGATTTACCGAGTTTAAACATACACAAAAGTGCCCAATCCGCGCATGTACAAGCCTTAACCACCATCACGTACAAATCGTCGTCACAATCACTGATATTATCACTCATGTTGATAAATTTTCACTTTCAGTATTACTTTTGAAAACAAATATCACTGATATAAATTTAATTTTAACTTTTGATACCGAGGTAGCAGCGTTTCTGCTACGATGTTACCGACTCGAAAGTTAACGACGCTATGAGGGAACTTCGAGCAGGCTCGACCCCAGGTGACGTACATTTGGCGCCAAACGGAAGTAAGTCAAATCAACTCTTAATTTATTCTGACGGAAGTTGCTGCGATTTGTGGAAAAATAATGACCGGAAGTAGACGCATCTCTCACCAGATGCTGTGCATCGTCACATGCCGAATAATACTCTGATTTTTAATCATGTAGGAGTAAACTGACAGCTGATGTCAATGTGTCAGCCTCATACATTATCACTCAATTTGACAAATACAAAATGTCAAAATGTGTAGAAACTTGACATTTGCATCTGTCAGTTCACTCCACATGATTAAAAATCTGAGTTTAAATTTAACGACTCAAGTGACTAGGGAAAAAATAGCGTGATTTATTCTCTAATACTATCAGGTGACCCGCTTGCTCATTTACCTTGATTTGTTTGCAGATCATCGCGAACATTTTTCAATGAAATAAACCTTAGTTATTTCATCAAAGAAATAGATACCTACGGAATCAAACATTGGGATCTTAGCCTATAACCATTGATTAAAACGAATGTGTCACATACATGATTACGTATATTAATATGTATGTAGATAATTCTTAAATATACACATTAAAACATAAAAAGATCAAATCGTTCACTGAGGATTTCGGCGGAATGTTTGATTATTATTATTGCTGCTTTGTCCAGGTTTCAGTCGAATCTAGGATCCACCAACGTACATCCCAAGTTGTATCATCATGGTTTACTATTAGTTCCAATCTCTACCAAAAGATGGCGTTGAGTATAGATTGCATCGCGCCAGTGTTTCGACTCATTTATAAAAATTGCCAATGCCGTTCAAAATCTATTTATAATTGGCAAAAAGATAACCCAAAAATCAACTGAGCGACAGAAATATAGGCTTGGTTTTTTAAGACGGGCGTGAAACGGCATCTCAGCAGGCCTTCAGGGTGAGAATGACAGACTCAATTGGTACTTAGTTCTGTAAACCTCATATTTGGATCTCACGGCCGCTTACCACCAGGCGAAAAGAGGTAATCTGATTGTCCTCAATATAAAAAAAATCCAAAAACTCGTTTCGACTGAAGACTATCAATTTTCAATTGACATTGGAATACATTCGCTTTGGAATACAAGCGCTGACGGTCTGTCAAAAGGAAATAAACTCTTTTTTTATGTTTTGAAGGTTAAAAAGTTCGCTCGATCCAACTCTTAACTCAGTACGGTTAAGCAATGCTCATATAGCGAGTCCCATGTCGTCGTACGTGACGAAGATTTTGTTGATAGCGGTGATGTACGCCGCCGTCCTCACGTCAAGTTTCAGGTCGTGTTGCTTCGCTGCAGCCATGACGTTCTGAAATGAAAAGGAAGTAAAATTAATAGTCCATTCTGGGTATTTTTTTTAACGACTAGTGGCCCGCCCTCACTTTTTTCGGGACAGTAGTTCTATTGTCTGCCAATAGATGGCGCAGGATGTTGAATGTATCGCGCTTAACTACTTGGTTTGGTTTATTTGGTAGTACAGCCACCCGGACTGTGGAAGGTGTGGGTTCGGGTCCCACCTGAACCCGTTAATGAATTTTTAAGTGCGTTATTTACTTTAGTACACGTTGTTTTGTTCTGAACTCGTATGCCTTGGTATATTATATAGTATATCGACGGTTACGTGCCAACACCTCTAATTTAACAAATTAATTAACATTATGAAATCGACCTAATAAACAAAGTATTCTTGTCGAATAACCTGTGTTAGATAGCAAGTTCTGTAGGCCTAACATGCGTACCGCGACAAAATTTTGTCAACCCTCATTCGCTAGAGCGCATCCTTCTATTAAGGTGAGCGAGAAGCAACTTGCGCCGACACAATACGAGTGTCGACAAAATTATCTCGTGGCGCACATGTTAGCCCGGCTGGCATCGATACAAGTTGTTTTGTTCTGACCTCGCAGGCCTTGGTCATAGAGTACTCCAGGCCTGAGTTGACGATGTGCTTCTCGCTGGCGCCCGACATCATGGTCTGGAACAGCGGCGACGGCTTGATCCGGGCGTCCACCTTCGCATTCTTTAACGACTGCTCCACCGAATCTGAGAGCAATTAACATGTAGCTTTTTTTTTTTGGATAGGTGGCAGACGAACTACGAAAACGAACAGTGAGGCAGATTTAGTTATGTCGTGCGGGATTTAGGTTTCCCATAAGAAAATCTGGTCGGAATGAGATAACAAGACCATTGTAAGCACAGGTCGATTTACGAAAGATGACCATAAATGACGATCGTCTACGCATGTAATCTCATGAAGAAATGGCTCATTCTTATATTTGACTGACACATATAAGGGCTTAGATTAAACGCTTTTAAATGAACGTTTTTTTGTCTTAAGTTTTCAACTTTATTAAATCTCATATATATCTCATGCGTAGATCAATGACCATATTTAAGACCAATTAATCATGTTATGGTGCAACCATAATTTCGAATATAGGTGGTTGACCCGGTAGTTGACCAGGCACCGGTGGTTGACCACTTACGGCATTATGTGTCTATATTAAGATTTTCTGCCATTAAGTACTTAATTTTATGTTGGATACATGTAGTTGGTACTAATACAAATCCACTAATCACAAACCGGCTAGGAAGAGACAACCGATGAACCCTACAAGTTTGTTTTAATACCACTTGTCACTGACAGTGGTCATTCGGCCGCCATTGTAGTAAGGAAAGTGTTTTGATCGTAAAGAATATTTTTCATTTCTTTTGTTTTGTTCATGGATGAATTTTGCTCATATCATTGATTTTAGTTATAAATATGTGTAAATTGACAACATTTCAATTTTTTTAGGTGCTGATTTGTGTTGTTATTGTGATAGCTTATCGAAAATTAAGGAGTACGTATTTTTTCTTTTTTGGTTATTTCCTCTCCATTCTCTGAAAATAATTATTTAAAAACTGTTTATTCTAAAAGAGCGTAAGTCCAAGATAGAGGCAGAAACAAAATATTATCTTTGCTTTATTTATGTCAATTTAAAAAATAAACTCAAACGGGATGTGTTTGTTCTTCTGACTATCGAGTATCGATACTATTTATTTAGAAATAAGAAGAAAATGTTTATTTGGAACCAACAATAAAATGATGAAAACAAAACTATAAAACAACATTTAGTATAACACGTAGTAGTGGTTATTTTGCCACATTGAACAACACATTATTGCACAGCTGGCTAACTAAACTGTTATAACCTAATAATTATTCTGCTATTGGCGCTGTTGCTGCTCGTCGCTTAACCTACGCGATCTACACAGAATGCATTGCATCCTTGCTTCTTAATTTTCTATCAGTCAACTGCTGTCATCAAATAAGATTTTTTAATTATGGCTCACCCCTCCTTTCAGAGGATAACTTCGCCACTGTCAGTAAAATCATTATTATTGTGTGAGTAGTCAGCAGCTACAGTCAGTTACGGTCGGACTATATTTAAACCCTTACATGAGGGTCGATACAACTAGAAAAATGTCGATATGTTTTAGGCAGTACTACAACACTATCTACAGTTCCGATCTGTCATAAAAAGTTACTGTCAGTCAAGTCAATAACCTCAAAAACGGGAAGGTTATAAAAATTTGTTTGGACTTTTGATTTTGTTAATACCTACGAGATATTACGAATAATGCAAAATCGCCCAACTATTCACCGAGACGTCTTGGCTTCTTTGTTTTGTGCCAACATGTAAAAATCTTGCATCATTATGTCCAGATAAATATTTTTATTTTATGTATGTACCAAAACCTACGCGTAGTGAATGGTGTTCTGCTGTTGATAAACACATGCATAAATCGTCTATTTATGTATGCGAAGATCATTTAAATGTAAGTACAAACCTATTTGTGGTATAATACTTATAGTAAGTTGCATAAAAAGTAGATTACTTGTAACTTACAAAACAAATTGATAAACTCAATGTATACAATACTAAGTTACACCTATTTTACTATATTTTATTTTCATTACAGCTTGAGGAAGATCTCTTGAACTATCAAGAATGGATAATGGAAATTACAAAGGCAAAGATTGAAACCCCAAGTTCCAAGGGCTCCTATAGCAACATTATGGAGATTTTTCTGCAAGACAAATTCTTACAATAAATAAAACAAATAATTAAATACTTAAGACTTTATTTATTTTATTATCATTTGACAACCTCTAACATTTTGTCATAAATATATCTTTTCCAAAATTCTTCTGCTTCTAAAAGTAATTTAACTACAAACAGTTTATCATAGTATTATTAGCGGTGGTGAATTTGCTGCACTTTATTATTATTATTTGTTGATAAACTAGCAGCAAAAATGCTGATGCGTGTAAATCACTGCACTTGTGTGTGTAATCTGTTAGTAAATAAAACTTTCCAGTCTATTTTTAAAAGAGTTCACTGTAGGAGCACTTATCACAGTTTCAGGAAGATTATTCCACGCATTTATGACACGGTTTGGCAAAAAGTGATATCTGGGATTGCTCGCACTTTGAGTGCGTATTATCCTTAGTGAGTGCCCTCTCAAGTTCTCATTCATAGTGAAAATCCCATTCAGAACATTCACGTCGTAGTATTCTGCTAGTATCTTATTATGTCTCAATCAGGTCGCCTCGTTGAACTATTCTCACCTCCAGTGTAGTGAGACCCAAAGTCCTGAGCCGCTCCTCGTATGTCTTCTTTGTACTTGTTCCAGTAACTCAATGTCCTTTTTAAAATATGAATTCCATATCTGAAATCCATATTCCAGTAGTGGGCGGACATAAGTCTTATAGAGTTTCAAGAATAGTTCTTTATCTATGTATGAGAAGGATTTTCTGATAATGTAAATAAGAGAATTAGCCTTTTTGGTAAATTCTAAAATATGTTCATCCCATTTTAGGTTATGGGTAATGGTAATTCCAAGATCTTTCTGTTGCTGCACAACTTGTTGCGGTCACTGTGTACATCTTAGACCTTACTCTGTGCTCAGGCAGGAGTAACTCGTCCCTGAATGTAGCATAGGGAATTTTGTCTTTTCACCTCAACATACCCGGTCGATGTTTCCACATAGCCTCCCTAGATGACATCAGGACTTTGGTTCCTCGAACTTCAGCTACATTGAAGGTGTTCTCGCGCATGAACTGCAGCAACATCATAGTATCGACTTTTGGCAGGTTTTGGCAGTCTGCCATGGAAAATCCTTCAGAAACCTTCATTATGACCAACCAATTTGGGATGGGCACAGAAATAAAGGGCTTGGCTTTAAAAATAAACGAACCAATTATGTATTACAAACGAAAACAAGGAAGATCAACAAACTGTCAGACTGACATTTGTATTTTTTTTTTTTTGCGGATTTATGATAAGTCTATGACATACTGGGTGTAATGCCTCACTCACTGAAATTTTGATATTTTTCAAAATATCTTTCTAAATATTGAATTAAAAAATGTGAGATATTTTTTTTTACGTTAAACAACTCAAAATCTCGAAATGATTTTTGAATTTTAGTACCTTTATAAAATTGAAATGTTGTCAATTATAGAGAATATAATGAATTTAGGATGCAAACAATATGCTTCTTGAGTTATTTATCTGGTTATCAAAAGGTACATGTTTGGATAAAATGTTCCTGTAGTTGACCTGTTGGTCAACGACTAGCTCATTGGAGTACGACTTTTTTCTATAGTTTTTATCTAGAATTTCAAGTCTATGGTATGATTTGTTACTCTACAATCGATTTTAATGAAATAAATAGCATTCTTTCCATTAGTTGACCAGTGGTTTGACATTGGTACTGCCATACAAAACATAAGCTCCTATGATTGACCAAGCTCTCTAAAATATTTTTTTTTCCTCACTTTAGATTCAATATGCCACTAAAAAGACCTTCTTTCAGTACAGTGAGGACGATATTTATGAAGCGCTTAAAGAAATACAGTCAGGAAAAAAAGTAGAAACGTGCCGCAAATCTAATATCCCTCATTCTACAATGATTAACAAAATAAAAATGTGACATCCCATTCAACGCAAAACGAGTCCACCAACAATTTTCACAACTAATGAGGAACAATAATTGCTCAGTAAGGTGGATTAACGCAATCGCAATATAAGGAATTCCTTCCTACACTGGTCAGCAAATAAACCAAGACACTAGCTAAGTTTTATACAAACGTGCATAGTTAGAATAGTAAGCATCTGTAAGCTTCCTAACTAGAACATTTTCAGTGTATCAGTAATAATTGAATGTGTATCGACGTCTTAAATTTTTAAGAACGCAAATTCAATGAAAAATAGGAAAATTTAAGTGGATTTTCGCATCCTATTCGCTTTATAAACTTGTATAAAACAGAAAAAACAAAAGACATTTTCCTATTTTTTTATAAAATCGGAATATTTCTGGAATGCAAAACACAAACGCATATTTGAAAATTGATCATTTTTGACATTGATTCACATTTAAATTACTACTATAGCAATGAAACTATTATATCTGTAAGCTTCCCAACTAAGCACGATTGTATGAAAATCAGGTAGTGGATAGGTTTATAAGTTGGGCAGCAGTGTATTATAAAAGAGCAATATTGTCATAGATATGACTGAAAATAGCAGTTTACTTGTTGGTTACTAATTAGTACTAGGACCAAACTTAATAAAGATGATTTTAAAATACCTTCTCCTTTTGTCGAATATAGTTAAATTTAACTTTTTGAAAAATGGTCAACCTCTGGTACAAATCCTGTCAACAACTGGGGCCTGCTGGTCAAAGTAGGGTACACCCCGACTTCATACCGATTTTGCTAAATAATAAAAAAACCAAAAAGAATTAAGTGTTTTCCTTATCAAAATATAGTTGTCAACTAGGTTACGTTCAGAAATAAAAATAAGCTAGCAAGAAATATCGCAACCTGGCTACTTAAGAAAATTTTAAAGTGATTTTTTTCCCCTAATTGGTTTGGGACCGGGACATTCACCTTCATTCGTCACTCGGTCCAGTACCTACTGTACGGACAGCCGCACATCAGGTTACTACAATCTGTCAAATTTCCTCAGTTGATATTGAACCTAACACGTTTGACATAAAGGTGAGTTTCGATTGAAGAAATTTGACAGATTGTAGTAACCTGATGTGCGGCTGTCTGTACGTTGCTCGCCTGACATAATCTCAGTTTTGTGAAACAGTTTAGAAGACCGTACTCCTAGAGGCGCACCACCCACGGACATCAGTTACACCAGAAGAAGTGCGGATGCAGTGGCGGCGTAAGGGGCCCTTCCCCTTACGCCGCCACTGCAGGGGCGGTCCGCCCCAGGTGCCAAGCCTCAAGGAGTGACAACAGCTGCTGGTAATTTCGAACTGAAAAACCCAGGTACAAATTTTTGCCCCGACCCGGGGATCGAACCCGGGACCCCAAGCACAGCCGTCACTTTAAAGTGCGACTTACTACCAACTGCGCCACCGAGGTAGTCAACTCCCCTAGTAGTCGATGTAAGGAGCCCTGAAAACCCCTTCAGAAGTTCGCCCCGGGTGCCAACACATGCTAGCCGCCACTGTGCAAATACGTTGCCTTACTCACCCAATAGCGCCGTATTAGAGTCCCTCCAAAACTTGATGCTCAGCTTGCCAAAGCTAACATGGTTGAGGTTCTTCAAATACTCGAAGTAGGAGACGGGACGCCGCCCGCGTTGGTCAGCAGGTCGGGCAGCACGAGGATCTTCTTCTCGCGCAGGATCTTGTCTGCTGCCGGCGTGGTCGGCCCGTTCGCACCTTCGCCTATGATCTAGAGAGATACGTTTAGTAAGATACGAGCAAATTCAAAGTAGCTAAGTAAGTGCTAACAGGTGTGGAAAATGTTACAAAGTCCTACTTCGGTGGGTGAAGATCAAACGGCAGTCGTTTCATTATGAATCGTTGTCTAAATCAATGGTTCATCATCATCATCATCAGCAACCCACACTCGTCCACTGCTGGACATAGGTCATGGTTGCGTCTAAATCTACTAGGAAACACATTATTTTCTTTTTTTTTATTAAACTATAAGGTAATCAACGCTTGACCACAATTGCACCTGATGGAAAGTGACACTTGTCTTTTTTTTATTATTATTAAACTATAGGCCAACGCTTGACCACAATCGCACCCGATGGAAAGTGACGATGAGGTCTAGGATAACACGCGTTTGCCTTAAAGTTCACTCTTGGCTTAAAGATGCAGCAGGGGGTTTAAAAAAAATAAATTGAGACAACATCACATACATTGTCCTGGTCCCAAACTAATGTTTCCCTTGTGCTATGGAAACCAGAAACAACGAAGGTATCACAAACACCCAGACCCAACACAAATATCTTCAACATCAGTTTCTTTTCTTTGTACTTATCATTTGTCTATGTGAATGTGTGTGGTCAATAAATGTTTTCTATTTTATTCTACTAGTGCCAGTAGTGACAATAAACGAGCACGGACCTTGCAGTTGAGCTTGGCGGCGTTCTCGTGCGTGAGCGTCTTCTCCATGGCGGCCACCACGAGGATGTCGCACTTCTGGAACATCAGCTCGGGGCCCGTCTCCGTCGCGTTGGGGAAGCCCTTCACGCTGCCGCGGTTCTTCGCCTTGTACGCTTGGAGCTCCTGGATAAAAACACACAACATCTCATACATAACATCGCTTTCTCATTTTAACAGTGGGATAGCCACGCTTCGGTATGAATGGGCCAGCTTGAAATTAATAATATAAACAAAAGGAAGAGTGAGTAAGTACCTAATGGAAAAAGCACTGACTACCTGACTAGCCACCTAGGTCAGCATAAAGTGAGATAGTTACCTACGATTACAGATCGGCGTAATTATGTTGTTGTAAGAGCAATAAACTAACATTTACTTATTTATTATTCGGTAAGTATGATGTATCAACCTGTATACTGTCCCACTGCAGGGCAAAGGCCTCCGTCATAGAAATCAAGTTATCGATACTTAGTATGATTATGGGATTAGGCTTAACCACCACGCTTGCCTTTTGCGGGTTGGTGATCACAAATCCGAGCGACGTTCGAATTTGGCACATATTTTCCTCGACCCGGCACCCCACGGCCTTTTGCTTCAATCATTAGACCATCAGGGCGATCAGTGAGTGTATCTAATAAAGAAATTATAATCACCTTAGGATCAATACCGTCAGGGTTGGTGATGTTGACGTCGAACTCACACACCCCAATGATCTTGACGCCGTCGCGGTGCAGGTAGATGGCCGCGTAGCTGCCCACGTTGCCGAAGCCCTGGATGATCGCGGTCTTGTTCTGGAAACGTAGAAATGTAGGGTGAAAGCCCGAATATAAACTACCCAGAACCCATTGTTTTAAATACTGGGAAAAGGACCGCAAGATGCCTACACCCAAAGCTATGAGTCGCTACGACTTATTACAGTGCTACGAGTAGCTTCGTAGCACTATAACGAGTCGTAGCGTGTCTGTTACGAGTTGGCCCACCTCAAACAAAAAAAAGGCCTTTTGTTGCTATAACCCATTCATCACTACTAGCAACAAAGTGGACACGTAACAACACGTAACAACGTACAGCAATAGTGGGAACGTAGTCAGAGGTGACTGGGAATACGGCCCGCCACTGATCGGGGCATCCCGGTCACGCATGCTGCCGCGTTTGGCAAGAAGAGATAATGTAGGTACTTAAAGACCAATAACAAATATCATGACCATGTTTGCAAGAGTCCTACACCCAAAGCTATGAGTCGCTACGACTTATTACAGTGCTACGAGTAGCTTCGTAGTACTATAACGAGTCATAGCGTGTCTGCTACGAGTTGGCCCACCTCAAACCCGACGGCCACGTCCACGAGATCCATCCACTCCTTGTTGTGCATGAAGTGGTGCAGCGTGATGTACACGCCGCGGCCCGTGGCCTCCACGCGGCCGTGGATACCGCCGCCGTTGATCGGCTTCCCGGTCACGCATGCTGCCGCGTTTATGTCGTTGAAACCTTAGGAAGAGATTACGTAAACATATAATAAACTAGTGGCCCGCCCTCACTTTGCTTCGGGACCGTAATTCAGAAATGAACAGAATAGATGGCGCTGTGCTCAATTACATCGCGCTAGCGTTTCGTGTTTTCGGTTTACCTATAAGCCTTATCGTTGTCTATAGAAGTTATCTCTTTATAAATAGTATAGATAAATAAATGCGACTGACAGTCACACCAATCAACCTGGTCTCAAACTAGGGCAACCCCTGTGCTATAAGTATCAGGTGACGATAACTAACTGAGGGCATCAACCCAGAACACCCATCCCAGACCCAAGAAAATTTAGTAAATGTAGTTTCCTAAATTTGAGTTGACCGGGAATCGCGCCCGGGACCTTTCACGCTTCGGGCAAATACCTTAGCCACTGCGCCATCGAGGCCGTCCATATGTGTTCCATTTAACTAGGAGAGCATTATATTGAAAAGGCACACAATTTTTCTGTTTACCTACGGTTTTAATGTACGTATCCACGATCCATGACATTTCTCTCCCTGACGTGTTCACGTCCGGCGCCGGGACGTCTATACCAGCACCTGCCAAATAACAAGTAGGTACATTATACCATGGACGTATATAAGGGGGGGGGGTCCAGGAGGTCCGGTCCGGTCCGGTCCGGAAAATATTATTTCAATTAGGGAAATTGTTAAATTCGGGGGGGGGGGGGGGGGGGTGCTTCGTAATCGTTTTGCAATGTGGGAAACCCATTGTCAAAGCTATATATATGTCCGTGCATTATACATATACGAATGTCTGTTACGTGTACAGTCAGCAGCAGATGTAGGTATACTATATGTACCTCAACCTTAGCACGCAAGGTGTCCAAGAAAACATATACATAGTAAACATACACTTTGATCGTTGTTGACGTAACAAAGAGACGAAGAGAAAGCCCAATAACTTAAAAATACCTACCTATGTAATTCTTCTTGGCCAACTCCAGAGTGTAACGCCGGGTGATTCTTTGCAGCTCTGCAGCTGTGTATTTTTTAGGGTTGATAGCAACACCTGCAAACCAAAAGAGTTAATTTAATAGGCGTTTCATACCATTTATAAAGAGATAGCTTTTGTAGACAACCAGCGCCCAACGCCATCTATTGGCAAAAATTGGAACTAATAGCGAAACTAAGTTCCGAAGCGTATAAAAGTGACAGCATCATTTTTAAGCCATGTCTAAAGTTGTCTATGTTTTTAATAATAAATATCGACAGATGTGAACGCACCCTTAACGTCGTAAGACCCAAAAGCCTTTTAAAAGGCATAAAACAATTGATTTTCCATTTTGTCTGTTGTCTGGGCCTTACGACGTTAAGTTGTGTGTACGCCACAGATTACTAATATGTATACGTGTACGCGGCGCGCGAAAGACGCTGTGTGGGGAAGGGTCACTCTAACAGTAAAAAGTGGACACATCGCTCGACTCGCATCAACAAACGAAAATGCATCGTCAACCATGACTAAGGATAGAGATAGATAGATAGTTCTTACCTCCTTTAGCTCCTCCAAACGGTATGCTGGAGCAGGCACACTTGAACGTCATGAGCGCTGCTAAAGCCTTCACCTCCTCTAGATTTACTTCGTCTGAATATCTGATACCTGCAAATATTGTTAAACTTCAACCACATCTTCTACTTACCACCAATAAATCTGAACAACATTTTGTTCTAACACTTTTGGAAATTCGGCGAATAATTTTTCGACTACCCATACAAAATGGCGGCCTTGCATTAGGCGCTCAAGGCACACTCATGTCACAAATATTTATTCACTAGTGGCCCGCACTCATTTCGCTTCGGGACCGTAATTCAGAAATGAACCAATAGATGGCGCTGTGTTCAATTACATCGCGCAAGCGTTTCGTGTTTCCGGTTTGCCTATAAGCTTGTCGTTGTCTATATAAGTTATCTCTTTATAAATAGTATAGATTAGGCTAACATTATTTACCAAGTCTGCAATAATCAGAACTACCGGATTTGACGCACGCCTTCTGGTATGATGTCTATGGGCGGTGGTGTGCACTTACCATCAGGTGAGCCGCTTGCTCGTTTGCCTTCCTATATTATAAAAATAAATAAATAAATAGATACGAAACAATTACTGTACTGTGGTATGTTTGCAAAGATATGACCCGCCACCTTCCCATGGGCCTTCCTGCCTCGCGGCATAACGGACCGAATCTTGGGAGACGCCATTGGTACTTGCTCGGGGCTCTTTCCCGGATGGCGTTCTCTTGACTCCCTACAAATATCTATTTCCGTCCCTTATCTGTTTCACTTCTTCCCTCTGGGGCGTGTCGGACACATCACATGACTTCGCACTCCGACCCGTTTGGCGTAGTGGTTTGAGCACCGGTTGAGACGCAAGGGTCGCGCGTTCGTTTCCCGCACCAACACAAATGTTTGTTGATGAAACAGATGTGTTGGGTCTGGGTGTTTGTAGTTCCTTCGTTGTTTCTGGTTTCCATAGTACTTACAAGGGAAAACCTTAGTTTGGGCCAAGACAATGTATATGTGATGTTGTTTCAATATTAGTTCGTAACGTGAGCGCCCCATAATAATAATCATAATAATAGCGCCCCGCAGTCTCACCTCTCGACAACCTTAGCCGCTCACGCCAATGTTGCCCGCCTCGCTGCCAACTGGCAGCTTTGATAGGGGGCCCATTTAGTGTGCGGCAAGTCACCGCCTGCTATGATTATCATAGATGAGACTTTTGATATGGCAGGCGTCCCGTTGTCTCATCAATATCCCGGCAACCAGTCCAGCAATACCCCCTCCATAGTCCCGGTTTAGTTCCCATCTTATCTACAATAGTCCTTGCACGTAGCGGGTGCTGTCTTTGGTTGTATCTCTTCAATAGTACAAGCAGAGACAGTACCCGCTAGGTGTACACATCCCCACTTTCATTAATGTGTCTCAAAGGGGCCTCTACGTGTTGGATCTGTATCCCCACGCACGCCTTCCAAAAGGACCGGCCTCCGTGCCGTGATTTTCCAACAGGAGAGATACATAATAATAATAATAACCCCCCCGCGGGGCCACCTTGACGTGGTGGGGGGGCTTACGGAAAGGCATGTACAAAATCGATCCCAGTTCCAACTGCTACACTAAAACCCTGTCAAGGCTGAGCTTATATACCAATAATAACATCCTGATCACCCTTTCCAAACCAACGGTCCCAACAACCCAAAATGGAGACACAACATAAAAGAAGATATAGTTTGAGGCCGCTACCCGGGGGCTATCGCCGGGGTACATCTGGAGCCGACGCTGGATGTCACAGCATGCGAACCGTCGGTGGCGAGGAGCTGAACAGGCGGGCCCTCGCTGGGAATGAACCCGAAGCTACTTCAGCCGCAATGAACTCTATTCCGACATCGCCGTCTTCTACATATAGTTTGTTTCCGTCAACCGGATCATCACCACATTCTTTCGAAGACCCAAATTCATCCATGTCTTCCACTACTTCACCATCAAGTGATGTGCGGAATATGAGTAGGCCGCGTCCCGGGGGTCGCCGGGGCACGTCTGGACCTGGCGCTGGACGTGACAGCATGCGATCCGCCAGAGATAATCGAATAAATCGGCGAACAGCTGCCGCACAAGAAATTGCCGGCGCAATAGAACACCACCAATCAGCCGGCCCAAATAGGTTACCTCGCAGAAGGTTATCTACTACACATAGTATGCAGGTGGAGGATGTTGTGCAGGAGACACCTTGTGTCAGAAATTCTGCACCCACCTCCAGCAGCGCAGGAGTGCGTAGAAGATGGAGTCTGGAAATGAATAAATTCATTCTACGCACATATCTTGAAATTACACAGTTAGAAACAACAGATACAAAATCTTACTTACCTCTATTATACTCCAAATTCATAGAAAATTTTCCGGAAATGAAAGAGGTTAGTCGCCAGC